>CM035166.1:27975261-28575261 GCA_020205615.1 Panax quinquefolius
TAGCAGCCCCTTGTTTAAATAAATTGCATCCAGGAATCATGCTAGAGCTTACGTGGTTGACTTTAAAAAAAAAAAAGAGTTCCACGGATATAGAATCTTGCAGACCTTCTCACGTGATATATATATATCCACGGATTGCATTAAAAAAAAACGATTCCGAAAACTTTTTCGGCAAATATATATATTTTTTTCATAAAATAATAATTTTATACAACAAATTATGCCCAATAAATTATTCAAAATACATACCCATACATTTATGGAATCAAAATAATTAATAATTCGCATAAAGTTTGGCTCATGATACCACTGTTAGGTTTTCGTGAAAATCAAAGTAGCAATCAAAATTGCAAAAATAGCGGAAGCGAGATAAAATCAGATTTTAAAATTTTTCACAAACCAATTACCCGGATCATCCTTTATGCATATTATTAATTAAACGAAGAATAAGAAATTATGAAATCATACCCTTGTAGAAACGAGCTTCCTCAGGTACGAGTTCACCTCCTACTTCTCCGCGATCTCCTTGAATCTCCGGGTAGATTCCTTCCTTTGATCAATGTAAGCCACCCAAGTGTGTGGCCTCTATAGGTGATCCACCAAGGAAGAGGAATTTTTCAAGAAGAAGGATTTGGCTCAAACCTAGTTTTTCCTATCCGAATAAGAAAAGGGTGTACTCTCCCAATCTAGGAATTACGTATATTAGATATCTAATATAAGACCTCTTATGAAGATATCATGTAACCCTATTTTAATTAAAATAAGGTATTATTTATTTAATTAAACTCTTTTAATTAAATTGGCTCCCTAATCCTATTAGGGAAAATTAATTAAACTCCTTTAACTAATTTTCTTTCCTAATCCAATTAGGAATAAATGAGAGTACTAATATTAAATTAATTCCTAAACCTTTTAGAAATTAAAATAATAATAATTATAATAATATTAATAAGACTCCTCTTATTAATTTATATTTAATATTTCTAAAATATTAAATAATAAATATTAAGCTATTTAATTTATTCTATCACCATAGATTAAATTAAATATACTTAACATATTATTACAATTATGCCATTAACTCTTAAATAATTATTCTTCCTTTTATGGTGTGACCCTTTAGGTTCTCCATATTAAACCTAGGTTGTGAATAAATCAATTAGAACAATTCTAATCTCATTTAAATAAATAAATTAAACAAATAATTTATTTAAATAAATTATATTTATTCTACAATAGGATAAGCCTCCCTAACGATCAAATCGACTTTCCAGATAATATAGATTTCAACATTAATCATAAAAGAACCTTTGAGTAAATAGTTACCGTACAATTCAATCCTTCCACCATACAATGTCCCAATTAAATATAAGACATGGAATTCTTTGTCAAGTCTTATTTTATTTAATTATATGTATTTCGATTCCTAAATGAACAACTCCTAATGAATGCAAATTAGAAACTACTTTCTAATTTCATTCCACCTTTCGCCAAGGATTCACGGGTTGTCATTTATCGAATCACATAGGACATTTCTCCTTTTACTAGAAGTGGTAGATTCTTTATTGATCATTCATTATCTTCATATATAACTTATTACACCCAAGCATACCCTTTGATATACTCTAAGAGTCTTAAGGAATAAGTCAAAGTGTAATTCATTATATATAAGATACTATGATGATCTCAAGTCTAAGGATCATTTGTACTTACTATCACTACAGAATTCCTATCGACAGTAAGTAAAACTCCATTAGGAATTCCTTAGCGAAGTCAACGTTCGATGAACTTATTATCTAATAAGCACCTACATACTTGCTTTAGTGTCTCCACACAAATGATCATGAGATCAATCATCCTCATCCAATGAGCAAGCAACGTATGTACCAATCTATCCGGATTCACTAATCCACAATTTAGTAATCCAATGATTGGGAACTATTTTAGTTTTAAGCTTTCTAAGAATTTAGATCTCATTAGAATGATCATCATCATTATTCTAAAAGCGTTGCTTAAAACTATGGGTTTATCACATATTATTAAAACAAAGACCATGTAGATAATAAATGCCTTTAATAAATAATTCTTTTATTAATAAATAAATAAGATTGATTACACAAAGATATGCTTTATCATCATACATGATTGGCTTGTATGCATAATACTTTCAAAGCACTATCGCCTTAGCCAATGAGGTTTACTTGATTACGGATCGCATCCAATTTTTTGCATTCTTGGCATACCTCTCCTCAGAGTTTTCCCACTCTAGGACATTTGTTATGTGCTTCGGGGTATTCCTCCATCCTTCGTATGTACTTCACGAATTGGATACATTTCGGTAACTTCGATCATGTTTACTTCTCCCGTATCATGTTGCAACGGAAGGTTGGTGTTGATATTTTGTTGGTCAGGTTGTTCGACCACAATACTGCCACTTCCGATCAGATTTTGAATCTTATGTTTTAAGGACCAACAATCCTGTGTATTGTGTCCTGGAGACCCTGAGTGGTAAGCACATCTCTGGCTTGGATCGTATCTTTTGCTCCCTGGTTCCAAAGGTGGAGCTAGTTCTATAATTTTCTTATGATCCATTAATATCGCCAATACATTTTCAAGGGAATCGCCTAGTGGAGTGAACACCCGATTATCCGATCTTTCGAATTTTCTTTTTCTATCCTGGCATTGGTTGAATGTGGCCTGTTGTTGAGATGGCAGATTGTCTTGCATTTTCCAAATAGGGGAATTGTAGTTTGGTCTCCTAGCTTGCCCCTGTACAACAAGGGATACATCGTCATTGCCTTTATCGAATACCCCCTTGGAATCGCTCGCATACTTGCCAGTTTGTATATGTTTGGCGACTGCTTCCAAGGCAGTGAAGTCTTTAATCTTGCCTGCCTTCAGGCCCATCTCTGCCATTTCGCCGTGTTTGATTATTTCCGCAAATGGCTTTCCTATGCCTGCTAGGACCCTCTCATAGTAATGAGCCTCTTGGATATCAATAAATGTCATTACCATCTCAGTTTCTGTCATTGATGGAATGACTTGCGCTGCTAGATGTCTCCACCTTTGGGCATATTCTCGGAAAGATTCAATACTTTGCTTTTTCACTTTAGTCACTTGATATCGATCTAGTGCCATTTGTGACTGAAAACTGTACTGATTTAGAAAGGCGTGGGCCAATTCTTCTCAGTTGTGGATTTTGGCATTGTCAAGTCGGGCATACCAGGCTTTAGCTTCTCCAGTGAGACTCTTTTGAAAAAGTTGCATTCTGAGGATTTCATTTTTAGCATAAGACCCCAGTTTGCCAATGTACACTTTTAGGTGCATATAGGGATCACCTGCCCCATTGTACTTTTCAAACTCTGGGACTTTGAATTTGGTAGGATATTGATCCCCTAGGAATATACAAAGATCTGAATAGGCGACACTCCCATAATTTGCAGTCCCTTTAATTGACTGGATGGTATCCTCCATTTGTTAGACTTTCTTTCTTATATCCCCAGTTTCTCGATCATCCCTGATATTTGTGATTTCTTTATTGGAATAAGGTTTAGGTATCTGGGTTTCCATCTTTTTACCAATGCCCTGACTGCCCCCTAGTGTGAAGGACTCTGGTTGAGTAGGCATTGTATGGCCCTGCGTATTTTTACTTTGTTCTTTTAGAAAGACAACCAATTTTGCTATCTGATTCCTTAATCCTTCAAACTCCTCTCGGGAAACAGGAGTAGGATCAGGCTGGCCCGGTGTAGCCATGCCTAACGGTGGGATAAGTGCCTTCTTGGACTTTAAACGAGTAACGGGACCGATTGCTTCCCTGCGAAAGACTTATATAGTTTAGTCTTTAGGGAATGTATATAATTACATGCTATGTGACGTGTTCATTTTAGGAATTTTATCCTGCAAAACTGATGTCAGCTGTTTGTAACATGTTAAATATGTATGTGTACACATTTCTTCATATTTCTCATTACATGGAGATAGATATGGAATGAAATTACAAGTAATTGTGTTTACAAGTAATTGAAATGAGAGAGCATTAAGAGACTTTCCTCTGTTTTGGGTTTATCAGAGGCTGACCTATCTTAGGTTACTCTCACGGCTTTTTGGCATGAAGGTTCCCAAATCATCGCAATCTACTTGACGGGAAGTTAATCCGGTCTTTCAACTGGAGCGAATTTGGGTGGTGCCTTTCCTGAGCCTCGGAGAATTAGTCTTCTCACGAGTCCAGTAATCAAACACCGACGGGATAGTCTCCTGGTGGAGGGACCACACAACATACATTCACATACATCGCGTCTCACCGTATGAAAATGATGACATGTACGAAGCACTAATATCTCAAGCAGATATGGTGCGAAGCACTAATATCACAAGCAGTTATGGTGCGAAGCACTAAGTGCAATAAGGAAATGCATTCATACACATTCATCCAATTTAATGCAACATCCACACACAAGCAGATAACAGTTTTGAAAAGATTGTAATAGCGGCTTAAGCCCTCTTACTGGAGTCCCCAGCAGAGTCGCCACTTGTCGACGTCGGGATTTTTGGGTGTCCCTTTCCGTTACTTGTTCTTTGGTGTTCTTAATTTAGGTGAGATTTGTTTGAAAAAACAAGTGAAAAAGGTCCGACATGTATAATGTCGACGATGGGACTGTTAAGAGTCGCCACTTGGTTTTTTAAATGGTTGTACCAACACAACCGAGAAAAGGTTTGCACATTGACCCAGTGATGTGACATCGATATCACTGGTCGGTGAAACAAGAGATTCATTTAGGGTCCGGGGACTTGGTTTATGGGGGGAAGGTGTTAGGCACCCAGACATCGATCATTACCACGGTGTTGCCTCTTTACAAGAAACTATTATCTGAGTGTGTGTGTGTGTGTGTGTGTGTGTGTGTGTGGGTCAATGTGCTGTTTATAAGAAAGTTGTGTGAGGCCTCGTTCGAACCTATATACACAGGATTTGAATTTGTGTAAAAATTCAGTTTTTAGCAAGATATGGCAATGATGTTTTATAAAAGAGGTTTTTCAAACCCTGATGCTCAATAGGAATTGAGACCTTTTACACTTCCATTTTTATTAAGTGAGCGGCTGAATTGATTTTATTTGACGGATGCGAGGCATCCGTACGAAAAATAATATATATACAAATATAATGCCAACTTCCTCGTGGGTATGGAAACCATTTGAGGAAATTCAGACTTCGTAGAATAATTTACAAAAGTCGCTTAAATTGAACATGTAAAATCACAGAGCAGAATCTAGATTCAATGGGATGAATCTGTGATCACATGATTCCTAGGCTCACAAAATATTGCAATTTGTATAAAAGCAATAAGTAGGTATATATATAAAAGCGGTAAATATATATATATATATATATATATATATATATATATGAATATGATCACCAACCACGAAGCACCTCCACGGGGGATCAGAAATGTAAATAAAAGGCGTTAAAAGTCAGAATACGGATTAACCGCCACGAAGTAAACTCCAGGCAGGACGAAACGTAAAGAAAGCTGTAAAAGCGATCAACTACCACGAAGGGAACTCCATGCAGGACAAAATAAATAAATATATATGTATATATATATAAAAGTAATAAACGATTGGACGAAAAATCGGGCTCATCGAACATAGTTAGACCACAGTTCATATATATATATATATATATATATATATATATATATATATATATATATATATATATATATATAAAAGTAAACACACGGGGCATCAAAGTCTCAGGCTCATCGAACAAAGTCAGACACTACAGTTGATATATAAGTATATATATATATATATATATATATATATATATATATAAAGCGAATAAACGCACTGCATCAAAGTCAGGCTCAATCAAAGCATAACTCGATAATGTTAGTCAATATATAAGTATATATATATATATATATATATATATATATATATATATAATGGAATGAAACCACAGATAGAAGTCCCAAAAAGCAAGCAACACGACTCTCGGCGTGTAGAAGGGTGTGTGCAAAGATGAAGAGAAAGACTCTAAAGTGTGTGAGAAGGCTTACAATTTGTTGTTAAAAGAATTCTATATCTTTAGAGTGGGTAACCTTTGGGCTTTTGTGGGTACAAAGAGGCTATATATGAGCTCATGGGTGTTTAAAAGTGGGAAAATACCTTTGTGTGGGAAGAGTGTGAGGCGGGTGTGCAGGGTTTCCCCATCTTTTTCTCTTAGAAAATCAGCACCCCAAGCCCCATATTTATAGAGGGGGAGCCATAGGACTACCTGCGGCACCTAGTAGCAGGTGTACCTGAGGCTGCCCGGGGTGCCTCAGCAAAGTGTGGGTCCCATGGTGTAAAGAAATACGTCTGTATTTGTTAGCTCGGTCGCTCATAACTTTCAATCCGGGAGTCTGATGGAAGCGTGCCATACCATTCCGGAAAGCTCTTTCTGAGAGCTACACAATGATATATGATTTGACCTTTTTTGATTCTAGGAAGATGGGTCCATGACCGAAATGGCATTCTTAGGTTTCCGTTAGGCAGTCCGTTGAGCCGTTTTGCGTAGTTTGCGCTTGGAAGTTACGATATGGTTCTTGTGGGACTTCCTTTGAAGTAACTTGAGTTGAGATGAGTTGATTTGATGTGAGTTGAAGTTGAGTTGGTAAAATGACCATTTTTCCCCTCCTGGGGTTATCTCTAGTTTTAGCGTGATTTAGCGATGCGTTTCTCAAGTTTATCTACGAGGTTGGCTTCTTTGTTGACTTTGACTATCCTCGTGGTCATCTCGAGGTTGGCTTGACCTATTCCCATGGTTGGGGCCGAGGATTTGGATACCTCGGGGTCATCTTCGAGATTAATCGGTCTTCTCCAGTGTGTGGTCCGGTATTGTATCTGCAGGCCTCGGGGTTATCTTCGAGGTTGGATTTGGTTACTCCTAGATTGCGATCCGGGGTTTGATGATGAACTTCCGATAGTATCCGGTATGGATTTGGATTGTCTTTCAGGTTTCCCTCTTAAAAAATGAATCTATCCTCCTGCAATGTTAGTAACAGTAGAAGAAAATTTCGAGTGTCTACAACCAAGATATTTGATGTCTTGGGATGCTCCGATGAGCAAAAGGTTCCCTTTGCCACCTTTATGTTGCGAGGAGAGGCAGATTACTGGTGGGAATCGGTAAAGCATACTTAACCTGCGGCACTAAAGATGTCTTGGGAGAAGTTCCAAGAACTATTCAACGACTAGTACTTTCCCAAAAGTATTCGTCACATGAAAGAGGTAGAGTTCATCAAGTTGGGGCGAACAATATGAATGGTGTCGCGAAGACGAAGCTAAGTTTGTCGAGTTGTGCCGGTTTGTGTCTCACTTAGTTGATAATGAGGAGAGAATGACGCGAATGTTTCTAAGAGGTTTGTAACCTGAGATACGTCAATACCTTATCTCTTAGAAACTGTGTTTGTATTCAGATGTTGTGAATAGGGCTCAGTTATTGGAGCGTGATAACGAGTCAACCCAACTAAGAGAAAGCAACCGACAAAATGATAATACCAGTGGTAGCAGTCATCGAAGCGGTGATAATAAACGTGGAGGGAATCAACATGCCAGAAATGGTAACCACTTCGGTGGTAATCATGGCCAAGACAATAAGAGTGGACATTTCAAGAAGAGGAGATTCAACAATGATGGAAAGACATCGGCACCAGCACCCGTTGTTAAGGAATGAGAACGACCACCTATCATATGATTCAAATCTTTGAGGGAGGACACATCGGTCAAAGCCGCGATGCGCGGATCAAAGCGTGTTATAATTGTGGAAGAGAAGGTCACCTAGCCCGATTTTGTCATGCACCGAAGATAAGTCCAACTGGGATGGATGCACCAAAGACCGTCCCAGAAAAGTCAAAACCGGTAGTTCAAGGGAGAGCGTTTTTCGTGACCTCCCAGAAAGCAAGGAACCCGAACGAGGTCATCACGGATAAGCTTATCATAAACTCTAGAAAAGTATATACCTTATTTGATACCGGTTCTACCCATTTTTTTTTATTTCTCCTACTTGAGCTCAACATTTAAATTTGACTCCGGAGAAATTAGACTTTGACTTATCTGTTGAAACTCCGTTGGGAGAAACCTTCATTACATCCACTGTTTATAAGTCTTGTTTGATTCAAATCTGTAACCACACATTACCTGTCGATCTTATCACCTTAAAAATACTTGCATTTGACGTGATTCTAGGGATTGATTGGTTAACTACTCATCATGCTAAAATTGATTATTTTTGTAAGGTTATTAGCTTTCATATTCCTAATCAACCTATTATGCGAATTCAAAACACCAAACCAATAAAATCAATCACGGTCATCTCAAGCCATAAAGCTATTTGTTTATTAAAAAACAGATGTCAAGCTTTCTTAGCTCATGTCACAGATTTAAACAAAAATACGTCAGATTTGAATGATATTTCTATTGTTAATAAATTTCCTGACGTATTCCCCGAAGAACTTCCTGGCCTACCCCAAGAGCGTGAAATCGAGTTTGGTATCGACCTTGAACCCGATACATAACCCATTTCCAAACCCCCATATCGAATGGCTCCTATTAAACTTCAGGAGTTAAAAACCCAACTACAAGAATTGTTAGACATCGGTTTCATTTGTCCTAGTACATCTCCTTGGGGTGCTCATGTTCTATCCGTGAAGAATAAAGATGGAAGTATGCGACTTTGTATTGATTATCGGGAGTTGAATCATGTAACCATCAAAAATAGGTACCCGTTGCCTCGCATTGATGACCTGTTTGACCAGTTGCAAGGAGCCAAATTATTTTCAAATATCGATCTTCGTTCCGGATATCATCAGTTAAAGATTAGAACCGATGACATTCCAAAGACGACTTTCAGAACACGGTACGGGGATTACGAATTCCTAGTCATGTCTTTTGGATTGACTAATGCTCCTGCTGCCTTCATGGATATGATGAACCATGTATTCAAGGAATATTTAGATCACTTTGTGGTCGTCTTTATTGATGACATCCTCATATATTCCAAAAGCCGTGAAGATCATGAGCAACACTTGAGACTGATACTCCAAAAGCTTCGTGAAAATAAGCTTTATGCCAAGTTGAAGAAATGTGAGTTCCTTGGGCACGTAGTATCAAATCATGGAATATCTGTTGACCCGACAAAGATTGAAGGTATTCAAAGATGGGTGCAACCTAAATCAATGACCGAAGTACGTAGCTTTCTCGGCTTAGCTGGTTATTATTGGAGATTCGTAGAAGGGTTTTCTCGAATCGCTACTCCATTAACTCAGCTAACTCGGAAAGATACAAAGTTTGGTGTTCGTAGAATGTGAGAAGAGTTTTCAAGAACTCAAGAGGAGACTCATTTCAGCACCTGTTCTGACAATACCATCTAGCTCGAAGGGATTTGTCATCTACAGTGATGATTCATGCAAAGGGTTTGGATGTGTTCTCATGCAACATGGGAAAGTCATACTTTATGCCTCTCTAAGAACTCAAAGAATATGAGAGGAATTTTCCTACTCATGATCTAGAGTTAGCGGTTGTTATCTTCGTACTTAAAATTTGGAGGCATTACTTGTATGGGGAGAAAGTGGAGATCTTTACGGATCATAAAAGCCTCAAATATTTCTTCACTCGAAGGAACTCAACATGCTAAGAACGACGTTGGCTTGAAGCTCATTGAAAGATTATGATTATACCATTCAATACCATCCTGAAAAGTGATGGTAGGCGGCGCATTAATGTAGAAGGTCATACGCGGCGAATGAAGTGCGATATTGTCACAACGCAAAGGCCCATTTTGTATGACTTGCAAAGGATGGAGATAGAGTTAAAGACTCGAGGACCCATGTGATGATGGCTAACATACGAGTTGAACCGACTTTAATCGATAAAGTTAAAAAGCACTTCAAGCTACTGGACACTGGGCCGATGCGTATAAGGAAGAAAGTGCAAGAAGGTGCTATGTCTGGAAGCAGAATTCGATGAAGAAGGAATACTTTGAGTCAACTCCAGACTTTGTGTTCCTAACGACCTTGATTTAAAGTATAAAATCATGATGGAGGCGCACAACACACCGTTTGCAATCCATCCTGGGAGTACCAAAATGTATCGTGATCTTCGACATACATTTTGGTGGAGCAACATGATGAGAGAGATCGCAGAGTTTATCTTAAGGTGTCTAACTTGTCAACGAGTCAAGGCGGAGCATCAAGTGCCAAAAGGTCCATTTTAACCACTTGAAATTCTAGAATGGAAGTGGGAGCACATTACCATGGATTTTGTTACTGTTCTTCATAAGGTTTCTCAAGGCATAGATGCAATTTGGGTCATTGTTGATAGATTGACCAAGTCTGCTCATTTCTTACCTATACGAGAAACTTATACACTTGAACATCTTGCTCGTATGTACATAAACGAGGTTGTAAGATTGCATGGTATGCTAGTATCCATAGTTTCTAATCGAGACCCAAGATTCACTTCAAGATTTTGGGTTAGTTTACAAAAAGCTATGGGCACAGATTTACGATTTAGTTCAGCATATCACCCTCAAACGGACGGGCAGTCGGAGAGGACTATTCAAACTCTTGAAGATCTATTAAGACTTTGTGTCCTTGACTTCAAGGGAATTTTGGACAAGTTCTTACCATTGGTGGAGTTTTTCTACAACAATAGTTATCAAGCAAGTATTGGCATGTCTCCATTTGAGGCGTTGTATGGAAGAAAGTGTCGTTCTCGATTATCTTTGGGATGAGGTGGGTGAAACAACATTGTTGGGAATGGGAGTTGAGTACGATGACTACGGAAAAGATTCAAACGATCCGATAACGTATAAAACCTCACAAGATCGACAAAAGAGTTATGTTGATCTTCATCGAAAGGACATGGAATTGATATTGGAGATCATGTGTTGTTACGTGTTGCTCCATGGAAAGGAGTTACAAGATTTGGAAAGAGAGGAAAGCTCAATCCTTGATTCATTGGCCCATTTTAATCCTCGATCGAGTAGGAATCGTGGCTATAGACTCGCCTACCGCTTAAGTATGTCTCAGAAGTGTTCATAACGTTTTTTCACATATCTATGTTACGTAAATATATGAAAAACCGAACCACATTATTGAATTAGAGGCAGGACGAGATAGCGGAAGATTTAACGTATGAAGAAGTACTGTTAAAATCTTGGATAAGAAGGATCATATTCTACACTCCAAGGTTATACCTCAAGTCAAAGTTTTGTGGAGAAACCACGATGTTGAGGAAATGACGTGGGAGTTGGAATCTGAAATGAAGTCAAGGTATCCTCACCTCTTCGACATACCAGGTACGCACCCTAATTTTGAGGACGAAATTTCATAAGAAGGGGAGGTTGTAAGACCCCAACTTTTATGAATAAAGATTAATTTTTTTCAAAATATTTTTTTGAATATTATGGTGTGGATTTGATATAATGTTATAGTTGTGGGCATTATTTACAAATTTTGCAAAGTAAGCAAGTGGTTATATAATATTCAATTGGTTGGGGAATATTCGTTTTAACAGGGAATATTCGTACGACGGCACAATCATTGGTGGACCCCATAACAAAAGTATTATCGTAGTTAGAAAACGACAGAGTTATCTTTTTATAAAAATAACGACGAAAGTTTTACCGTTAAACTGTTAAACTACCCGGTGGTAAAAGTACAATAATACGCGTGGTTGCATAGTAGCACACGGTATTGATTATTGATGCTTACGTGAGAAGTCACTCAGTTATATTTTATTATTGCTACAGTAATTGTTGCATCATATCTCTCATATTATTGATTCAATTATTGTCACAGTATCATCTTATAATATTTATTATTATTAAATCAATAATTGAGACACCAAAGTTATTCATATTATTATCTGCAATATTGACAATGTCTAGAAGTTTTGTCAAGGAGAGGTTTGGTCACCTAATTGCGCACCAATAAGGAGAAATCCTTATCGGAAAGCCCCATCTTTCTTGGGAACGACTTGGTTATTAAATATTGTGAGTTAAAATATTAATGATGAATAAGTTTGTGTTGATTAAAGATGAAATTGATAGTTCCATTGTGTTGGGATTATTAGTGTTAGTGGAAATTGACATTTATTTCGATAATAATTGATGTCTGGAGGTTATATTGACTAATCGGGTAATTAATTGAATAAATGAGCAATTAATTGCTATTATTTCACATGCTTATAACTATTTGTTCACATGTGTGTACTATTGATTCACATTCATGTACTATTAGGGGAGATGGTGAAAGATTGATAATACTTGCATGACTAAATTAAAAATGTAGGTATAGATGAAGGTACTATACTGTAATTAGTTTTTTCACATGATTATACTATTAAGTCACATGAAAGAACTATTAATTCACATTATTTACTATTAGGGGAGGTGGTGCAAGTTTGATAATACTTGCAGGACTAAATTAAAAATGAAGAAAAAGAGGAAGGTATTATAGTATAATATTTCGAGCCCCAAAACGTGCAATTATCGAAACTATATTTTCCTATAAATAGAAGCCCATTCTTCTTTCATTCTCACCAATTCACAAAGTCTCACAAGAGCAATTATTATAGAGAGAAATTATAGACAGAAAGAAGAAGAGAAGTCTGCTACATCACTATTCTAGTATCTAGTTTCTTCTAAGGTAAGGGGTATTATTTCTTTTGTATTCATGAAGAGAGTTATTTTCTTTCAATACTAGTAAGGGTTGTTATTCCATTCTTTATTATTCTGTTGGAATAACCTGTCTGTGCGGTCTATCGCATGCCTGGTGAATTCTTTTGTTATTCCATTCTTTATTATTCTGTTGGAATAACCTGTCTGTGCGGTCTATCACATGCTTGGTGAATTCTTTTGTTATTCCATTCTTTATTATTCTATTGGAATAACCTGTCTGTGCGGTCTATCGCGTGCATGGTGAATTCTTCTGTTATTCCATTCTTTATTATTCTGTTGGAATAACCTGTTTATGTGGACTACCGCATGCCTGGTGAATGATCCTTTGTATTAATTCCTTATTAAATTGTGAAAATGATCTGTCTACGTGGATTAACGCATGGCGGACAAAAATCCATTTGCAGTTTCATATATTCTATTATACTCAGTTGGTTAAAGTTTTGGCTTTTATACTCCATGAAATTAGTAGAATATCCTGGATATTTGCGCTTCATCTAGTATCTTTTCATGAAAATATTCTTTTGAGCATTCTTGAATTTTACTCCACAAAACAGTATCATGTTGACAATTTGGACGTTATTGATTTCTGGATAAATTAAATTATAAATCTTTAAAAATTTATTCTTGAACTTGTTTTATTGAATTCTTATATCATTGTCATCATCCTCATGTTTATAATATGTTGAAAGTCATACATGGCTTTTGTAGTGCATAGATGGACTTGGTATGATTATGACTAGGGATTATTCGGTATAATCATGACCGTAATGTTATAAATGATGTGGTAAAAGTCCTCATTGGTCGTAGTGCATTGATGGACAGTTGTTGGCATGATCATGACCATTGATGAATACAAGAATATCCTTGGCCCGTAGGGCATGGATAATTTGTGGTCGAATATCCTTGGCCGTAGTGCAGAGATGATGTGGTTTATTTATTCAGCTGAGTCTTAGCGATAAAAGTGATGAAAAAACTTGTAAATCATAGAAGATAGTAGATTTTATTCTCTACTTGACTCTTCTAATGGATTGCTTGTTTCGCTGCAGTTAAACTTGATGTTTGTTATATTTTATCAGTTTAACACTATTAAAAGCTAATGATAAATTATTCTGCATTATCTTAGTCATAATATTTCTTACTGAGCTAGTTGAGCTCACCCTTTCTTTCCTTTATTCTCTTGAAATGAGAATATAATTTGGGACGAGTCGGGGAACAGATTGACGGTTCAGATGGTTGTTTTATTAGTCATCACTATTCTATAAAATAGTGTGACAATAAATGTAATGAGGACTCCATTGAGTGTGAATATTGTCGAGATGACAATATTCTTATTAAAACTCTTAGATTATGTTTTGTCGTATTTTACACGACTGTTGTATAATTAAGTTGTATTTGAAATTTGTACCATGTATTTAGCGACTCAAGATGGGTGATGTATACCTATTTTGGGGGCGTCACATTAATAAATAAACCACATCATTGAATTATCCCTGCAACCACGGCCAAGGATATTCATGTAATCACCAATGGTCATGATTATACTGAATAATCCCTGGTTATAATCATATCAACAACTGTCCATCAATGCACTACAGGCCAATGAGGACTTTTACCACATCATTAAAATATAAATCTTTAAAATTTATCCTTTGCTTTCATTTAATTGAATTCTTATATCATTGTCATCATTCTCATGCTTATATTGTGATGAAAGTAATCTTTGGCCATAGTGCATAGATGGACTGTTGATTGGTATGATTATGACCAGGGATTATTCGGTATAATTATGATCGTAATGTTACAAATGATGTGGTAAAAGTCCTCATTGGCCCATAGTGCATTGATGAACAGTTGTTGGTATGATCATAACTATTGGTAAAAACATGAACATCATTGGCCCGTAGTGCATAGATAATTCGTGGTCGTGATACTAATAAATATCCTTGACTCGTAGTGCATGGATATTTCAGTGATGTGGATTATTAATTAAGTTAAGTCTCAGCGATAAAATTGATGATAAACTTTTTAAATCACAGAAGATAGTAGATATCATACTCTACTTGACTCTTTTAATGGATTGCTTGTTCCGCTGCAGTTAAACTTAATGTTTATTATATTATATCAGTTTAACACTGTTGAAGGCTAACGATAATTTATTCTGCATTATCTTAGTCATAATATTTCTTACTGGGTTAGTTGAGCTCACCCTTTTGCTTTCATTGTTCTCTTAAGGAAATGAAACGTAGCCACGACTAGTCAGGGAATGGAGTAACGATTAGAGATGGTGGTACGTAGTAGTCCTCACTATTTTATAAAATAGTGTGATAATAATTGTAAAGAGGATTACATTTGAGTTTGGATATTATGCTAGAAGACAATATTAGGTATCAAAAACTCTCAACTATATTTTTGTCGTATTGTATAAATTAAGTTTGTATTTAAAATTTGTACCATGTATTTGGCGACTCAAGATGGGTGATGTATACTTATTTTACGTCCGGTTGGTATCAAGCGAGGTTATCACGGAGTAAGCTAAGCTATACATATCCATCTGTGGCGACAATGAAATAAAAAATATGGTATACATCAAAAAGAAATTATTGATAAGATAATACAAAATGAAGATCGTAATGCAAATTAATTATACTCAATAGAATATAATTATAATAAAAATGTTTGACCAATAAACCAAATAAAGAGTCATTGACAAATGCTCAAATATTATTTAAGATAAATGAGTATCGTTGGCCTTTCAATTTATCAAAGTAAAAATAATTAGTAAAGCAAACTAGAGTCATCTGAAATAATACTAAATTAAAGTATCATCAATTTTATCACGAGACTCAACAATAAATAATCCACATCACTGAATTATCCATGCACTACGGGCCAAAGATATTCATTAGTATCACATCCATAAATTATCCATGCACTGCGGGCCAAGGATATTCGTGTTATCGCCAATGGTCATGATCATGCCAATAATTGTCCATCAATGCACTACGGGCCAACGAGGACTTTTACCACATCATTTGTAACATTACAGGTCATGATTATACTAAATAATCTCTGGTCATAATCATACCAACAACTTTCCATCAATGCATTACGGGCCAATGAGGACTTTCATTACAATATAAGCATGAGGATGATGACAGTGATATAAAAATTCAATTAAATGAGATCAATGATAAATTTTAAAGATTTATAATTTAATTTATCCAGAATTCAATAATGTCCAAATTGTCAAGATTATAATGCTTTGTGGAGTAAAATTAAAGAATAATATTGTATCAAAAATAATTTGAACCGAAAAGAAATCAATTTTTGTCATGAATAGTACCCCGGGTGAATAGTACCCTAATGAATAGTACCCCGTGAATAGTACTTCAGGAATAGTACCCCGGCATGAAAAGATTAAAAATTATCAAGAATACTTAGAATAATAGTTTCATGAAAAGATACTAGATGAAGTGCAAATTTCAAGGATATTCTACTAATTTCAAGGAGTATAGAAGCAATATTTTAACAAAATGAGTGTAGAATTCGGAATCTGAAACGAAATAATATTACTTACATACTACAGAGTATGGAAGAAAATATTATTTCTTACGAATATTGAACAAAAATAGTATCCCTTACATTAAAAAGAGAGTACTTCTGACTGGTAAGGCGGGGATATTCTTGAAGAAAACTTGAATTGTTTTCTACACTCAAAGTTTCCATAAATTCTAAAGAAATACGCTCAATATTATAGAAGAAGAATTCTCTGATTTTGGTGTGATTTTCAATTCTAAACTAAACATCCTATTTATAGGAAAATGGAAGGATACTATTTAGAGAAAAAAATTCACGGACCAACAGTAGGAAACTCACGGACGCTCAACTGGCGAAGATTTTTTTTCTTCTGATTTTACTATGCAAATACTATACAGACACTATGCAAACAATATGCATAATAAAATATAATATATTTTATTTTTCATAAAAAACAAAACTTATTATAATATATGTGACGCCCCCAAAATAGGTATACATCACCTATTCTGAGTCGCCAAATACATGGTATAGAATACAAATACAATCTTTAATATACAACAAGAGAGTTGTGAGTTTTAATACAAATACTGTCTTCTAGACAATATCCACTCTCAGAATAAGTCCTCATTACATTTATTATCACACTATTATGAGAAATAGCGAGGACTACTAATACTATCATCGGTCCATCACTCCGTTCCCGACTAGTCCCGGCTATATTCTCATTTCACAAGAGAACGGTGAAAGAAAGGGTGAGCTCAACTAGCCCAGTAAGAAATATTATGACTAAGACAATGCAGAATAAATTATCATTAGCCTTCAACAGTATTAAACTAATAAAATATAACAAACATCAAGTTTAACTGCAGCGGAACAAGCAATCCATTAGAAAATTCAAGTAGAGAATAAAATCTACTATCTTTTATGATTTAAAAGGTTTTTCATGACTTTTATCGCTGGGACTCAGCTTAATAAATAATCCACATCATGGAATCACCCCTGCACTACGGCCAAGGATATTCTTTAGTATCACGACCACAAATTATCCATGCACTACGGACCAAGGATATTTGTGTATTCATTAATGATCATGATCATGCCAACAACTATCCATCAATGCACTACGGGCCAATGAGGCCTTTTTCCACATCATTTTTAACATTACGGTCATGATTACACCGAATAATCCCTGGTCATAATCATACCAAGTCCATCTATGCACTACAAGCCACATATGACTTTCAACATAATATAAACATGAGGATGATGACAATGATATAAGAATTCAATAAAACAAGTTCAAGAATTAATTTATCCATAAACCAATAACGTCCAAATTGTCAACATGAT
This sequence comes from Panax quinquefolius, assembly GCA_020205615.1. NCBI lineage: Eukaryota > Viridiplantae > Streptophyta > Magnoliopsida > Apiales > Araliaceae > Panax > Panax quinquefolius. The sequence continues at coordinate 27,992,876 of CM035166.1, forward strand.
CTTTTGCTTTGTAGAGTAAAATTCAAGAATGCTCGGAAGAATATTTCCATGAAAATCTTTGGATGAAGCGCAAATATCAAGGATATTCCACTAATTTCATGGAGTATAGAAGTCAAAACTTTAACTTATTTGAGTATAATAATGAATGGAATAACAAAAGAAATCACCATGCATGCGGTACTTCGCATGGCAGACAAGTTATTCAACAGATTAATAAGTAGCGGGCAGGGTTAAAGCGAAATTACGCCTCGACGGGATGTTCAACGAGAATAATAAAGAGCGAAGAACCGGTCCGACATAAGCAACGCAGACGGGACATTCCAGCGAGAATAATAATAAAGATGGAACCCGGTCCAAAGAAGCTTGATGATGAGGATATTCAGCAGAATAATAATAAAGGCGGAATATTAGAAGAATGTCATCAAGTATAGGGTAGTCCGCGTATACTGGTTATTCCATCAGAATAATAAAGAATGGAATAACATAAGTTCTCTTCATGAATACAAAAGAAATAATACCCCTTACGAGTACAACAAATAATATCCCTTACCGTAAAAAAAGCTGAATATAAGAGTAGGGAAGGGCGAGAATACTTTTCTATATCTTCTCTATAATTTCTCTATAGAGTTTGATTGAATTAAGTAAGAAATAATGAAGGAATGAGCTTCTATTTATAGAAAAATAGGCGCATAGTAACTAACTCATGAATGGTGAGATTGATTTACTTTAATCGACGGTCCATATTTAAAGCAAAATCTTTTAAATAAAATATAATATATTCTATTTATAATCTAATAAAACGAATAACTTTATAAAAGATTTTACTATACAAATACTATGCAAACACTATGCATAATAAAATATAATATATTCTAATTATTATCTAATAAAAGCAGATAACTTTATAAAAGTATTACATTTTATATAAAAAGATTTTACTATTAGCCTAATAAAGCGAATAACTTTATAAAAGTATTACATTTTTATATAAAAAACTTTTGTTTTATTAAATTAATAATACCAATAAAACAAAAGCGAGTGACTTATCACATAAGCATCGATAATCAAAAGCGTATTACTCTTGTGGCGCCCCAAAAATAGGTATACATCACACATTACGAGTTGTCAATACATAGTATGCGAAACAACTACAACTTTATTATTACAACGATGAAAGCGTGAGTTTGAATACAAATATTATCTTCTAGACAATATCTATACTCAAATAAATCCTCATCACATTTATTGATACATTATTTTACAAAAATGGTGAGGACTACTAAACAATCCTTTCTAAAACCTTCATTCCATACCCAGGCTAAATACTTTTATATTCTCGCCTCACGAGAAAATTGGAACAAAAAGGAAAAGGGTGAGCTCAACTAGCTCGATAAAGAATATTATGACTAAGATAATATACAACAAATTATCGTTAGTCTTCAACGAGGGAAAAATTTAATAGAATCTGATAGACAACAAATTTTAAATCAATATTCGCATTGAAGTAATAATTCATTAGAAGAGTTAAGTAGAGAATGCAAACTACTATCTTCTATGTATGAATTTAAAAGTTCATAAATCTATCTTTTATCCTGTAACATCAATCCATAAACATACGGAATCAAATATTCATCTTTGCACTCTGAGGCAAAGATATTCATCGATTAGTCGTATTCATTTAAACACTGTTCATCTTTGCACTCTGACCGAAGATATTCTTGAAATCATTCATCTTTGCACTCTGTGCCAAAGATATTCAATAATATCTTCATTTTAAGGCGAGGATGATGAAAATATTTTTTTAAAAGCGAATCCGGTGAAACAAAATGACAAGGATTAAGGATTAAGGATTCGTACTTTGTTTTATCCATGTTCAAAAATACCTCAAACATAATCGCGAGTGGTGTAAAATTCAAGAATGATCAAAACATGGATACAATCAAAGCTAGTATCCGAATAGATGTTTTGGACAAAAAAAGAAAGAAATTTTTTTTTTAGATTGAATAGTGAATAGTAGTATCGTGAATAGTAACTCACACACAAAAGATAGAAATTCCACAAAAAACATCTTTACGCTTCATGAATAGTACTCGTGAATAGTAACTTTCGTGAATAGTAACTCATGAATAGTAACTTCGTGAATAGTAACTCATGAATAGTACCCCAGAGCATGAAAAAGTTCCAAATTTGATAAAAAGTTCCAACCAATATTTGACATAATGATATTGAAGAAATAATATCATTTAAGAAGAAAATAACATTCCTTACCTCAAAGAATCGGTGCTTGAATGAAAGGTCAGGAAGTGATCTTTGAATGAAACTTATCTTGAGCAACAACTCTCAAAGTATCTAAATACTCACAAAATCGCTCGATAATATAGAGAAAGAGAAAACTTATGTTTACGGTGTGATTTTCAATTCTAACTTAGTCCTCTATTTATAGGAAAATGTTAGAGAAAAAAAATAGACTTTTACTTATATACGATGGCTTTACCGCTACTATTGCCACCCACCACATTTGAAATAAAATTGTAAGCACATTTCTTCACTAACCACAAGTGGGGCCCACTCAATTCTAGAATTTTCCACCAAAATCAATTATAAACCTAATTTCAGAGAATCGAGACACATCTTAAAATTCATAACAAATCATTCGTGCATTTTTAACAGTTCAAAATTTGTGGACATATACTCAACTTATGTATATATAACATACCCAAAAATTACCACAGCATGTTTAACGGATTAAAAATTATAACCCCATAATATATCTCAAAACCCCGATTTGATTTTTTAATACCTCAATATAGATAAAATATCGATAAAACACCTCAACATTAAATCATTCAATTATAATCACATAAAATAAATAAATCCATCATTTATATCCACATCAAATAAATATTTTCTTATCATATATAAATCAATAATTAATTATTCACAAATAATATTCTGAGAATCATAATTATGATGACCCAGTAGTTTCAGAAAAAGGGGCTTTCAATAAGGATTTCTCCTTCTTGGTTGGTATGATTAGGTGACCAAACCTCTCCTTGAACGAGAACTTTCTAGACATTGCCAATAATCTTTATCTAATAATATTATTTAAATAATATGAATTATTGATCCGATAATGGAGATAATGTGTAATGACAATTATTGAACAACAATAATATAAAATATTAACGACAATTATTGAATCGATAAAATAAAATATTGAGCGGTAATTCTTGTGAAAATTATTGAGTAGTGCCTTCTTACGTGAGGATTAATAATTCAACAATTTTGTGCGATCTGGTATCTTCTTTTATGCAACCCAGCGTATTCTTGTATTTTAACCACCGGGTATTTCAACGATCTTAACGGTAACAACTTCTGCAGTTATTTTTAACTAACTTATATTTGTCGTTTTCTTCATCCAATCGCTTTTTAGTTATGGGGCCCACACACATTTGCTTGTAGTAAATACGAATATTCCCAGAAGCGATCTGAATATTCCACGACCAAACGAATATTCCCAAACAATGATGAATATTTTATAACTACTTGCTTATTTTGAAATATTTGCGTATTTAACCCCTAACTATCCACATTAATCAAATCAACCTTACTATTTCAAAATAATAAAATAGAAAATTAAATTTCATTAATAATAAGTTGGGGTCTTACTGACCTCCCCTCCTTATGAAATTTCGTCCTCGAAATTGGCGTACGTACACAGTGTTTTGAAAAGATGAGGATACCTCGCTTTCATTTCGTTTCAATTCCCGGTCATTTCCTCTATAGCATGATTCCTCCACAAAACTTTAACTTGTGGTATGACCTTTCTTGGCGTGGGACATGCTCCTTCTATCAAAATCTTGGCGGTACCTCCTCATACGTTAGGTCTTGGCTATCTAAATCAGATTCTAACTCTATAATGTGGTTCGGGTCTTTCACATATTTCTGAAATGCTGGATATGTGAAACACATTATGAACACTGAGACATACTTGGAGTAATGCTTGAAGTCTATAGGCTACATTTCCTACTCGGTCGAGAATTTGAAATGGACCGATAAATCGTGGATTGAGCTTTCCTCTCTTCCCAAATCTTGTAACTCCCTTCCATGGAGCAACTTCGTAATAATACATGATCCCTACACTAAATTCCCCGTCCTTTCGATGAAGATCCGCATAACTCTTTTATCGATCTTGTGCCATTTGTATCGTTGTCGAATCATTTGGATCTTTTCGGTGAGTCATACGTACTTAACTTTCGGGTCCCAACAATGTTGCTTCACCCACCTCATCCCAACATATTGGGAAGCGACATTTTCGTCCATATAATGCTTGAATGGAGCTACACTATACTTGCACGATAAGCTTTGTTGTTGTAGGAGAATTCTACCGATGGTAAATACTTATCCCAAGCGCCCTTGAAGTGCAGACCACGAGTTTTAATAAATCTTCAAGAGTTTGAATAGTCCTCTCGATTGTCCGTCAGTTTGGGGATGGTATGCGAACTAAATCATAAATCCGTGCCCATAGCTTTTTGCAAGCTAACCCAAAATCTTGAAGTGAATCTTGGGTCACGATCCAAAACTATGGATACGGGCATGCCATACTGACCTCACAATCTCATTTACGTACATACTAGCAAGGCGTTCGAGGAATAAGTCTCCGTGTCGGCAAGAAATGAAAGCGGAACTTGGTTAATCTATCAACAATAACCCAAATAGCATTGATGCCTTGAGAAACCGTAGGAAGACCGTAATGTGAAATCCATGGTAATGTGTTCCCACTTCCATTCAGGAATCTCAAGTGGTTGCAATGGACCCTTAGGTACTAGATGCTCGCCTTTACACGTTGACAAGTTAAACACATTGAGATAAACTTTGCAATCTCTCTCTTCGTATTGTTCCACCAAAATGTATGTCGAAGATCACGATACATTTTAGTACTTCCAGGATGGATTGCAAATGGTGTATTGTGTGCCTCCATCATAATCTTATACTTCAAATCAGTCGTTAGGAACACAAAGTCTAGAGTGGACTCGAAGTATTCCTTCTTCATCAATTCTTGCTTCAGGAATAGCTCCTTCTTGTACTTTCTTCTTCATACGCATAAGCTCGAATTCGGTGCTTGAAATGACCTTAACTTTTCTATTAAAGTTGGCTCTGTCGTATACTTGACATCATCGCTTTTCGTTCCGCATATGATCTTCTACTCAACGCGTCATCTACCACGTTCACTTTTCGGGATGGTATTGAATAGTGTGGTCGTAGTCTTTCAATAGTTCGAGCCAGCGTCATTTGCCTTAGCGTGTTGAGTTCTTTTGAGTGAAGAAATATTTAAGGCTTTTATGGTGCGAATATATCTCCACTTTCTCCCCATATAGATAGTGCCTCCATATCTTTAGCGTGAAAGCATTGCTTTGCATGACTCTAGATCATGAGTAGGATAATTCCTCTCATACTCTTTAAGTTGTCGCGAGGCATAGGCTATGACTTTCCCGTTGCATGAGAACACATCCTAACCCTTTGCACGAAGCATCATTTGTAGATAACAAATCCATAGAACGGATGGTATTGTTAGAGCAGTCTTAGAAATAAGTCTCCTCTTAAGCTCTTGGAAACTCTTCTCGCATTCTTCACTCCAAGCGAATTTTGTATCCTTCCGAGTTATTTGAGTTAATGAAGTAGCGATTCGAGAAAACCCTTCCACGAATCTCCGATAATAACCGACTAAGCCCAAAAAGCTACGTACTTGATCACCAGAGCTTTGGTTGCTCAACTTTGTATTGCTTCAATCTTTCTTTGGATCAGCGGATACTCCATGTTTCGACACCACGTGCCCAAAGAATGCTACTTCCTCAAGCCCGAACTTCGCATTTCTTCAATTTGGCATATAGTTTGTTTTCACGAAGCCTTTGGAGTACCGACTTCAAATGGTGCTCATGATCTTCACGACTTTTGGAATATATAAGGATGTCATCAATAAAAACAACAACGGCCCGATCAAATATTCCTTGAATACTCGGTTCATCATATCCATGAAAGCCGCGAGGAGCATTAGTTAGTCAGAAAGACATGACTAAGAATTCATAATGCCCATCTGGAGTTACGAAGGCGGTCTTTGGAATATCCTCGATTCTAATCTTGGTGATGATATCCGAGCGAAGATTGATTTTGAAAAGAATTGTGCCCTTGCGGTTGGTTAAACAAGTCATCAATACGAGGTAGAGGATACCTATTCTTGATGGTGACATGGTTCGATTCAGATAGTCAATACAAAATCGCATACTCTCTGTTTTCTTCTTTACTGAATAAAGCAGGAGCACCCCGAGGAGATGTCTTTGGGGCAGAATGAAGCCGATGTCCAACAATTCACTGTAGTTGGACCTTTAACTCTGAAGTTCAATAGGAGCCATTCGATATGGGGTTTTAGAAATGGGCTTTGTACGGGTTCAAGATCAATAAAGAATTCAACTTCACGTTACGGGGTAGGCCAGGAAGTTCTTGAAATCGTCGGGAAAGTCGATAACAACGGGAATATTATTCAAATTTGGCGTGTCTTTATTCAAATCCATAACATGGGCTAAGAAAGCTTGACATCCGTTTTTCAATAAGCGAATAGCTTTATGATTAGATATGGCGGTGATTGATTTTAATGGTTTAGTTGCTTGAATTAAATACAACGGGTTGGTTAGGAATATGAAAACTAATGACCTTACGAAAATAATCAATTTTGGCATGATGAGTAGTTAACGATCAATCCCTAAAATCACATCAAAAGCAAGTATCTTTAAAGAGATAAGGTCAACGGGTAAGGTAATGGTGCCAACTTGAATCAAACAAGATTTATAAGCGGTGGATGTGATGAAAGTTTCTCTAACGGAGTTTCCACAGATAGGTCAAAGTCTAAATTCTCTCGGTCGAGTTTAAGCGTTGAGCACATGCGGGAGAGATAAATGAATGGGTATGCCGGTTATCAAGTAAGGTATAAACTTATGCAAGAATTTATAAATAGCTTACCGTGATCACCTCGTTTGGGTTCCTCGCATTATGACCCGATCCACAACAAACGCTCTTCCGAATCGTTGACTTTGATTTTTACGGGACGATCTTTTGAGTCGATCCCCATTGAACTAGGTTTATTTCTACCGTCTGATCTCGGCGATATGTCCTTCCTTTCCACAATTATAGCATACCTTGAGCTGTTGTGGGCGGTTTGGTGATATGTCCCTCTTTCCGCATTTATAACATATAATGGGTGGTCGTTCTCCTCCCTTAGAACCGATTCTTTGTCGGCATTGTCGTCTTCACATAAGTCGTTGTTAAATCTCCTCTTTTTAAAATCTCCTCATCGACTCGCTTCTTCTATTTTCATGACCATGATTACCACCGGAGTGGTAACCATTTTGTCCGTCTGTTTTTCTTTCTCTTTGGTTATCATTATTACATTGGCTGCTATATCTACGTATGCGATCTGGTTATGGTCCCTCGGTTGACCGTACTCGTTATCTCGCTCTAATAATTGAGCCCTATTTACAACATATCGAGAATAGAGAAAATTTATGAGAAATGAGATCTTGGCGTATCTTGGGTTTCAAACCTCTAAGAAACATCCGCGTCATCGTTCCTCATTCTCCACCAAATGAGGTCTGAGCACGGATAACTCTGCAAACTTTGCCTCGTCTTTGAGACACCGTCATTGTTGTTTTTGCTCGATCTAATAAACTCCACTTCCTTCATATAGCGAACACTTTCGGAAAGTATTTGTCATTAAATAGTTCTGAAAGCGTCTCCCTAAGACATCTTTGAGTCTAATTTGGATGGAGTGCGCTTCTGAGACTCCCACCGATAGTCCGCCTCGCCCACGGAACATAAAAGTGGCGAATGGAACCTTCTGTTCCTCCGTGCATCCCAAGACATCGAATATCTTGGTAATTTGCTTGACCCGTGTTTTCGCCGTGATCGGATCTGGCTTTCCCTTAAATACGGTGGTCCTGACTCTTTGAAGCGCTTGGTTTTGTGACAACTGATTAATTGCTATCATTTCCTCTGTATTTTGAACACGAGTCTCCCTAAATGCGATTTTGCATGAGCGCAAAAAACTTCTAAACATCCCTCGTTCATCATCGCTTTCAATGGTGTTGTTCACGGGAGGAACATTGCCGACTGTTGCACGTTCTCCTCGTTGGTGAGTACAGGCGTCTCCACGGTCTCATTTCCATTGTTAATATTCTCGATTCGACATTCTCAAATCTTGTCGTAAAACAAGGGTTAATTAAAGAAATCAATATATCACATAATATCCCTATATCTTGACCAACTAACAAATAAGCTTAGGTAGGACACACTAGCGAAGGATTTACTCGTCTCTCCCTCTAGTTCTATTCCCGATCTCATCTATGGAGATCATATCCTAAGCTACGATACCATTTGTGGCGCCCCCAAAATAGGTATACATCACCCATTACGAGTTGTCAATACGTAGTGCGAAGAAACAACTACAACTTTATTATTACAACGATAAAGCTGTGAGTTTGAATACAAATATTATCTTCTAGACAATATCTATACTCAAATAAATCCTCATCACATTTATTGATACATTATTTTACAAAAATGGTGAGGACTACTAAACAATCCTTTCTAAAACCTTCATTCCATTACCCAGGCTTCGTACTTTCATTTATATTCTAGCCTCACGAGAGAAAAATGGAACAAAAAGGAAAATGGTGAGCTCAACTAGCTCGATAAAAGAATATTATGACTAAGATAATATCTGACAAATTATCGTTAGTCTTCAGCGGGGAAAAATTTAATAGAATACTGATAGACAACAAATTTTAAATCAATATTCAAGAAACGTGAAATAATAATTCATTAGAAGAGTTAAGTAGAGAATGCAAACTACTATCTCTATGCATGAATTTAAAAGTTCATAAATATATCTTTTATCACTGTAACATCAATCCATAAACATATACGGAATCAAATATTCATCTTTTTAAAGATATTCATCGATTGATTTTTTCTGGGGCCAAAGATATTGATGAATTCGAGTAAATTCATTCATTTTCATCTTTTTAGCTAAAAGATATTCTTGAAATCATTTATCTTTGCACTCTGGGCCAAAGATATTCAATAATATCATCATCATTTAAGGGCGAGGATGATGAAAATATATTTTTTAAAAAGAAAGCGAATCCGGTGAAACAAAATGACAAGGATTAAGGATTAAGGATTAAGGATTAGTACTTTGTTTTATCCATGTCAAAAATACCTCAAAAATTAAAATTGAGAATAATCAAAATGGTGTAAAATTCAAGAATGATAAACATGGATATGTGAATAATCATGAGACCCAGGATTTTATCGATAAAGATTTAAATTTTGTCGAAATAATTTTTAATATTATGGTGTGAATTTGAGATAATATTATAGTTGTGGGTAGTATTTATAAATTTTGCAAAGTATGCAAGTGGTTATATTATATTCGATTGGTGGGGAATATTCGGTTTAGCGAGGGAATATTGATACAGCGGCTCAATCATTGGTGGACCCTAGCAGAATTATTGTCGGATTGAAAAGCAGCAAAAATATTTTATTGAAATAACGGCGGAAGTTTAAATGTAGTTCTTGTTGAACTACTTTGGTAGTTGCGTGCGATGTCGTGTGGTTGCATAGTAACTGCGGTATTGATTATTGATGCTTATGTGAGAAGTCACTCGGTTTGATTCCATTATTGTCGATTAATAATATGAATTATTATAGCGATAATGACGTTTTATTTTATTAAGTATTATTAGCGTAATAAAAGCGAAACATCTTTATATAAAATAGAATACTTTATTAAAGTTATTACATAAATAGAATATATTATATTTTATTATGCATAGTGTTGCGCATAGTGTTTTTGCGTAGTGTTTTGCATAGTATTGCATAGTGTTTGCATAGTAAAATGTTTTTATATAAATAGAATATATTATATTTTATTTAAAAGATTTTTCTTTAAATATGGACCGTCAGATTAAAGTAAATCAATACTGGATAGTTCATGGATTAATTCTTATGCATTCCATTTTCTATAAATAGAAGCTCGTTTCCTTCATTATTTTCTTACGAATTCATTGAAACTACAGAGAGAATTATAGAGAGAAGCTATAGAGAAAATTATAGAAAGAAGAAAAGTATTACGCTTTACTTACTTACTTATATTAGGTTCTTTTTACGGTAAGAGAGGGTGTTATTCTTTCTTCTTGAAGAGAACTTACATTATTCCATTCTTTATTATTACATTGGAATAACTTTTGTAAAAAGTGGCATACCTATACATAACTTTGTATCTGTGGCGTACCTATACTTGGTGAAATCCTTATGTTATTCCATTGCTTATTATTACATTGGAATAACTTTTTTGTATCTGTGATTTACCTATACTTGGTGACATTCTTTTATTATTACATTGGAACATCACATGCATGTTTTTACTGGGACTGGTTAAAATTTTATTACTGTTGGAACATCATGCATGCGTGTGTTTTACAGGACTGGTTAAAATCTTTATCATTACATTGGAATATCTATCATGTGTGTTTTACAGGATGCAGTTCCATCTTTATTATTACATTGGAACATCACGATCGGTGTGAATTTCACACGACTGGTTAAGATTATTATTATTACATTGGAATAAACACATCATCTGCAATCTGCGCATGCGTGGTGATTTCTTTTGTTATTCCATTCTTTATTATACCCGGTTGGTTAAAACTTTGACTTTATACTCCATGAAATTAGTAGAATATCCTTGATATTTGCGTTTCATCGATATCTTTTCATGGAAATATTCTTACGATCATTCTTGAATTTTACTCTCTGAAAGCGATTATCATGTTGATAATTTGGGCGTTAATAATTCATGGATTAAATAATTCTTGAACTTGTTTTATTGAATTATTATGTCATTGTCATCATCCTCGTGTTATATTATGTTATCTTTGGCTTACGTGCATAGATGAACTTAGTATGATTATGACCGGGGATCATTCGGTATAATCATGACTTGATATAAATGATGTGACAAAAAGTCCTCTCGTGGCACTGTAATGCGATGATGGATAGTTTTGGTATGATTATGACCGGGGTGATTCGGTATAGTCATGACCATTGATAATTTGATGAAAATCCTTGGCCAAGTGATGCGGGGATGATTAGATGTGGTGGTTTATTTATTAAAATTTGAGTCTCGGTGATAAAAATTGATGAAAACCTTTTAAAACCTAAAAGATAGTAGACTTTATTCTCTACTTGACTCTTTTAATGGATTGTTTATTCATTGCTTGATTAAAGCTGGTTGTCTATTGTATTTTATCGGTTTAACCTTTGTTGAAGGCTAATGATAATTTATTACGCATTATCTTAGTCGTAATATTTCTTCTTGGGCTAGTTGAGCTCACCCTTTCTTTTCTTTGTTCTCTTGAGGAAATGAGAACATAAATTTGAGACGAGTCGGGGAGCAGTAATGGTCGGAGGATAGCATTAGTAGTCCTCACTATTACGTGAAATAGTGTGATAATAGTTGTAATGAGGACTCCTTTTGAGTTTGTATAATATCTAGTAGACAAAATTTGTATTCAAACTCACGGTTTATATATCGTATTGTACCACAGCAGTTATATTAGTAAGTTGTATTTGAATTTATGTACCATGTAAGTGGCGACCCAAGATGGGTGGCGTATACCTAATTTTGGGGGGCGTTACGGTTGGTATCGAGCTTAGGGATATGATCCTGGCTAAGATGTGAGAATAGAACTAGGAGGGAGAGGGGGAATTCCTTAGCTAGTATGACCTACTAAGTTTATTTGGTATTTGATTGGTCGGTCGAGAGTATAGTGATAATATGTGATATGTCAATTAACCCTTATTTTGTGGCGGTGTTTGAAAATGGCATCAGAGAATGTTGAGAATAGCAATGGAGACACGAGTATTGATTCTCCACGGATCGATAATCGGGACAATGTCTACACGGGATGGCGATAATCCTCTTGTAAACAACAACAACGATCGATTGATGAATGATGATGCGTTTAAAGGTTTTAAATTCATGCGACATCGGAAAGCGACTCTGTCCAAAAGCGTGGGGTGGAAACACGGAAAACTCTCGGGCGGTCGCATTAAACAATTCGAGAGTTGGGACCACAGGAGTTTAGGGAGAGCAAAACCACTTACGGCGGAAGCATGGATAAAAGCAGATTACCAAGATATTTGATGTCTTGGGATGCTCAGGAGCAAAAGGTTCTTTTTTGCCGCCTTTATGTTGCTTAGCGGAGAAGCTGATTCTTGGTGGGAATCGGTAAAAGCGTACTCGACTTCTTTGTCTTGAAGATATCTTGGGAGAAGTTCGGGAGGCATTCAGCGACAAATACTTTCACGAAAGTATTAGCCACATGAAGGAGGTGGAGTTTATCAAGTTGGAACAAAACAATATGGCCAGGTGTATGATACGAGGCAAAATTTGCGGAGTTATCACGATTTCGTCCCACTTGGTGGATAATGAAGAGAGAATGGCGAATGTTTTTAAGAGGTTTGAAGCGGAGATCGTCGACATCTTATTTCTCATAAAGCGTGTTTTTATTGGATGTTGTAAATAGGGCTCGATTAGTGGGTAGCGATAACGAGTCAGCAATATGACTAAAAAGAAAGCGGCGGCAAAATTATAATACCGGTGAGAGTAGTCATCGAGCGGTGACAACAAGCGTGGAGGAATCAACGGGCGGATATGGTAACCACTTGGTGGTAATCGGGGCCAAAATAATAAGAATGGACATTTCAAGAAAAGGAGATTCAATGATGATGGAAAAGGCGTCGGCACTTTTTTTTTGTTGTTAAGGAAGAAGAAGGACCACCTATTATATGCTTCAAATGCGGAGGAGAGGACACATCGGTCCGAGCTGCGCCATCTTGAGTCAAAGCATGTTATAATTGTGGAAGAGAAGGTCAACTTAGCTCGATTTTGTCGTTTCTAGAAGACAAATTCAACTAGGATGGAGGCACCAAAATTTGTCCGAGACAAACCAAAGCCGATAGTTTAAGAGAGGCGTTTTTTTCTCGTGACGAGGAACACGAATAAAATTATCACGGGTAAGTTAATCATAAGCTCTTGCGAAGTCATCTATGAAGTGTTAGATACCGATTCTACCCACTCTTTTATTTCACCTAGTTGTGTTCAGCGTTTAAATTTGATTAGAAGAAGTTAAACTTTGACTTATTGGTTGAAACCGTTAGTAGGAACGCCGTTACCTCCTTTACATTTATTAATCTTGTTGTTTCAAATAAACACTTTCACGTTACTGTCGATATTATCTCTTTGAAAATACTTGCCTTTGATGTGATTTTAGGAATCGATTGGTTAACTACTCATTATTCTTTTTGTAAGGTTGTTAGCTTTCATATTCTAACCAACTTTGTTATCTGAATTCAAAGTAACCAAACCACTAAAGTTAATCATTGTCATATCAAGCCATAAGTAAAGAGCCCGATCCTTTCGTTGTTGACTTCCTTGTGTGGAAATGCAAAGCGGACTTTACGTGGCGACGTCGTGAATGAAGATGGCAAGTTTATAGGTATCATTGTGAGGTGTTATCTAGGTTAAGGGATAGAAGTCACAGTTGGTATCAATGTGACGTCTTATCAAGTCTTGGACGAGAAATGTGATTTTGAATGATATTTCTATCATTAATAAATTTCTTGGCGTATTCTTGAAGATTTTCTAGCCTACCTAGGCGTGAAATCGAAATTTTGTATTGACCCCGATCAAAACCCATTTCTTAAACCCTCGAATATTTCTTGACTAAAAGAGCATTTACGTGGTTTATGATGAAAGTCATAATAAAAGCATTGGACTAATGAAAATCATGGGTATATGAAGTATTAGTAAGTTTTATGATGAGTTATGTTGGTTAGTATGTGAAAACATGAAAGTTTCTTAGAAATCACAAAGAGTTGAAAATCAGATTTTGGTGAAAAGCGTAACATGAAATTCAATTGACCATATCTCTTATTATATTTTGAATTTTTGAATGTGGTCAAGTCCTAGAGTTAGATCTATGAGTTACCTAACTAATCCAAGTGGAATTACTGGAAAAGGTGTTGTAGATTTTTGTGTGGACTGATTTTTTAGCAAAGGAGGCCAAAGCTGTAAATTTCAAAAAACTCTCTGCCTTGAAACTTTTAAAGGGCTGTTTCGGCCACTTAAATTATGAGAAAAATTCTGGCCTTTTGGGACATGAAGGTATATGGTATAAAGTATCTCCTGTCCAAAAATGAGCTCATTCGACGACTTAAAATGAGCAAGTTATGACTATTTCAATATTTAGGTTTTAAAACGAAAAACACTATATAGGAGTTCTATAACTCAGATGACCATGAAATTTAAACTAGAAGCTCACGTTAACATGTGTAAGGTCCTGCCAAGATTTGGGAATTTTGGAGTTAAACTTGAGGTAGCTAATTTCTTAAGGAATTAATTAGAAATTGATTTTTGAAAAATAGTAAATGAATTTTAAAAATTAGAGAAAAATATATTTTCATTATGGGACTATATTATGCTAAATCCCAGAAAAGAAATATTTTTGGGACTGATTTGGTATTTTTCATGAAAATAGTTTAATTCTGAACATATGAGTTAAATATGTTATGTGAAGTAACAAAGTTGAAAATAGGATTTTATGGCTAGAGAATCCTATATAGAGTATATGCATATTTTTGAGAGATTTGATAATTGGTGATGATATCTTATGAGTATGGCATTTTGAATGATTAAATGCATTATATGGTAAAAGCGTAAACAATTGAGATAAATTGTTTATAAATTTAAGAAGTGATTAAAATATTATTATAATATTAATGTTATTAGATTATGAGATTATTAAGTGATTGATAACATGGGGATATTCTTGAATCTGGATAAATTATATTATAAATGTTTAATATTTATCCTTTATCTCATTTGATTGATTCTTTATATCATTATCCTCGTGCTTATATTATGTTGAAAGTAAATACGTGGCTGTAGTGCATAGATGGACTTGGTATGATTATGACCGAGGATTGTTGTTGGTATAATCATAGTAGTAATTGAAAACACAATTATCTTTGGTAGTAGTGCATGGATAATTTGTGGTCGTGATCTTAATGAATACCTGATTATCTTTGGTAGTAGTGCATGGATAATTTGTGGTGTAATGATACTAATGAATACACAATTATCTTTGTGTCATGGATAATCTTTTGTTATAACTAATGATTAGTAGTGCATGGATAATTTTTGTGGTCGTGATCTTAATGAATACACAATTATCTTTTTGGATAATTTGTGGTAGTATCTTAATGGATAATCTTTTAGTAGTCATGGATAATTTGGTGGTATAATCTTAATGAATACCACGATTATCTTTGGTAGTAGTGTGATCTTAATGAATGGATTAATTTAGTAGTGCATGGATAATTTGTGGTCGTGATCTTAATGAATACACGATTATCTTTGGTAGTAGTGCTGGATGGATAATTTGTGGTCGTGATCTTAATGAATACACGATTATCTTTGGTTTAGTGTATGGATAGTGCTTAATGGATAATTTGGTGTGATATCTTAATGAATATCCTTGGCACGTAGTGCGGGGATGATTCGATGATATGGATTAATTATTGGTGAGTCTCGTGATGAAATATTAATTCATGGATGTGGTAAAAAGTCGTCTTTGGTAGTAGTGCATTGATAGACTTGGTATGATTATGACCAAGGATTATTCGGTATAATCATGGGTAGTAATTGAAAACACGAATATCCTTGGCGATTGGTGCATGGATAATTCGTGGTCGTGATCTTATTAAGGCTGCGTCTCGGCATTATTGGTTTCTGAGTTGTATATCTTTGGCTTTGTAGTGCAAAGATGAATTGTTAATGAATATCTTTGGCGGATTTCAAAGATGAATTTAATATTTTTAAGCGATAAAGGTATTTGAGGTATCCTCATCTCTTTATCATATCGTACAGTGCGTACCCTAATTTGTGAGAAATTCCATAAGGAGGAGATTGTGAGACCCAGTTTTATCGATAAAGATTTAAATTTTGTGAAATAATTTTTTAATATTATGGTGTGAATTTGAGATAATATTATAGTTGTGGGTAGTATTTATAAATTTTGCAAAGTATCAGTGGTTATATTATATTCGATTGGTGGGGAATATTCGGTTTAGCGAGGGAATATTAATACTGCAATGGCTCAATCATTGGTGGACCCTAGCGAAATTATTGTCGGATTGAAAAGCGACAAAAATATTTTATTGAAATAACGGCGGAAGTTTCACAAGTAGTTCTTGTTGAACTACTCGGTAGTAAAAATGCGATGTCGTGTGGTTGCATAGTAGCTTTGCGGTATTGATTATTGATGCTTATGTGAGAAGTCACTCGGTTTGATTCCATTATTGTCGATTAATAATATGAATTATTATAGCGATAATGGCGTTTTGTTTTATTAGTATTATTAGCGTAATAAAAGCGAAACATCTTTATATAAAATAGAATACTTTATTAAAGTTATTACATAAATAGAATATATTATATTTTATTATGCATAGTGTTGCATAGTGTTTTTGCATAGTGTTTTGCATAGTATTGCATAGTGTTTGCATAGTAAAATGTTTTTATATAAATAGAATATATTATATTTTATTTAAAAGATTTTTCTTTAAATATGGATAGTCAGATTAAAGTAAATCAATCTGGATAGTTCATGGATTTAATTCTTATGCATTCCATTTTCTATAAATAGAAGCTCATTCCTTCATTATTTTCTTACGAATTCATTGAAACTAGAGAGAGAAATTATAGAGAGAAGCTATAGAGAAAATTATAGAAAGAAGAAGAAGATTATATTTACTTCTTTACTTACTATATTAGGTTCTTTTACGGTAAGGGTGTTATTCTTTCTTCTTGAAGAGAACTTACATTATTCCATTCATTATTATTACATTGGAATAACTTTGTAAAAAGTGGCATACTACTATCACATTTTTGTGTCTGTGGCATACCTATACTTGGTGAAATCCTTATGTTATTCCATTGCTTATTATTACATTGGAATAACTTTTTGTATCTGTGATTTTACCTATACTTGGTGACATTCTTCTATTATTACATTGGAACATCACATGCGTGTGTGTTTTACAGGACACAGTTAAATTTTATTATTACATTGGAACATCACATGCATGTGTTTTTACAGGACTGGTTAAAATCTTTATCATTCTGTTGGAATATCTATACGTGTGTTTTACAGGATGCAGTTCCATCTTTATTATTACATTTGGAACATCACTGCCGGTGTGAATTTCACGACACTGGTTAGATTATTATTATTACATTGGAATAACACAATACATCTGCAATCCGCATGCGTGGTGATTTCTTTTGTTATTCCATTCTTTATTATACCCGGTTGGTTAAAACTTTGACTTATACTCCATGAAATTAGTAGAATATCCTTGATATTTGCGTTTCATCGATATCTTTTCATGGAAATATTCTTACGATCATTCTTGAATTTTACTCTCTGAAAGCGATATCATGTTGATAATTTGGGCGTTAATAATTCATGGATTAAATAATTCTTGAACTTGTTTTATTGAATTATTATGTCATTGTCATCATCCTCGTATTTATATTATGTTATCTTTGGCTTACGTGCGTAGATGAACTTAGTATGATTATGACGAGGATCATTCGGTATAATCATGACTTGATATAAATGATGTGACAAAAGTCCTCGGTGGGCTTTTGTAATGCGGTGATGGATAGTTTTTGGTATGATTATGACCGGGGTGATTCGGTATAGTCGTGACCATTGATAATTTGATGAAAATCCTTGGGTAGTAATGCGGGGATGATTAGATGTGGTGGTTTATTTATTAAAATTTGAGTCTCGGTGATAAAAATTGATGAAAACCTTTTAAAACCTAAAAGATAGTAGACTTTATTCTCTCTTGACTCTTTTAATGGATTGTTTATTCATTGCTATGATTAAGCGGTTGTCTATTGTATTTTATCGGTTTAACTTTGTTGAAGGCTAATGATAATTTATTACGCATTATCTTAGTCATAATATTTCTTCTTGGGCTAGTTGAGCTCACCCTTTCTTTTCTTTATTCTCTTGAGGAAATGAGAACATAATTTGAGACGAGTCGGGGAGCAGTAATGGTCGAGAGGATAGCATTAGTAGTCCTCACTATTACGTGAAATAGTGTGATAATAGTTGTAATGAGGACTCCTTTTGAGTTTGTATAATATCTAGTAGACAATATTTGTATTCAAACTCACGGGTTTTATGTCGTATTGTACCACAGCAGTTATATTAGTAAGTTGTATTTGAATTTATGTACCATGTAAGTGGCGACCCGAGATGGGTGGCGTATACCTAATTTTAGGCGTCACGGTTGGTATCGAGCTTAGGGATATGATCACTGGCTAAGATGTGAGAATAGAACTAGGAGGGAGATGGGGAATTCCTCCGCTAGTATGACCTACTAAGTTTATTTGGTATTTGATTGGTCGATCGGAGTATAGTGATAATATGATATGTTAATCAATTAACCCTTATTTTGTGGCGGTGTTTGAAAATGGCATCAGAGAATGTTGAGAATAGCAATGGAGCCACGAGGAGGTATTGATTCTCCACGGATCGATAATCGAGGACAATAATGCAACAGGATGGCGATAATCCTCTTATAAACAACAACTTGATCGATTGATGAATGGCGATGATGCGTTTAAAAGGTTTTAAATTCATGCGACATCGAAAGCGACTCTGTCCAAAAGCGTGGGGTGGAAACACGGAAAACTCTCGGCGGTCGCATTAAACAATTCAAGGAGTTGGGACCACCGGAGTTTAAGGGAAGCCAAAACCACTTACGGCGGAAGCATGGATAAAGCAGATTACCAAGATATTTGATGTCTTGGGATGCTCAGGAAGCAAAAGGTTCTTTGCCGCTTTATGTTTTGCGGAGAGGCGATTCTTGGTGGGAATCGGTAAAAGCGTACTCGACTTCTTTGTCTTGAAGATATCTTGGGAGAAGTTCGAGGGAGGCATTCAGCGACAAATACTTTCACGAAAGTATTCGCCATACATGAAGGAGGTGGAGTTTATCAAGTTGGAACAAAACAATATGGTAATGTGTGTCATGATACGAGGCAAAATTTGCGGAGTTATCACGATTTCGTCCCACTTGGTGGATAATGAAGAGAGAATGGCGCGAATGTTTTTAAGAGGTTTGAAGCGGAGATCGTCGACATCTTATTTCTCATAAAAGCGTGTTTTTATTCGGATGTTGTAAATAGGGCTCGATTAGTGGGTAGCGATAACGAGTCAGCCTTGACTAAAAAGAAGCGTAAGCAAAATTATAATACCGGTGAGTAGTCGTGAGCGGTGACAACAAGCGTGGAGGAATCAACGGGCGGATATGGTAACCACGCCGGTGGTGTGTCGGGGCCAAAATAATAAGAATGGACATTTCAAGAAAAGGAGATTCAACAATGATGGAAAGGCGTCGAGGAACACCGACATTTTTGTTGTTCAAAGGAAGAAGAAGGACCACTATTATATGCTTCAAATGCGGAGGAGAGGGACACATCGGTCCAGAAGCTGCGCCATTAATCAAAGCATGTTATAATTGTGGAAAGAAGGTCACTTAGCTCGATTTTGTCGTTCTGAAGACAAATTCAACTAGGATGGAGGCACAAAAATTTGTCCCGAGACAAACCAAAGCCGGTAGTTTAAGAGGCGTTTTTTTTTTTCTCGTGACGAGGAACACGAATAAAATTATCACGGGTAAGTTAATCATAAGCTCTTGCGAAGTCTATCACAAGTGTTAGATACGAGTTCTACCCACTCTTTTATTTCACCTAGTTGTGTTCAGCGTTTAAATTTGATTAGAAGAAGTTAAACTTTGACTTATTGGTTGAAACTTCGTTAGTAGGAACCTTCGTTACCTCCAACATTTATTAATCTTGTTGTTTCAAATAAACACTTTCACGTTACTGTCGATCTTATCTCTTTGAAAATACTTGCCTTTGATGTGATTTTAGGAATCGATTGGTTAACTACTCATTATTCTTTTTGTAAGGTTGTTAGCTTTCATATTTCTAACCAACTTTGTTATCTGAATTCAAAGCAACCAAACCACTAAAGTTAATCATTGTCATATCAAGCCATAAGTAAAGAGCCCGATCCTTTCGTTGTTGACTTCCTTGTGTGGAATGCTGCAGAAGCGGACTTTTACGTGGCGGCGACGTCGTGAATGAAGATGGCAAGTTTATAGGTATCATTGTGAGATCTTTATCTAGGTTAAGGGATAGAAGTCGCAGTTGGTATCAATGTGACGTCTTATCAAGTCTTGGACGAAATGTGATTTTGAATGATATTTCTATCATTAATAAATTTCTTGGCGTATTCTTGAAGATTTTCTAGCCTACCTAGGCGTGAAATCGAATTTTGTATTGACCCCGATACAAAACCCATTTCTTAAACCCTCAAATATTTCTTGACTAAAAAGAGCATTTACGTGGTTTATGATGAAAGTCATAATAAAAGCATTGGACTAATGAAAATCATGGGTATATGAAGTATTAGTAAGTTTTATGATGAGTTATGTTGGTTAGTATGTGAAAACATGAAAGTTTCTTAGAAATCACAAAGAGTTGAAAATCAGATTTTGGTGAAAAGCGTAACATGAAATTCAATTGACCATATCTCTTATTATATTTTGAATTTTGAATGTGGTCAAGTCCTAGAGTTAGATCTATGAGTTACCTAACTAATCCAAGTGGAATTACTGGAAAAGGTGTTGTAGATTTTTGTGTGGACTGATTTTTTAGCAAAGGAGGCCAAAGCTGTAAAATTCAAAAATGCTCTGCCAGAAACTTTAAGGGGCTGTTTGGCCACTTAAATTATGAGAAAAATTCTGGCCTTTTGGGACATGAAGGTATATGGTATAAAGTATCTCCTGTCCAAAAATGAGCTCATTACGACTTAAAATGAGCAAGTTATGACTATTTCAATATTTAGGTTTTTAGGCGAAAAACACTATACTTAGGAGTTCTATAACTCAGATGACCATGAAATTTAAACTAGAAGCTCACGTTAACATGTGTAAGGTCCTGCCAAGATTTGGGAATTTTGGAGTTAAACTTGAGGTAGCTAATTTCTTAAGGAATTAATTAGAAATTGATTTTTGAAAAATAGTAAATGAATTTTAAAAATTCGAGAAAATATATTTTCATTATGGGACTATATTATGCTAAATCCCAGAAAAGAAATATTTTTGGGACTGATTTGGTATTTTTCATGAAAATAGTTTAATTGACGAACATATGAGTTAAATATGTTATGTGAAGTAACAAAGTTGAAAATAGGATTTTATGGCTAGAGAATCCTATATAGAGTATATGCATATTTTTTGAGAGATTTGATAATTGGTGATGATATCTTATGAGTATGGCATTTTGAATGATTAAATGCATTATATGGTAAAAGCGTAAACAATTGAGATAAATTGTTTATAAATTTAAGAAGTGATTAAAATATTATTATAATATTAATGTTATTAGATTATGAGATTATTAAGTGATTGATAACATGGGGATATTCTTGAATCTGGATAAATTATATTATAAATGTTTAATATTTATCCTTTATCTCATTTGATTGATTTTATATCATTATCCTCATGCTTATATTATGTTGAAAGTAAATACAATTTTTGTAGTGCGTAGATGGACTTGGTATGATTATGACCGAGGGGATTGTTCGGTATAATCATGTAGTAATTGAAAAACACAATTATCTTTGGTAGTAGTGCATGGATAATTTGTAGTAATCTTAATGAATACACAATTATCTTTGGTAGTAGTAGTGGTCATGGATAATTTTGGTCGTGGATAATCTTAATGAATAGTAGTAGTGCATGGATAATTTTGGTCGTGAATCTTAATGAATACACAATTATGGTATAGTGCATGGGAATTTGTGGTCGTGATCTTAATGAATACACGATTATCTTTGGTAGTAGTGCATGGATAATTTGTGGTCGTGATCTTAATGAATACCACGATTATCTTTGGTAGTAGTGCATGGATAATTTGTGGTCGTGATCTTAATGAATACACGATTATCTTTGGTAGTAGTGCATGGATAAATGGTAGTGCGTGATCTTAATGAATACACAATTATCTTTGGTAGTAGTGCTTGGATAATTTGGTGGTCGTGATCTTAATGAATACACAATTATCTTTGGTAGTAGTGCATGGATAATTTGTGGTCGTGATCTTAATGAATATCCTTGGCACGTAGTGCGGGGATGATTCGATGATATGGATTAATTATTGAAATGAGTCTCGTGATGAAATATTAATTCATGGATGTGGTAAAAGTCGTCTTTAGTAGTAGTGCATTGATAGACTTGGTATGATTATGACCAGGATTATTCGGTATAATCATGGTAGTAATTGAAAACACGAATATCCTTGGCGATTGGTGCATGGATAATTCGTGGTCGTGATCTTATTAAATTGCGTCTCGGCATTATTGGTTTTCAGGTTGTATATCTTTGCTTTGTAGTGCAAAGATGAATTGTTAATGAATAGCTTTGGCGGATTTCAAAGATGAATTTAATATTTTTAAGCGATAAAAGGTATTTGAGGTATCCTCATCTCTTTATCATACAGTGTCGTACCCTAATTTCGAGGGCGAAATTCCATAAGGAGGGAGATTGTGAGACCCCAGTTTTATCAATAAAGATTTAAATTTTGTGAAATAATTTTTAATATTATGGTGTGAATTTGAGATAATATTATAGTTGTGGGTAGTATTTATAAATTTTGCAAAGTATGCAAGTGGTTATATTATATTCGATTGGTAGGGAATATTCGGTTTAGCGGGGAATATTAGTACAATGACTCAATCATTGGTGGACCCTAGCGAGAATTATTGTCGGATTGAGAAAGCGACAAAAATATTTTATTGAAATAACGGCGGAAGTTTTCTGTGTATTTCTTGTTGAACTACTCGGTAGTAAAATGCGATGTCGTGTGGTTGCATAGTAGCGCGGTATTGATTATTGATGCTTATGTGAGAAGTCACTCGGTTTGATTCCATTATTGTCGATTAATAATATGAATTATTATAGCGATAATGACGTTTTGTTTTATTAAGTATTATTAACGTAATAAAAGCGAAACATCTTTTATATAAAATAGAATACTTTATTAAAGTTATTACATAAATAGAATATATTATATTTTATTTATGTAGTGTTGCATAGTGTTTTTTTGCATAGTGTTTTGCATAGTATTGCATAGTGTTTGCATAGTAAAATGTTTTTATATAAATAGAATATATTATATTTTATTTAAAAGATTTTTCTTTAAATATGGACCGTCAGATTAAAGTAAATCAATGCAGATAGTTCATGGATTAATTCTTATGCATTCCATTTTTCTATAAATAGAAGCTCATTCCTTCATTATTTTCTTACGAATTCATTGAAACTACAGAGAGAAATTATAGAGAGAGAAGCTATAGAGAAAATTATAGAAAGAAGAAGAGTATACTACTTACTACTTCACTACTTCTATATTGGTTCTTTTACGGTAAAGGGGTGTTATTCTTTCTTCTTGAAGAGAACTTACATTATTCCATTCATTATTATTACATTGGAATAACTTTTGTAAAAGTGGCATACCTATACATAACTTTTATATCTGTGGCATACCTATACTTGGTGAAATCCTTATGTTATTCCATTGCTTATTATTACATTGGAATAACTTTTGTATCTGTGGTTTACCTATACTTGGTGACATTCTTATTATTATTACATTGGAACATCACATGCATGTGTTTTACACAGGACTGGTTAAAATTTTATTATTACATTGGAACATCACATGCGTGTGTTTTACAGGACTGGTTAAAATCTTTATCGATACATTGGAATATCTATCATGTGTTTTACAGGATCAGTTCCATCTTTATTATTACATTGGAACATCACTGCCGGTGTGAATTTCACGACTGGTTAGTTATTATTATTACATTGGAATAACACATACATCTGAAATCACCGCATGCATGGTGATTTCTTTTGTTATTCCATTCTTTATTATACCCGGTTGGTTAAAACTTTGACTTCTATACTCCATGAAATTAGTAGAATATCCTTGATATTTGCGTTTCATCGATATCTTTTCATGGAAATATTCTTACGATCATTCTTGAATTTTACTCTCTGAAAGCGATATCATGTTGATAATTTGGGCGTTAATAATTCATGGATTAAATAATTCTTGAACTTGTTTTATTGAATTATTATGTCATTGTCATCATCCTCATGTTATATTATGTTATCTTTGGCTTACGTGCATAGATGAACTTAGTATGATTATGACGAGGATCATTCGGTATAATCATGACTTGATATAAATGATGTGACAAAAAGTCCTCGGTGGCTTTGTAATGCGGTGATGGATAGTTTTTGGTATGATTATGACCGGGGGTGATTCGGTATAGTCATGACCATTGATAATTTGATGAAAATCCTTGGCCAGTGATGCGGGGATGATTAGATGTGGTGGTTTATTTATTAAAAAGTGAGTCTCGTGATAAAATTGATGAAAACCTTTTAAAACCTAAAAGATAGTAGACTTTATTCTCTACTTGACTCTTTTAATGGATTGTTTATTCATTATGATTAAAGCTGGTTGTCTATTGTATTTTATCGGTTTAACTTTGTTGAAGGCTAATGATAATTTATTACGCATTATCTTAGTCGTAATATTTCTTCTTGGGCTAGTTGAGCTCACCCTTTTCTTTCCTTTGTTCTCTTCTGAAATGAAATGAGAACATATTTGAGACGAGTAAGTCGGGGAGCAGTAATGGTCGAGGAGGATAGCATTAGTAGTCCTCACTAATACGTGAAATAGTGTGATAATAGTTGTAATGAGGACTCCTTTTGAGTTTGTATAATATCTAGTAGACAAAATTTGTATTCAAACTCACGGTTTATGTCGTATTTGTAAAAGCAGAAATTATATTAGTAAGTTGTATTTGAATTTATGTACCATGTAAGTGGCGACCCAAGATGGGTGGCGTATACCTAGTTCCAACCAATAATTTGCGTTATACAATCAAAGCTAGTATCCGAATAGATGTTTTGGACAAAAAATCATTTGAATAGAATATCGTGAAATCGTGAATAAGTAATCAAACACCAAAAGATAGAAATTCACAAAACATACTCGCTCATGAATAGTACTCGTGAATAGTAACTCATGAATAGTAACCGTGAATAGTAACTCATGATGCATGAAAAAGTTCAAATTTGATAAAAAAGATGATATTTCATAATGATATTGAAGAAATGATCATTTTGAAAATAACATTCCTTACCTCAAAAGAATTATGCCGGAATGAAAGGTCGAGAAGTGACTCTGAAAAGTATCTGAAATACTCTCAAAGTATCTAAATACTCACAAAATACGCTCGATAATATAGAGAGAGAGAGAAAACTTATGTTTACGGTGTGATTTTCAATTCTAACTTAGTCCTCTATTTATAGGAAAATATTAAGCCAAGCGAGACTTGACTGCTACGATGGCTTTACGCTACTATTGCCACCCACCACATTTGAAATAAAATTCAGCACATTTCTTCACCAACCACAAGTGGGGCCCACTCAATTCTAGAATTTTCCACCAAAATCAATTATAAACCTAATTTTAGAATCGTAGACACCTCTTAAAATTCATAACAAATCATTCGTGCATTTTTAACGGTTCAAAATTTGTGGACATATACTCAACTTATGTATGTATAACATACCCAAAAATTACCACAATCCAACGGTCGGATTAAAAATTATAACCCCCGCAATATATCTCAAAACCCCTGATTTGATTTTTAATACCTCCAATCCGATAAAATACTAATAAAACACCTCAACATTAAATCATTCAATTATAACCACATAAAATAAATAAATCCATCATTTATATCCACATCAAATAAATATTTTCTTATCATATAAATCAATAATTAATTATTCACAAATAATATAACAGAATCACAATTATGACAACCAGGCCGTTCCTAGGAAAGGGGGGGCTTTCCAATAAGGATTTCTCCTTACTGGCGTGCAATTAGGTGACCAAACCTCTCCTTGACAGAACTTTCTAGACATTGCCAATAATGCTATCTAATAATATTATTTAAATAATATGAATTATTGATCTGATAATGGAGATAATGTGCGTTGACAATTATTGAACAACAATAATATAAAATATCAACGCATGACAATTATTGAATCGATAAAATAAAATATTGAGCAGTAACTCTTTGTGAAAATTATTGAGTAGTGCCTTCTTACGTGAGGATTAATAATTCAACAATCTTTGTGCGCAATCTGGTGCTCATTCTTGCAACCACGCCAGTATTCTTGTGTATTTTAACCACCGGTATTTCAGCGGTCTTAACAGTAACAACTACGCGCGTTATTTTTAACCAACTTATATTTGTCGTTTTCTTTCATCCAATCGCTTTCAGTTATGGGGCCCACATATGGTACGTCTTGGTCAATGCGAATATTCCCACAAGCGATCTGAATATTCCACGACCAAACGAATATTCCAAACAACAATGAATATTTTATAACTACTTGCTTATTTTGAAATATTTGAGTATTTAACCCTAACTATCCACATTAATCAAATCAATAATTACTATTTCAAAATAATAAATAGAGAAAATTAAATTTCATTAATAATAAGTTGGGGTCTTATGACTCTTTGTGTAACTCATCAGATTGTACTTTTAACACGGGTGTTTCAACAGTTAACGGTAAAACTTCATAGTTATTTTCATAAAAGTATTTTTGTCATTCTCTCAATCCAATAATTAATTTGTAGGTCTATCAATGATTGTCTTGGTTATGCGAATATTCCTGTTAAAAGCGAATATTCTCTGACCAATCGAATATTATATAACAACTTGCGTACTTTGCAAAATTTATAAATATTACCCACAACTATAACATTATATCAAATTCATTCCATAATATTCAAAAATGATATTTATAGAAAATTCATCTTTTATTCATAAAAGTTGGGGTCTTACAACCTCCCCTTCTTATCAAATTTTGCCCTCGAAATTAAGTGCGTGCACTGGTATGTCGAAGAGGTAAGGATACCTTGATTTCATTTGATTCTAACTCCCAGTCATTTCCTCAACATCGTGGTTTCTCCACAAAACTTTGACTTGAGGTATAACCTTAGGCGTAGAATATGTTCCTTCTTATCCAAGATTTGAGCAGGGAACCTCTTCATACGTCAAATCTTCCGCTATTTCATCTGGTTCTAACTTCAATAATGTGGTTCGGGTCTTTCACATATTTACGTAACATGGATATGTGAAAAATGTTATGAACACGAGACATACTTGGCGAAAAGCGAGTTTATAGGCCACGGTTCCTACTCGATCAAGGATTAAAAATAGGTAGATGATGAATCGAGGATTGAGCTTTCCTCTCTTTCCAAATCTCGTAACTCCTTTCCATGGAGCAACACGTAACAACACACATGATCTCTATATCGAATTCCACATCCTTTCAATGAAGATCAACATAACTCTTTTATCGATCTTGTGAGGTTTTTATCGTTGCGGATCATTTGATTCTTTTTGTAGTCATACGTACCAACTCCGGTCCCAACAACGTTGCTTCTCCCACCTCATCCCAAAGATTTCGAGAATGACACTTTCTTCCATGGCGCTTGAATGGAGCCATGCCGATACTTGCTTGATAAGCTGTTGTTGTAGGAAAACTCCACCAATGGTAAGAACTTGTCCCAACTTCCCTTGAAATCAAGGACACACGAGTCTTAATAGATCTTCAAGAGTTTGAATAGTCCTCTCCGATTATCCCGTAAAATCGAGGATGATATCTAGAGCTAAATCGTAAATCTGTACCCATAGCTTTTCTGCAAACTAACCCAAAATCGTGAAGTGAATCTTGGGTCTCGATCGAAACTATGGATCTTGGCATACCATCTTGATCTTACAATCTCGTTTACATACATACTGAGTAAGACATTCAAGTGTATAAGTTTCTCGTATTGGTAAGAAATGAAGCGGACTTGGTCAATCTATCAACAATGACCCAAATCGTATATATACCATGAGAAACCTTAGGAAGGCCGTGCTTGAAATCCATGGTAATGTGCTCCCACTTCCATTTTGGAATTTCAAGTGCAATGGACCTTTTGGTACTTGATGCTCGCTTTAACTAGTTGACAAGTTAGACACCTTGAGATAAGCAATATATCTCTCTCTTGTATTGCTCCACCAAAATGTATGGCGAATATCATGATACATTTTGGTACTCCCGAGATGGATTGCAAATGGTGTGTTATGTGCCTCCATCATGATTTTATACTTTAAATCGAGGTCGTTAGGAACACAAAGTCCGGAGTTGACTCAAGTATTCATTCTTCATCGATTCTTGCTTGTATAGCACCTTCTTACACTTTCTTCCTTATACGCGCATCGGCTCAGTCCGTAGCTTGGCGACTTTAACTTTATCAATTAAAGTTGGTTCTACTCGTATATTCACCATCATCACATGGGTCCCTGGAGTCTTTAACTCTATCTCTATCCTTTTCAAGTCACACAAAATGGGCCTTTGTGTTGACAATATCGCTTTTCGTGCTTGCATATGATCTTCTTCAATGCGTCGGCTACCACGTTAAGCTTTTCGAGGATGGTATTAGATGGTATGATCATAATCTTTCAACAGTTCAAGCCAACATCGTTGTCGCATATTGAGTTCCTTTTGAGTGAAGAAATATTTGAGGCTTTTATGATCTGTAAAGATCTCCACCTTCCCCCCATACAAGTAATGCCTCCAAATTTTAAGTGCAAAGACAACAACTGCT
This sequence comes from Panax quinquefolius, assembly GCA_020205615.1. Taxonomy (NCBI): domain Eukaryota; kingdom Viridiplantae; phylum Streptophyta; class Magnoliopsida; order Apiales; family Araliaceae; genus Panax; species Panax quinquefolius. Next base: position 28,021,905 of record CM035166.1, read on the forward strand.
AACTCTAGGTCATGAGTAGGATAATTCCTCTCATATTCTTTGAGTTGTCTTGAGGCATAGGCTATGACATTCCCATGTTGCATGAGAACACATCCCAACCCTTTACCCGAAGCATCATTGTAGACGACAAATCCCTCAAGGCGGATGGTATTGTCGAAGCAGTCTTTGAAATGAGTCTCCTCTTGAGTTCTTGAAAACTCTTCTCACATTCTTCGCTCAATCGAACTTTGTATCTTTTCGAGTCCAGCTGAGTTAATGGAGTAGCTATTCGAGAAAATCCTTCCATGAATCTCCGATAATAACCAGCTAAGCCGAGAAAGCTACGTACTTCGGTCACTGATTTAGGTTGCTCCTAGCTTTGAATTGCTTGATCTTTCTTTGGGTCAATCTGATATTCTATGACTTGATACTACGTGCCCAAGGAATGCTACTTCCTCAAGCCAGAACTCACATTTCTTCAACTTGGCATAAAGCTTGTATTCACAAAGCTTTTGGAGTGTCAACCTCAAGTGTTGCTCATGATCTTCACGGCTTTTGGAATAAATAAGGATGTCATCAATAAAGACGACCACAAAGTGATCCACATATTCCTTCAATACTCGGTTCATCATATCCATGAAGGCAGCATGAGCATTAGTCAATCCAAAGGACATGACTAGGAATTCATAATGCCCATACCAAGTTCTGAAAGCCGTCTTTAGAATGTCATCGGTTCTAATCTTCAATTGGTGATATCCGGAACGAAGATCAATCTTTGAAAAGAATTTGGCTCCTTGCAACTGGTCAAACAGGTCATCAATATGTGGCAATGGGTACCTATTTTTGATCGTAACATGATTCAACTCCAGATAATCAATACAAAGTCACATACTCCCATCTTTCTTTTTTCGAATAGAGCACAGAGCACCCCAAGGAGAAGTACTAGGATGAATAAAGCCAATGTCTAACAATTCCTGCGGTTGGGTCTTTAACTCACGAAGTTCAATAGAGCCATTCTATATGTGGCTTTGGAAATGGGTTTTGTCTTGGGTTCAAGGTCGATACAAAATTCAATTTCACGCTCTGGGGTAGGGCGGGAAGTTCTTCGGGAATACGTCAGGAAATTTATTAACAATAGAAATATCATTCAAAACTGGCGTATTTTTGTTTAGATCTGTGACGTGGGCTAAGAAAGCTTGACATCTGTTTTCAATAAACTAATAGCTTTATGGCTTGAGATGACCGTGATTGATTTTAATAGTTTGGTCGCTTGAATTCGCATAATAGGTTGATTAGGAATATGAAAGCTAACAACCTTACGAAAATAATCAATTTTTGCATGATGAGTAGTTAACCAATCAATCCCTAGAATCACGTCAAATGCAAGTATTTTCAATGAAATAAGATCGACAGGTAATGTGAGGGCACCTATTTGAACCAAACAAGACTTATAAATAGTGGATGTAATGAAGGTTTCTCCCAACGGAGTTTCCACAGATAAGTCAAAGTCTAATTTCTCCGTAGTCAATTTTAATCATTGAGCGCAATTAGGAGAAATAAAAGAGTGGGTAGAACCGGTATCAAATAAAGTATAGACTTCACTAGAGTTTATAATAAGTTTACCCGTGATGACCTCATTCGGGTTCCTTGCTTTCTGGGAGGTCACAACAAACGCTCTCTCAGACTACCGGCTTTGACTTTTTACGGGATGACCTTTGGTGCCTCCATCCAAAAGCTGAACTTGTCTTCAGTGAACGACAAAATCGGGATAAGTTACCTTCTCTTCCACAATTATAACATGCTTTGGACGGCATTGCGCAGTTTAGACTGATGTGTCCCTCCCCTCCGCATTTGAAGCATATGATAGGTGGTCGTTCTCCTTCCTTAACAACGGGTGCTGGTGCTGACGTCTTTCCATAATTGTTGACTCCTCTTCTTGAAATGTCCATTCTTATTGTTTTTGGCCCTGATTACCACCGAAGTGGTTACCATTTCTGGCCTGTTGATTCCCTCCACGTTTGTTGTCACCGCTTCGATGACTGCTCTCGCTGGTATTATCATTTTATCGGCTGCTCTCTTTTGGTTGCGTTAACGAGTTATCTCACTCCACTAACTGAGCCTTATTTACAACATCTGAATACAAACACAGTTTATGAGAAATAAGATGTTGACGTATCTCCGGCTTCAAACCTCTTAAAAACATCCGCGTCATTCTTTCTTCATTATCCACCAAGTGGGACACAAACCGGGACAACTCGGCAAACTTTGCTTTGTACTGTGACACAGTCATATTATTCTGTTCCAACTTGATGAACTCCACCTCCTTTATGTGATGAATACTTTCGGGAAAGTACTTGTCATTGAATAGTTCTTGGAACTTCTCCCAAGACATTTTCAGTGCGGCAGGTTGAATACGCTTTACCGATTCCCACCAATAATCTGCCTCTCCTCGCAACATAAAGGCGGCAAAGGGAACTTTTTGCTCCTCGGAGCATCCCAAGACATCAAATATCTTGGTGATCTGCTTTATCCATGCTTCCACCTTAAGTGGTTTTGGCTCTCCAATAAACTCTGGTGGTCCCACCTATTTAGCGATGACCGTCCGAGAGTTTCCAGTGGTTCCACCTACATTTTGGGCAGGAGCCGCTCTCGCCTGCTGTTGAATGAATTGCATAAAGCCTCTGAACATTCCATCATTCATCATTTGGTCAGTGTTGTTGTTTTCATGAGGATTGTCGCCTTCCTGATACACATTATCCTGATTATTGATATGTGGTGAATCAACGGTGGCCTGTGCTCCATTACTATTCTCAACATTCTCGGATGTCATTTTCAGATACTGCCACAAAACAAAAGGTTAATTGACATGTAACATATTATCCCTATATTACGTGAGCCAATTAAATACCAAAAAAACTTAGGTAGGTCATACTAGCGAAGGAATTCCCGTCTCTCCCTCCTAATTCTATTCTCACATCTTAGCTTGGGGATCATATCCCTAAGGTTTGATACCAGTTGATGGCGCCCCCAAAATAGGTATACATCACCTATTCTGAGTCGCCAAATACATGGTACAGAATACAAATACAATCTTTAATATACAACAAGAGAGCTGTGAGTTTTAATACAAATATTATCTTCTAGACAATATCCACTCTCAGAATAAGTCCTCATTACATTTATTGTCACACTATTTAACAGAATAGTGAGGACTACTAATACTATCATCTGGTCCATCACTCCGTTCCCCGACTCGTCCCAGCTATATTCTCATTTCCTGAAGAGAACAGTGAAAGAAAGGGTGAGCTCAACTAGCCCAGTAAGAAATATTATGACTAAGATAATGCAGAATAAATTATCATTAGCCTTCAACAGTATTAAACTGATAAAATATAACAAACATCAAGTTTAACTGCAGCGGAACAAGCAATCCATTAGAAAATTCAAGTAGAGAATAAAATCTACTATCTTCTATGATTTAAAAGGTTTTTCATGACTTTTATCGCTGGGACTTAGCTTAATAAATAATCCACATCTTGGAATCACCCCTGCACTACGGCCAATGATATTCTTTAGTATCACGAGCACAAATTATCCATGCACTACGGACCAAGGATATTTGTTTATTCATTAATGGTCATGATCATGCCAACAAATATCCATCAATGTACTACGGGCCAATGAGGACTTTTTTCGCATCATTTGTAACATTATGGTTATGATTACATCGAATAATCCCTGGTCATAATCATACCAAGTCCATTTATGCACTACAGGCTACAGATGACTTTCAACATAATATAAACATGAGGATGATGACAATGATATACGAATTCCATAAAACAAGTTAAAGAATTAATTTATCCATGAACCAATAACGTCCAAATTGTCAACATGATACTACTTTGTAGAGTAAAATTCAAGAATGCTCAGAAGAATATTTTCATAAAAAGATACTGATGAAGAGCAAATATCAAGGATATTCCACTAATTTCATGGAGTATAGAAGTCAAAACTTTAACCAACTGAGTATAATAATGAATGGAATAATAAAAGAAATCACCATCCATACGGTACTTCGCATAGACAGGTTATTCCAACAGATTAATAAGTAGTGGAACGGTCGGTCGAGAAAGTAATTGCAAGCGAGGATGTTCAACAGAATAATAAAGATGGAACCCGGTGTCAAGCGTAAGCGCACAGACGAGGATATTCAACAAAATAATAATAAAGATGGAACTAGGTTAAAGGCGTAAGCGCTTGAGATAGGATATTCAACGAGAATAATAATAAAGGCGGAATATTAGAAGAATGTCACCAAGTATAGGGTAGTCGCATTATATTTGGTTATTCCAATGAGAATAATAAAGAATGGAATAACAGAAGTTCTCTTCATGAATACAAAAGAAATAATACCCCTTACGAGTACAACAAATAGTATCCCTTACCGTAAAAGAAACTGAATATAAGAGTAGGGAAGGAGCAGAATACTTTTCTATAGCTTCTCTATAATTTCTCTCCCTGGAGTTTCAGTGAATTCGTAAGAAATAATGAAGGAATGAGCATGTATTTGTAGAAAAATGGATTGCATAGTAACTAACTCATGAACGGTCGAGATTGATTTACTTTAATCTGACGGTCCATATTTAAAGCAAAATCTTTTAAATAAAATATAATATATTCTATTTTTAATCTAATAAAACGAATAACTTTATAAAATATTTTACTATGCAAATACTATGCAGGCACTATGCAAACAATTTGCATAATAAAATATAATATATTCTAATTATTGTCTAATAAAACAGATAACTTTATAAAAGTATTACATTTTATATAAAAAGATTTTACTATTAGCCTAATAAAATGAATAACTTTATAAAAGTATTACATTTTATATAAAAAGCTTTTACATTTTATTACATTAATAATACCAATAAAACAAAATGAGTGACTTATCACATAAGCATCAATAATCAAAACCGCAGGTGTACTCTTTGTGCAACTACGCGTATTCATTGTATTTTTTTAACACTTAGGGTGTTTCAACACTTAACGGTAAAACTTCCATCGTTATTTTCATAAAGTATTTTTCGTTTTCTCGATCAAGCAATAATTCCATTGTGGGGTCCACCAATGATTGTCTTGGTTATACGAATATTCCTGTTAAAGCGAATATTCCCAGAACCAATCGAATATTATATAACAACTTGCGTACTTTGTAAAATTTATAAATATTACCCACAACTATAACATTATATCAAATTCATTCCATAATATTCAAAAATGATATTTATAGAAAATTCATCTTTTATTCATAAAAGTTGGGGTCTTCATATATATATATATATATATATATATATATATATATATATATATATATATATGGGGATGGTGATCCATCCGAGAAGATGATCAGCAGCGCTTCTAAGCATCGCCGTAGGAGATTTAACCAACCCGATTAACAAAGATGGCCCGATCATCATCGACTTTCGGGGAAAAGCATAAAGCGATCAACAACAAAGATCATTGTTGTCCCCGAAGAATCGACTTTTACTTTAGTAAAATGCTTTTACTTTTACCTTTGTAAATGTAAATGTAAAATATTTCTTACGTTTTACTTTTACTTTAGTAAATTTCTTTTATTTCAGTTAATGTAATAGTGAATACTGCGTGATTCAATAGTAATTTACTTTTGAGGTTTCTATTTAAGTAACTCGAAGTGTTTAGAGTTACTCAGGCTTTTCTTACAGGTTTTTCATTTGTTAGAAACCCCACCTGAGGTCCTCTCCGCCTTCTCTCTAGTTACCGAAGAAGAAGCTTGTTGTTTCTTTCTTCTAGTAAGATGAAGAAGAAGTTCTTCATACTTCTCTCTTCCATTAACAGTTTATCTAGGTTAGATGTAATCCCTTCCTCAACTATTTATAAATAAAAGAAAGAGATTACTTTACCGATTCACCGGTCATCTTCTTAATCTTTTGTTCTTTATATATAAGTTTCTTGAATAAAACTTATCCGCTGTCAAATGGTATCAAAGCCACACGGTTGGTTCTTGGTTCTGTTAGTGGTTTCGATTAAAAACAGTTAGATTTTGTTTTTAAATATTTCTTCTAACTTTTATTTCTTTTGCTCCACTTTAAATTGCCTAACTATCTGTAAACCACCTATGATCGCCATAAGTCTCGTTATGCCGTTGTAAGTCTCCACGGTAGGGAGCAATTTAGGCTAAGGGAATCCTTAGATCTATAGGTATGAGTTTACTTAAGGCAAGAACGGTTCGAGTTTAAGTGGAATGACAAAAGAAATAATTTTTGTTTAAACAGTTAACAAAGAAGTCTCATGTTAAGATCGAGTTCGCTGATAGATCAAGGCCAATCGAGTGATCCCTTGTATCAGACACAATCTGATTTGTTTTTATAGAAAAACAAAGACGATCAACAGCGCCATCCGGCACCCGCAGGAGACAGACCAGTCAATCAACAAAGATGGCCCAAGTCATCATCAGCTTTCAGCAAAAGTAGAGAGCAGTCAACAACAACATCATTGATGTCCCCTAGTAAATCAGCTTTTACTTTAGTAAAATGCTTTTACTTTTACCTTAGTAAATGTAAATGTAAAATGTAAAATATTTCTTACGTTTTACTTTTACTTTAGTAAATTACTTTTACTTCAGCTAATGTAATAGTGAATCCTGCGTGAAACTTTAGTAAATTACTTTTACTTTCCATTCCGCCCCCAAGTTATCCTTATATATATATATATATATATATATATATATATATATATAACAAAAACTGAGATAACTTTCTCCCGATTATTTTGAAAAATGGGTAAGTCGGGGTCCAAATAATACGATAAACTTACAACAAATACTTCATAAAAATCCCCTCAATATTTTTAACAACATTATTTCATCAATAATATGACTTGCAATATTAACAACCAGATCATTCCCAAGAAAGAGGGAGTTTTCTGATAAGGATTTCTCCATATTTGCTTGCAATTAGGTGACCAACCCCTTTCATCGACAAAACTTTCTAAACATCGTCAATAATGCAAATAATAATATGAATAACTTGTCATCTCAATTATTGATTTAATAATATAAAATAATATGACAATAATTGAATCAAATAACGTGAGATACTATGCAGCAATTACTGTAGCAATAAATTGAGTATAACTGAGTGACTTCTCACGTAAGCATCAATAATCAATACCGTGTGCTACTATGCATGCAACCACGCGTATTACTGTACTTTTATCACCGAGTAATTCAACAGTTAACGGCAAAATTTTTCCCGTTATTTTTATAAAGAGTCATTTCTGTCATTTTTTAACTCCGACAATAATTTTCATTGTGGGGTCCACCAATGATTGTGCCGTCGTACAAATATTTTCTGTTAAAACAAATATTTCCTGACCAATCAAATATTTTATAACAACTTGATTACTTTATAAAATATGTAAATATTACCCACACCTATAATATTATATCAAAACCACACCATAATATTCAAAATGATATTTAGAGAAAATTAATCTTTATTCATAAAAGTTGGGGTCTTACAAAAAAAATACTTTTATAGATGTATAGTGACGGTAAAAATCATCGCTATAAAATTTATAATGACAACTTTCATATGAAAATATCAAAAAATCATGTAGAAATATCAATTTTCCTTAAAATATGGTGACAAACAATTATACTGGTAAGTCAATAGGCAACCACAACTAAGGGAGTAAATGAGTCGAGTCGAAGTCGAGTCGAGTCGAGTCGAATCGAGTATTAAATTGTTCAGATTTGATTTATAAAATTTATCAAATTTAAAATAAAATTTGATTGAGACTTATTTAGGTAATGAGTAGAGCACTGTTAGGACATGATATAACAATTTGAGTTCTCAGGTAAATATTAAAATAAGTATTTAATTAAATAAATTTTATAAATTTTTATTTTAATATTTTATTATATTATACTACTTATGTGAATATATGCGATTGTAATATGTGTATTTGTAATGTGGTGAATATATTAATATATACATTTATTTCATTTATTACATATGAATAAATTGTTAGAAATAATTAAGAATTAAAGGAATATAATAAATGTATACAAAATTTTGTATCACGATAAATAAAGCATATTAAAATGATTTATGATATTAAATTATTTTAATTATTACATTAAATAAATTGTTTTTTATTTAATGCATGGTTTCCATTTTTATGAAAAAGAATTTTTGGTATAATATTTAATATATAATATACATAATATATTTTGCGATAAGTACTAAAAGTAATAAGTCATATAAATAATAATCATGAGGTGGGTTAAGGGAGTAACCATGAAGTAAATCAAATAAGTTGTTCTTATATTATCAGTATAGACCGAGAAGCTCAACAAACCTATTACGTAATGAGCATGGGTTTGGTGTGTTGATCAAGTTTAAACCTCTCTATAAATTAAAACTTAGACATTTCATCTTCACTTCCTCTTGTTCATCTCTTAACTCCCTTATTCTATAATTAGATGAAGCTTGAATCTTTGGTTTTACTCAAGGAATTGTGTTAACTTGGTGATTGAATAACAGTATAATACTAATAGAAGAAAGAAGAGTTGAAATCAAGAGCTAAGGGAAGGGAAACCAAATCAAAGGAAACATATATGTTTGTTGTTGTAACATTCCAGAATTTTAATTGTAATATTAAATATTTATTGAATTGTATAAATATTTAATGGATATGTTTATCGTTGAATAAATATTTGTTTAATTGATTTAATATTATTTGGAGAATTATTTGTTAAAAATATAATTGATGAATTAAGGAAATTATTATTATATTGATATTTCAATTTAATGATTAATTATTTGTATTGTGTTTTGTGATTAAAGAATTTATTTAATTAATTGTGATTTGAATTAATTAAATGAAATATGAAAACTTGTTTAATATAGTGTGACAAATAACTATATTATAAGGAGTTATTAAAATAAATTAAAGTAGTTTAATTTAGTTTTTTAACAAACAAGGCTTAATATATTAATTTTTTTAAATTTAAAGGGTTTTGCCAAACAAGCCTTATGGCTTTTGAGATTTCTAATTTTGAAATTAAATCAAATAAATAATAATAAAACAAATAAAATAATAAATATATATTTATATTATATACGTTTATGTTATAATCATTAATATCATTAGTATGCGTATTAAGGAGTTGCTTTTTTTTACATATTATATGTCTATATCGCATATTGGCTAAGAGAGAAGAAGAACATTGAGAGTTAGGAGAGAGCTTGAGAGAATTGAGAGAAAGCTTGAGAAAAATTGAGAAGGGTTGTCTGCAATTGCAAGGAATTATCACACTAGTCGAAGGTATTTCTTATATAGCCATAATATATATATATATATATATATATATATATATATATATGTCTACATATTTGAACTACGACTGAGTTTTGCTATGCTTTGTGAATTATATTTCTTCTGAATTTTGTTATGTAATTTAGTTATGATGATTACATGTGTTTATGATGATTAGAAATTATGTTTAAACAATAATTGCATGTTAATTTCGGTTTACAGTAGAAGAAAATTTCGACAGTATATGTTTGTGTATATTTTTTTCATATGGCTCATGTAAGCATCAATTCTAGTGGCTAAATTGTATGTTAAAGTATAAATTGAAGCTTGTATATGTTAGTTCATTGAGATGCGAACATAACGTAATTTGAATGAGATGATTTGGTCAAGTATTGAATTCACAATGATGATTTTTAGGATGAATATCAAGAAAATTGAGTTTTTATTAAAAACATGAAAATTGAGAAATTAAAATAGTTTTAGTTGTTGATAAATTGTGCTAATTGGTTGTAAATGTTAGCAAACATGTTTATGATAGTTGTATATTTATTTTAGGTGTTGATATTACTATCTATTGGGTGAAATTTGTGTTTGTTGGGCTAAAGTCGGCTATTGTTCATTAGCTTTCTCTGCGTCTTTTCGAACACTGGCTAAGTGGCAATTGATGCCATATGAGCAAAAATGGCAAGCAATTAATACTTTATCCCAAGCCTTTTGTATGGCACGGTTGTGCGTACCTCGCAACGAGATTCGACTTCGCTATTATCGCAAACTTGGGGAAACATCCTAGCATGGTCTGAAATTATGTTAGCATGTTAAATGTGTAATGTTAAGGTTAACATAACATAGTGAATTGTGGTTAGTAAGATCAAAGTTGCAAAAATGATTAGTAAATCGAAAACGCGTTATATGATAACTGTAAGACCCCAACTTATTATTAATGAAATTTAATTTTCTCTATTTATTATTTTGAAATAGTAAGGGTTGATTTGATTAATGTGGATAGTTAGGGGTTAAATACGCAAATATTTCAAAATAAGCAAGTAGTTATAAAATATTCATTGTTGTCGGGGAATATTCGTTTGGTCGTGGAATATTCGTACTATCGGGAATATTAAGATGCGTATAGTATGACCCGTGTGTGGGCCCCATAATGGAAAGCGATTGGATGAAGAAAGCGACAAATATAAGTTGGTTAAAAATAACTTGGCGTAGTTATTCTGAATTAAGACCATTGGAATACCGATTGGTTAAAATACTGATGAATCTGGCGTGGTGGTTAAAGAGTACATGGTATGCGCAGTATTGTTGAATTATTAATCCTCACGTAAGAAGGCACTACTCAATAATTTTCCACGATGAATTCTTTATTCAATATTTTATTTTATTGATTCAATAATTGTTGCGTTGATATTTTATATTATTGTTGTTCAATAATTGTCTTTGACATTATCTCCATTATCGGATCAATAATTCATATTATTTAAATAATATTATTAGATAGCATTATTGGCAATGTCTAGAAAGTTCTCGAGGAGAGGTTTGGTCACCTAATCATTATTGCGGCGCCGAAGAAGGAGAAATCCTTATTGGAAAGCCCCTCTTTCTGAGGAGCGGCTGGTTGTCATAATTGTGATTTACGTAATATTATTTGTGAATAATTAATTATTGATTCATATGATAAAGAAATATTTATTTTATGTGGATATAAATGATGGATTTATTTATGTGGTTATAAATGAAGAAATTAATGTTGAGGTGTTTTATCGGTAATTTTGTCGGAATGGAGGTATTAAAATCAAATCGGTATTTTTACGATATATTGCGTGAGTTATAATTTTTAATCAAATAGTTGGATCGTTGTAATTTTTGGATATGTTATACATACATAAGTTGAGTATATGTCCACAAATTTGAACCGTTAAAATGAAGCGAATGATTTGTTATGAATTTTAAGAGGTGATTGATTAGGAAATTAGGTTTATAATTGATTTTGGTGGAAAATTCTAGAATTGAGTGGGCCCCACTTGTGGTTGGTGAAGAAATGTGCTGAATTTTATTTCAAATGTGGTGGGTGGCAATAGTAGCGAGTAAAGCCATCGTAAGTGTCAAGTCTCGCCTTTTACGGGCTAACATTTTCCTATAAATAGAGGACTAAGTTAGAATTGAAAATCACACCGTAAACATAAGTTTCTCTCTTTCTCTCTATATTATTGAGCGTATTTTGTGAGTATTTAGATACTTTGAGAGTTCTTTATTCGAAGACAAGTTTCATTCAAACATCACTTACGACCTTTCATTCAGGAAATCTTGATTCTTTGAGGTAAGGAATGTTATTTTCTTCTTAAATGATATTATTTCTTCAATATCATTATCCTTGAAATATTGGTTGGAACTTTTTATCAAATTTGGAACTTTTTCATGTCGGGGTTACTATTCATGAGTTACTATTCACGAGTTACTATTCATGAGTTACTATTCACGAGTATCTATTCACGAGTACTATTCATGAAGCGTGAAGATGTTTTTATGGAATTTCTATCTTTTGGTGTCGGAGTTACTATTCACGATATCTTGACTATTCACGATATCTGACTATTCATAGAAAAATAAAATTTCTTCTTTTTTGTCCAAAACATCTATTACGGATACTAGCTTTGATTGTATCCATGTTTTGATCATTCTTGAATTTTACACCACTGCGATTATGTTTGGAGGTATTTTTGAACATGGATAAAACAAAGTACGAATCCTTAATCTTTAATCCTTGTCATTTGTTTCCTTTGGATTCGATTCTTTTAAAAAAAAAAATATTTTCATCATCCTCGGTCTTAAATGAAGATATTATTGAATATCTTTGGCTCGTAGTGCAAAGATGAATGATTTACGAAGAATATCTTTGGTAAGTAGTGCAAAGATGAGCAGTGTTTAAATGAACATGACCAATGATGAATATCTTTGGCTGTAGTGCAAAGATGAATATTTGATTCAGATGTTTATGGATTGATGTTACGGGGATAAAAGATAGAGCGATGAACTTTTAAATTCATACATAGAAGATAGTAGTTTGCATTCTCTACTTAACTCTTCTAATGAATTATTACTTCACTGCGAATATTGATTTAAAATTTGTTGTCTATCAGTATTCTATTAAATTTTTCCCTGTTGAAGACTAACGGTAATTTGTTGTATATTATCTTAGTCATAATATTCTTTACTGAGCTAGTTGAGCTCACCCTTTTCCTTTTTGTTCCAATTTTCTCAGGAGGCGAGAATATAGCGAGTACGAGTCGGGGTATGGAATGAAGGTTTTAGAAAGGATTGTTTAGTAGTCCTCACCATTTTTGTAAAATAATGTATCAATAAATGTGATGAGGATTTATTTGAGTATAGATATTGTCTAGAAGATAATATTTGTATTCAAACTCACAGTTTTATTGTTGTAATAATAAAGTTGTAGTTGTTTCTGTACCATGTATTGACAACTCAGAATAGGTGATGTATACCTATTTTGGGGTCGTCACAATAACTTAGTTTATACAATGAACGTTAGTTAAGTGTTGTGATGATTAATACTTGAGAATTCTGAAATGTAAATGGTAGCATAAGACTTGTGCTAAAATAACAAGTTTAGCTAGTAATGTATTTTATATTGAAAAGTGAATATTAGTATGTCTAATAGATGTTGTGGTTTTAATACTGTGTATAGGTGAACATGAGTTTTAATATTTTAGCTTACGCTTGAGGCAAGTTTTCTAACTCTACACTTTCGTTGAGTTAGTTCTATTATTATATTGTATAACTTCATGCTTTTGATTGAACAAGCTTTTTATCTTAAATGTTATTGAATAAGTCAATTGTTCCTAAAATTCATTCGAGCAAACTCTAACTCTAATGTTATTGGAAATTCTTATTGATTGATTCATTCTAACTTGTTTATAGTTAAGAAAGTTTCTTAAGTTCTATTATTGTATAATGAACGTAGTTTTGAACTCTCGTCTCCATTATTGAACTGTTTTAATTCTTTGCATGAGTTAATACATTGTTGGGAAAGTTTTAGGTTTCCAGCTTGCTATCAGTTAAATGTACGTTCAGGAATTTCATTTCTAATGTTATAAGACTCGAACCTTAGCTTATTTAACTGTTCAAGCAAAGGTTAACCATTTTATTCAATTTATTGAATGCTTATGCTCTATAGTTATTTCAAGCATGAGTTTCATATGTATAATCAGTTCATTTATGATTCTCAAATATTCTAAGCTATGTTGTTATTAAACAACTATTGCGTTATCAAGCATTGTTGATTCAACTAGTTCCCTAGTTGATGATTATTAAACTTCAATTACCCTTGAAAGCTTATCTAAACCAAACTTTCTTTGGTGCGGACTTGTAGTCTAAATACTGAGATGAACAACCCTATGTTTAGGGGTTTACGCTTAGCGTTGAAATGGTTGTGCACAATACATTGTACGAAGGATTGATCCTCCTAAGTACGTGGAGTCCTTATAGTCATATGTCTGTTAAAGTTAAAGTTGAAAGATTACTTATAACTGTAGACATGGTTCATGGACATTTGACCCTCAGTAGTATATTTAAGAATGTTAATAGAACATATCATTTAGTTCTATTGAGCCTATAAATTGGCAAATGCTGTAATGTTAATGGAACATATCATTCAGTTCTATTGAGCCTATTATTTGGCAAATGTTGTAAAGATATTTATTCTTATTTCAAGTGAGCTTTGTTTGCTCACTCTTGCATATTTATACACTAATTGCAGCTATGGTTAAGAAGGTAGATAAACCTACAACTAGCAAAGGAAAGGAAAAAATGTACAAGTGATGAAGACTTGTAATTTTACTTTATCGTTATGATGATAGACTTTTAATAATGATGTGAATATTCAATTATACTATGATTAGGTAGTTAGATATGAATGTTTTGATTACGTGAATACCAAATCTTGAGGTAATGAAGTACTGGGATTTGGGGGTGTAACTGAAAGTAGTATGCACACAAGCCAATCATGTTTGATGATAAAGCATATACTTTGTAACAATCTTATTCATTTATTAATAAAAAGTATTAATTTATTAAAGGCTTTTAATTATCTACATGATGCTATTTTATAATATGTGATAAACCCATAGTTTTAAGCAATGCTTTTAGAATAATGATGATGATCATTCTAATGAGATCTAAATTCTTAGAAAGCTTAAAACTAAAATAGTTCCCAATCATTGGATTACTAAATTGGGGATTAGTGAATCCGGATAGATTGGTACATACGTTGCTTGCTCATTGGATGAGGATGATTGATCTCATGATCATTTGTGTGGAGACACTAAAGCAAGTATGTAGGTGCTTATTAGAGAATAAGTTCACTGAGCGTGGCTCGCTAAGGAATACCTAATGGAGTTTTACTTGCCTGTCAATAGGAATTCCTGTAGTGATAGTAGTACAAGTGATCCTTGGACTTGAGATCATCATAGTATCTTGTGTATGATGAGTTATACTTTGACTTATTCCTTAAGACCCTTAGGGTATATCAAAGGGTATGCTTGGTTATAATAAGTTATACATGGAGATAATGTATGATCAATAAAGAATCTACCACTTCTTAAAAAGAAGAGAAATGTCCTATGTGATTCGATAAATGACAACCCAAGTGAGTCCTTGGCGTATAGAATGAAATTAGAAAGGAGTTTCTAATTTGCATTATTTGGAGTTGTGCATTTAAGGATCGAAATACATATAATTAAATAAAATAAGACTTGTGAGTAATTCCATGTCTTATATTTAATTGGGACATTGTATGGTGGAAGGATTGAATTGTGCAGTAACTATTTACTCAAAGGTTCTTTAATGATTAATGTTGAAATCTATATTATCCGGAAAGTCGTTGATCATGTTAGGAGGCTTATCCCTATTCGAGAATAAATATTATTTATTTAAATAAATTAATTGTTTAATTTATTTATTTAAATAAGATTAGAATTGTTCTAATTGATTTATTCACATTAGGGTTTAATATGGAGAACCTAAAGGGTCACACCATAAAAAGGAAGAATAATTATTTAAGAAGTTAATGGCATAATCGTAATAATATGTTATGTATATTTAATTTAATCTATGGTGATAGAATAAATTAAATAGCTTAATATTTATTATTTAATATTTTAGAAATATTAAATATAAATTAATAAGAGGAGTCTTATTAATATTATTACAATTATTATTATTTTAATTTCTAAAAGAGTTTAGGAATTAATTTAATATAAGTACTCTCATTTATTCCTAATTGGATTAGGAAGGAAAATTAGTTAAAGGAGTTTAATTAATTATCCCTAATAAGATTAGGGAGCTTAATTAATTAAAAGAATTTAATAAATTAAATAAAACCCAATTCCTTAATTGTTAAGGTGGGTTGCCCACATCTATAAATAAGAGGAGTCTTATTATGGGTGATGTGGTTGTTGACTTTTACAACATACGTAATAAGTCCAATAGTTGGAGAGTACGCCCTTTTCTATACAGATAGGAAAAACTAGGGTTTGAGCCAATACCCCTTCTTCTTGAAAATTCTTTTTCCTCGGTGGATCACCTCTAGAGGCCAAACATTTGGGTGGCTAACGTTGATCAAAGGAAGGAACAAACTCGGTGGATTCAAGTTGAACGCGAAAGGATTTGGAGGTGAACTTGTACCTGAGGAAGCTCGATCTTCAAGGGTATAATTTTATTCTTTATCTTTTCGTTTAATTAATAATTGTGCATAAAGGGTGATCCGGGTATATGGTTTGTAAATTTTTTTAAACTCTGATTTTTACACGTTTCCGCTTATTTTTGCAATTTGATTGCGTTCTTGAATATTACAAACCTAACAGTAACAAGTTGGTATCAAAGCTTTTGGTTATGAACCATAGGTGAGGAAAAGCCTTAGGAAGTAACCTTTGAAAAAAATAGTGATGATTAACTCTTATCGAGTTTTAAGGAAGAAATAATAAAACACTTATGTGATTATGTGTTTATAACTTATGTGCTCGTGAGTGTCGAGTAGTAATGATTAATAATTAAAACTTAAAATTTTGTTGTCAGGATGACTAATGTTGGAGAATCCAGTCAAGCTAGGAAGGGTAGACCTCAGATGCCTATAAAGGACGAGCCTCACGACATTCAGGTTATTTGGGAACAACTACTGCCACGGGAGTCATCCCCGTTGGTCACAGTGGTTGAAGATGAGGATGATGATGTGGAGACGGATGAGGAAGATCCCGTTGAGTTGCCACAGGAGGATGAGGATGACGAGGACGAGGAGGAGGAGACTCCACTAACCTCGATAGCTTCTCGAATGTACGATGTAGTCTACGACCATAACGTGGAACTTCAGGATACAGTCGAGGAAATGCAAGAGATAGTAGCTGAACAACAGACTGCAATGACACAGAAAGACTACGAGATCCAGGATCGTGAGGAACGACTGACTAATGTCGAGGAGAAGCTAGAACAGACTGAAGGAGAGAAAGAACAACTGATAGATGAGGTCGTTGAATTGAAGAATAAGCTAAGGGAAGAAGCTACGAAGAGGGCAAGAGTCGAGGACGCATATGATGAAGTGTTTCAATGAGTCGGGATAGCAGTGAAAGACACACAGGCAAAGAGAATAAAGATGGAAGAGATGAATAGAGTATTCAACACTGTGGTTAATCGAGCTGAAGATCGGGTCATGGGTTATTTGATTCAGTTCGAGACGTTGCCATCGTATGTATTAGATCGCAGAACAATGTTTCGGATTATGGAGGAAGAACTTAGTAAGGCTAAGCAGTATCTTAGTAGAACATTGTAGTTGTTATGCGAGTAATAAATGTTAAATAAATTATAAATCCCAAGTGTTATGTAACCTATGGGATATGACGATGATGTTGTCGTGAAACTTTTTGTAGTTCAGGAAAGTAATGTAAATAATAGTGATGCTATCATTTTATATTTTCAAAAAGGTTATGAATAAATAAAAGTTGTTACTTTACTCAAAGTGTTACGTGATTATGTGGTTATTTCTTTTGTGGAGGCAATTTAAGTAGAAATTACTTAAAGGAGTTGAATAATAATCTAATGAGTGTATTTTTAACAAAAAATGCCACCCAGACGTCAACCACCACGACAGAGAACCACTGAAGGAACCAACAATAACGACAATGTTGATGCTAACCCCGTTCAACAATTAGTGACGTTACTGACAGGAGCATTGCAGAATCAACCACAGAACCAAGGAACAACGTTTAAGGAGTTCAAGGCGGTTGGACCACCTGAATTTCGTGGGTCCGTGAATCCAGTCGAGGCATAGACTTTGATTATGGAGATAGAAGATGTTGCTAGGGTAGGGGATGGCCAGAAGACTACTTTTGCAACATTCATGTTGAAAGCAGAGGCTAGTTATTGGTGGTAGGGCAATAAAACTCGAGAAGGACCAGGGATGATGACCTGGGATAGGTTTAAGGAGATATTCTTCGAGACCTATTTTCCCGAGAGTTTGAAGGGTCGACTGGAAGTGTAGTTTCTGGAACTAAAGCAAGGAATGATGACGGTATCTGAGTATGCCGCTAAATTCAACGAGTTAGCAAGGTGTGCACCTTATCAAGTCAGCAAGGATGAACGTAATGCGAAGAGGTTTGAATAGGGACTGAAGCCCTGGTTGTACAATAGAGTTTCCCTATTCTAATTGATGACTTTCGTAGCAGTGATGGACAAAGCAATACTCACTGAAGGTGGGGGCGAGGCAGTGACAAAGTTCAACCAGGAACAGAAGAAGAAGAAGAAGAAGAAGAACGAGGTGGAGATTAAGAATGGAGGTGGTAGTGGTGGAAACAACAACAACAACTTGAAGAGGAAGTGGAATGGAAATGTGGATGCTAGAAATCAGTAGGGTAACCAGCAAAATAAGAAGTTTGAAGCATATGCTACATGCGGGAAGTTTCACAAGGGTGCGTGCTTGATGGGGAAATGAGTATGCTTTAATTGTGGCCAGGAGGATCACATCACCCCAAATTGGACTCAACCTAAGAAGAACTTGTGCTTCACGTGCGGATCCAAGGATCACGTTGCTCTTGAATGCCCTAAGAAAAAGGATAGAGTGACAACCAGAAGCAATGGAGGTAATAGTGGAG
Source organism: Panax quinquefolius (assembly GCA_020205615.1). Lineage (NCBI taxonomy): Eukaryota > Viridiplantae > Streptophyta > Magnoliopsida > Apiales > Araliaceae > Panax > Panax quinquefolius. The sequence continues at coordinate 28,040,417 of CM035166.1, forward strand.
GTACAACATCAAACAAACCCACAGCTAGAACCTTCGACATGAGTGTTCAAGATGATGTGCAATCAAAAGATGTCATGTCAGGTATTATCCCAATCAATGATATTGATGCTTATGTATTATTTGATTCGGGTGGTACTTGCTCGTTTATCTCTGATGAATTTGCTAAGAGGTTAGAATTGCCTAGAGAAGAACTGAATTTTCCTTTGAACATAGAAATTGCGAATAAAGAGATAATCCCTGTTAGATTCGTATACAAGAACTATAGGGTGAACATTAAGGAGAATGTCTTGATGGTAGATTTGATTTCGATTAGACTTGGAGAGTTTGATGTTATTTTGGTAATGGATTGGCTGTTCAAATAAGGAGCGGTAATTGATTGCCAAAAGAAGTGTGTAAACCTTATGACCCCATCAAAGGTAGTGTTCTTTGGTAGCAAGTCGCCTAGACAAATGAAATGTCTAACGATGATGCAGGTCAAGAAATTGTTGAGTCAAGGTTGTATGGGCTATTTAGCTTACATAGTCGATACTCAGAAAAAGAATGTGAAAGCTGGAAGAGATACGGTGGTGAGGAATTTGAGGATGTGTTTCAGAGGATTTGCGGGACTTAGCACGATAGAGAAATTGAGTTCGTGATCGACTTAGTGTTGGGGAACAACTGCCGATATCGAAGGCCCCGTCTGAGAATGACTCGGTAGAAATGAAGGAACCGATGGTACAATTGCAAGAATTATTAGACAAGAAGTATATTCAACCAAGCGTATATCACCGTGGGGATCGCCGGTGTTATTTCGTGAAGAAGAAAGATGGGTCGATGCGTCTTTGCATTGATTATAGAGAATTAAACAAAGTCACTATTAAAACAAATATCCATTGTCAAGAATAGATGACTTGTTTGATCGGTTGAAGGTCTTTAAATACTTCTCGAAAATAGATTTGAGAAGTGGGTATCACCCGATTGAAGGTGAGGAAGGAGGATATACCTCGAGCGACATTGAACTCGGTATGGACATTACGAGTTTACGGTGATGTCTTTTGGTTTAACCAATGCATCTCTTTGCATTCATGGATTTGATGAATAGGGTGTTTAAACCATTCTTAGACAAGTTTGTAGTGGTATTCATCGATGACATTACGGTGTATTTCAAAACTCAAGAAGAACATGTGGAACACTTACGTTTGACATTGGAAACACTAAGAAAAAGAAAAATTATACATGAAATTCTCTAAGTGCAATTTTGGCTAGATCGTGTGCAATTTCTTGGGCGCGTGATTGACAAAGATGGATTTCGGTGGATCCATCAAAGTGGAAGTTATAATCAATTGGGAACAACCAAGAACACCGTCGGGAAGTGAGGAGTTTCTTGGGACTGGCCGGTTATTATAGACGATTTATTCAAGATTTTTCTAAGATAGCCACTCCATTAATAAATTGACCAGGAAAACTGTGAAATTTGTTTGGACGGAGAAATGTGAAGAAAGTTTCCAGGATTTGAAGAAGAAATTAAGCATGGCACCTGTGTTGTCATTACTAGATAGTACATGTAACTTTGTGGTGTATAGTGATGTCTCACATAAGGGATTGGGTTGTGTTCTTATGAAAAATGACAAAGTTATTACGTATGTATCACGACAACTGAAGGATTATGAGAAAGGTTATCCGACTCATGATTTGGGATTGGCTGTAGTAGTATTTGCTCTTAAAATATGGAGACACTATCTCTATGGAAAGAAATATGAAATCTACACAGACCACAAATGTTTGAAGTATATTTTCACACAGAAGGACCTGAATATGCGTCAAAGAAGATGGATGGAATTGATAAAGGATTACGATTGTGAGATCTTTTATCATCAGGAAGCAAAGCGAATGTGGTTCTTGCGAGATGCTTTGAGCGAGGAAAGGTCGGGAGAAGTTGATGCTGATAACTACTCAGGAAGAGCTTATTTCAGCAATGAAAAAGCTAGAGTTGGAAATCAAATTTCCAAAGGAATTCGATGAACGACTATTCCAGATAGATGCTAGTCCAACTTTGGTGGACAAAGTGAAGAATGCTCAACTACAAGATAAAGAATGCGAAGCGATCAAAGAGAAAATGGTTGACGGTAGTGATGTAAAATATAAGATCGATACCGAAGGACTACTACGGTTCGAGGAAAGAATTTGGGTTCAGTCAGTGCTAGAGCTTAAAGACGAAATCTTAACCAAAGCACACAACACAACATATTCGATTCACCCAGGAAGTACAAAGATGTATCAAGATTTGCAGCAAAATTTTTGGTGGCCAAATATGAAAAGAGACGTTGTAAAATGCGTTGCAAAATGCTTGACGTGTCAGAAGGTGAAAGCTGAACATCAACGACCAAGCGGGTTACTTCAACCGTTGAAAATACCGAAATAGAAATGGGAGCATATCACAATAGATTTTGTGGTAGGTCTTCCAACGACTCAGAAAGGATACGATGCAATATGGGTAATAGTAGACAGATTGATAAAATCTACACACTTTTTACCAATAAAGATTAGATTTAATCTTGATCAGCTAGCGAAACTGTACGTTAAAGAGATCGTGTCAAGACATGGAGTTCTAGTGTCAATTGTGTCAGATAGAGATCCAAGGTTCACATCAAACTTCTGGAAGAGACTACAAGAATGTATGGGAACACAGTTGTGAATGAGTACATCATACCATCCGTAAACCGATGGGTAAAGTGAACGAACAATCCAAACGTTGGAAGATATGCTGAGAGCATGCATCATGGATTTTAAAGGAAGCTGGGATGAACATTTACCGTTGGTAGAATTTGCCTACAACAACAGTTACCATGCGAGCATCGGCATGCCGCCTTACGAGGCATTGTATGGCGAAAAAGTGCGAACTTCTTTGTCTTTGGGATGAAGTTGGTGAGCATATTTGTTAGGACCGAAGCTGGTACAATAAACTGCTGAAGTTGTCAAACTCATCAGGACAAGATTGGTAGCAGCCCAAGACCGACAGAAAAATTATGCCGATCAACAAATGCAGAATCACGAATTTGAAGTAGGAAATTTTGTTTTCCTAAAAGTTTCTCATTGGAAGGGGAAAATTTGTTTTGGCAAGAAAGGAAAGCTCTGCCCAAGATTTATTGGACCGTTCGAAATACTACAAAGAGTGGGGGAAGTGGCTTATGAGGTAGCTCTACCTCTAGAGTTGGAAAACATTCGTAATGTTTCTCACATTTCGGTGTTACGACCGTATAAACCCGATTACAAGCACGTGATCGAGTACGAACCATTGTTGTTCAGTAAAGATTTATCTTATGAAGAGGTTCCTATCCAGATAGTCGACAGGAAAGAACAAGTGCTCAAAAATAAAGTGATACCTTCTATGAAGGTGATATAGAGAAACCACAATGTCGAAGAGGCAACGTGGGAACTCGAAGCTGAAATGATGAAAAGTTACCATGAGTTATTTATTTAATCTATGTCTTCGATTCTGGGGAGAGAATCTTTGTAAGTATGGAAGAATGTGACGATTTGATTATTAGAATTGTGATTTTGAGGATAGAATTCTTATAAGGAGGGAATGATGTAACATTCCAGAATTTTAATTGTAATATTAAATATTTGTTGAATTATATAAATATTTAATGGATATGTTTATCGTTGAATAAATATTTGTTTAATTGATTTAATATTATTTGGAGAATTATTTGTTAAATAAATAATTGATGAATTAAGGAAATTATTATTATATTGATATTTCAATTTAATGATTAATTATTTGTATTGTGTTTTGTGATTAAAGAATTTATTTAATTAATTGTGATTTGAATTAATTAAATTAAATATGAAAACTTGATTAAATATAGTGTGACAAATAACTATATTATAAGGAGTTATTAAAATAAATTAAAGTAGTTTAATTTAGTTTTTTTAACAAACAAGGCTTAATATATTAATTCTTTAAATTTAAAAGGTTTTTTGCAAAACAAGCCTTATGGCTTTTTTGAGATTTCTAGTTTTGAAATTAAATAAAATAAATAAATAAATAAAACAAATAAAATAATAAATATAATTTATTTATATTATATACGTTTATGTTATAAGCTATTAATATCATTAGTATGCGTATTAAGGTATTATTTTTTTTTCTTTTACGTATTATGTGTCTATATTGGCTAGCTTCAGAGAAAGCAGAACATTGAGAGTTGAGAGAATTTGAGAGAATTGAGAGAAATCTTGAGAGAAATTGAGAAGGGTTATGAGAAATTAATTGCAAAAGAATTATCACACTAGTTGAAGGTATTTCTTATACAACCCTATATATATATATATATATATGTCTACATATATGAACTACGATGAAAGTTTTTGCTATGCTCTGTGAATTATATTTCTTTCGAATTTTGTTATGTAATTTAGTTATGATGATTACATGTGTTTATGATGATTAGAAAGTATGTTTAAACAATAATTGCATGCTAAATTTTGGTTTTTGATGGAAGAAAATTTTTTTGTATATGTTTATATATTTTTTTCATATGGCTCATGTAAGCATCAATTCTAGTGGCTATATTGTATGTTAAAGTATAAATTGAAGCTGGTATATGTTAGTTCATTAAGATACGAACATAACGTAATTTGAATGAATGAGACGATTTGGTCAAGTATTGAATTCACAATGATGATTTTTAGGATGAATGTTAAGAAAATTGAGTTTTTATGAAAAACATGAAAATTGAGAAATTAAAATAGTTTTAGTTGTTGATAAATTGTGCTAATTGGTTGTAAATGTTAGCAAACATGTTTATGATAGTTGTATATTTATTTTACATGTTGATATTACTGTCTATTGGGTGAAATTTGTGTTTGTTGGGCTGAAGTCGGCTATTGTTCATTAGCCTTCTCAGCGTCTGTTTGAACTTAGTATTGCTTGCTAGTGCAATGCGAAAATAGAAATATGGTTGGCAAATATTCTACTTTGGGTCCCAAGCTTTTTTATAATGGCATTTATATGCGCCATACCCTAGCTTGAGATTCTGACTTCTGCTATTACTGCAGACTTGGGGAAACATCCTAGCATGGTCTGAAATTATGTTAGCATGTTAAATATGTAATGTTAAGGTTAACATAACATAGTGAATTGTGGTTAGTAAGATCAAAGTTGCAAAAATGATTAGTAAATCGAAAACGCGTTATGTGATAAATTAGTTTATACAATAAACATTAGTTAAGTGTTGTGATGATTAACACTTGGGAATTCTGAAATGTAAATGGCAGCATAAGACTTGTGCTAAAATAACAAGTTTAGCTACTAATGTGTTTTATATTAAAAAGTGAATATTAGTATGTCTATTAGATGTTGTGGTTTTAATACTGTGTATAGGTGAACGTGAGTTTTAATATTTTAGCTTATGCTCGAGGCAAGTTTTCTAACTCTACACTTTCGTTAAGTTAGTTCTATTATTATATTGTATAACTTCATGCTTTTGATTGAGCAAGTTTTTTATCTTAACTGTTATTGAATAAGTCAATTGTTCCTAAAATTGATTCGAGCAAACTCTAACTCTAATGTTATTGGAAATTCTTATTGATTGATTCAATCTAACTTGTTTATAGTTAAGCAAGTTTCTTAAGTTCTATTATGGTATAATGGACGTAGTTTTGAACTCTCGTCTCTATTATTAAACTGTTTTAATTCTTTGCATGAGTTAATACATTGTTGGGCAAGTTTTTAGTTTCCAGCTTGCTATCAGTTAAATGTACGTTCAGGAATTTCATTTCTAATGTTATAAGACTCGAACCTTAACTTATTTTACTGTTCAAGCAATGGTTAACCATTTTATTCAATTTATTGAATGCTTATGCTCTATAGTTATTTCAAGCATGAGTTTGATATGTATAATCAGTTCATTTATGATTCTCAAATGTTCTATGTATGTTGTTATTAAACAACTATTGCGTTATCAACCATTGTTGATTCAACTAGTTCCCTAGTTGATGATTATTAAACTTCAATTACCTTGAAAGCTTATCCAAACTAAACTTTCTTTAGTGCGGACTTGTACTCTAAATCTTGAGATGAACAACCCTATATTTTGGGGTTTACGCTTAGCGTTGAAATGGTTGTGCACAATACATTGTACGAAGGATTGATCCCCAAAATGCGTGGAGTCCTTATAGTCATATATTTATTAAAGTTAAAGTTGAAAGATTACTTATAATTGTGGACATGGTTCATGGTCATTTGACCCTCAGTAGTATATTTAAGAATGTTAATAGAACATATCATTCAGTTCTATTGAGCCTATGAATTGACAAATGTTGTAATGTTAATAGAACTTATCATTTAGTTCTATTGAGCTTATTATTTGGCAAATGTTGTAAAGATATTTATTCTTTTTTCAAGTGAGCTTTGTTTGCTCACTCTTGCATATTTATACACTTATTGCAGCTATGGTTGAGAAGGTAGATAAACCTACAACTAGCAAAGGAAAGGAAAAAAAATGTACAAGTGACGAAGACTTGTAATTTTACTTTATCGTTATGATGATAGACTTTTAATAATGATGTGATGTAATAATTTTATTTCCGCACTTACATGATGTTTAAAGGTTAGATAACCTGGGAGATAATGTTTTTATTTAAAGTAATCCTGTATGGGCAGGTTTTAATGTTTAATTATATTATGATTGGGTAGTTAGATATAAATGTTTTGATTACGTGAACACCAAATCTTGAGGTAATGAAGTACCGGGATTTGGGGGTGTCACAGTTGTGTTTTATCAAATGAGTTAGAATTATGATAGGACGTTTGATTGTTGTAAATGATCTGTAATGATTATGAGGATCATAATTGAATTAATTTAAAAGATATGCAGAAGATTTCTATGAAATATGGGTTTTAATATGTTCATTTAGCTTGAACTTTGAATTTAAATAAAGGCTTGCAAGTTGTTTGTTTATTTGCCCAAATGAGATTTTTTTTTTAAAAAAACTAATAGAACTAAAGGAATGTAACTAATATGTATGACATGAATTGGAAGTAGAGTTTAATTCCAGAGTTATGTGGTGATAAAATAGTAGTTATGAAGCATGGAATGAAATTTGGTGTTTAAATTTGAGTAAGGCATAAAACAAAGCTTTTTTTTTTGTCTGCAGCCGAAGTGGGGCGGTCGTGCCACTTCCAAAGTTAAAATCAGCGTGGCCACATTGGTCCCCAGAAATGTAAAAATATTTTCTTTGTAATTTGAGCTTTTGGGTATGTGTAGATAAGTCTTATAAGCATTATTAGGTGTCTCAAATGTTGTCATTTCTAGTTGTGCAAGTATTGATTGAGTAAAGCAAGAATTTGATAAATGTTTCAAATGAAAAAAAACTAAAGTATTTTGAAAATTAAACTTGGGAATCTAACTTGATCTAAATCACTCAAAATCCTGAGTATATGTAATATGCTTATTTGTGAAATAAATCTAGTTATGCATGAATTAAACTGTCTAAGTATGATTTGGTGTAAGTTTTCAAACAAAAGACTAAATCATTTTAGCAAATGATTTGATGTATTTAAATGGGGATCTAAACTATTGGTAATACCCAAAACTCATATATAATTATGATGTGAAAGACCTCTAGCATAACAAGGTTGCATTGTATAAAGGAAATCTCAATTCTGGACCTAAAGAGGAGTAGCGCAGTCGCGCCACTCCCAGGCCTAAAAGAAGCGCGGTTACGCTGCACTATAAAATTAAACTGATAAGTTATTTTATATGTTATCTAGGACTTCAAGGCTTGCTCTCTCTTAAGCTATGATACATGGTCAACAAACCATTTTAATTGTGTCAATCATGTATTGACTGTATAGAGTAATAATTTCAAATGATTTTCAAGATAAGAACAAAGGTTATTAAAAGAAGGTCAAAAGTTGATGTAAAACAAAGAGTGTATCATATGGGAATATCAAATGTATGACTATACATGTTTACCTGGCTTATGTGACTAAGTATGTGTAATTATTTGGCATATATTGTAAGACCCCAACTTTTATGAATAAAGATGAATTTTCTATAAATATCATTTTTGAATATTATGGAATGAATTTGATATAATGTTATAGTTATAGGTAATATTTATAAATTTTGCAAAGTACGCAAGTGGTTATATTATATTCGATTGGTCGGGAAATATTCGTTTTAACATGGAATATTCGTACAACGACACAATCATTGGTGGACCCCACAGCGGAATTATTGTCAGGATGAGAAAATGACAAAAATTGTTAGGTTTGTAATATTCATGAAAGCAATCAAATTGCATAAAAAGTGCGGAAGCGTGTAAAATCAGAGTTTAAAAAATTTACAAACCATATACCCGGATCATCCTTTATGCATAATTATTAATTAAACGAAAAGATAAAGAATAAATCATACCCTTGAAGATCGAGCTTCCTCAGGTACAAGTTTACCTCCAAATCCTTTCGCGTTCAATCTTGAATCCACCGGGTTTGGTTCCTTCCTTTGATCAACGTTAGCCACCCAAATGTTTGGCCTCTAGAGGTGATCCACCAAGGAAGAATAAAATTCAAGAAGATGGGTGTTATGGTTAACCCTAGTTTTCTATCTCTATAGAAAAGGTAATAACTTGGAATTATTACGTACTTTGTTAAAGTCAACAACCCATACCACCCATAATAAGACTCCTCTTATTTATAGATGTGGGCAACCCACCTTAACAATTAAGGAATTGGGTTTTAATTAATTAATTCTTTTAATTAATTAAGCTCCCTAATCTTATTAGGGATAATTAATTAAACTCCTTTAACTAATTTTCCTTCCTAATCCAATTAGGAATAAATGAGAGTACTTATATTAAATTAATTCCTAAACTCTTTTAGAAATTAAAATAATAATAATTGTAATAATATTAATAAGACTCCTCTTATTAATTTATATTTAATATTTCTAAATATTAAATAATAAATATTAAGCTATTTAATTTATTCTATCACCATAGATTAAATTAAATATACTTAACATATTATTACGATTATGCCATTAACTTCTTAAATAATTATTCTTCCTTTTATGGTGTGACCCTTTAGGTTCTCCATATTAACCTAGGTTGTGAATAAATCAATTAGAAACAATTTAATCTTATTTAAATAAATAAATTAAACAATTAATTTATTTAAATAAATAATATTTATTCTACAATAGGGATAAGCCTCCTAGCGATCAACGACTTTCCGAGATAATATAGATTTCAACATTAATCATTAAAGAACCTTTGAGTAAATAGTTACCGTATAATTCAATCCTTCCACCATACAATGTCCCAATTAAATATAAGACATGGAATTCTTGTCAAGTCTTATTTTATTTAATTATATATTTCGATCCTTAAATGCACAACTCCAAATAATGCAAATTAGAAACTCCTTTCTAATTTCATTCGCCTTCGCCAAGAGACTCTTTGGGTTGTCATTTATCGAATCACATAGGACATTTCTCTTCTTTTATTAGAAGTGGTAGATTCTTTATTGATCATACATTATCTCCATGTACAACTTATTATACCCAAGCATACCCTTTGATATACCCTAAGGGTCTTAAGGAATAAGTCAAAGTATAACTCATCATACACAAGATACTATGATGATCTCAAGTCCAAGGATTACTTGTACTACTATCACTACTGAGAATTCCTATTGACAGCAAATAAAACTCCATTAGGTATTCCTTAGCGAGCCCACGTCAAATGAACTTATTCTCTAATAAGCACCTACATACTTGCTTTAGTGTCTCCACACAAATGATCATGAGATCAATCATCCTCATCCAATGAGCAAGCAACGTATGTACCAATCTATCCGGATTCACTAATCCCCAATTTAGTAATCCAATGATTGGGAACTATTTTAGTTTTAAGCTTTCTAAGAATTTAGATCTCATTAGAATGATCATCATCATTATTCTAAAAGCATTGCTTAAAACTATGGGTTTATCACATATTATAAAATAGCATCATGTAGATAATTAAAAGCCTTTAATAAATTAATACTTTTTATTAATAAATGAATAAGATTGTTACAAAGTATATGCTTTATCATTAAACATGATTGGCTTGTGTGCATACTACTTTCAATCGCCCACTTGCACTAAAGCCAATCGTCATTGTATCTTATACTCTTCTTCTCTAAGTGACGATTATCCTGTAACATTGGATAAGCTTTAGTTAATGGATATGTAATGTTGTTCATGAGATTCCACTATCTCTATAGTGATTTCCCATCTTTCAATGATTCTAATAATCAAATGAAAGTGCCACAACACATGTTTAGATCCAAGATGAGACTTGGGAACTATTCCTAGTTCTGTAATGAACTTTTAATCCAAACAATCATCTTGCAGCCTTCATTTATAGCTATATACTTTGTCTTTATCACTAAAACAAAGAACTCTTTCTTTGTTTGGAACCTTTCCAATTCACTGCACCCTTTGCTCAAGGTAACCCTTTACCTTAAAGTGGATTTTTCTCATCGTCTTGAGTGCATCTCGAAATACTTGTGTCTGTAAAGCCCTCTAGTTTTAATTCGGACCCACCATGTATGCTCACATCCTTAGTGTCGGTTAAGAACTTTAAGATGTTTTTCAACGACTCATAGTGAACTTCTCCGAATATGACCGATCAACATCGGGTCTCAGTATATTTCATTGCATACATGATTGTCACTCATGCGACCTCTCCTTTTGGAGTCTATGGGGACTATTAAGAGATACACTCCATAGCTCATCAACATGAGACATCTCTTGGAGTTTGCCATGCTAAACGACTTTAGCATCAAATGAATATATCGTTCTTTGGGTTAAGTCGAGCATCCTCTTAAATCTATATCTATATAGATTTATATCCCCAATTAAGATACTCTTCCAAATCATTCATGGAGGATTGTTTAGACAATTTTATCTTTCTTGATTGTAGCATTGGTATGTCATTCCTTATCCGTAGTATATCAACATATAATATTAGGAATGTCACTGGCCCCAATCGACCCTTTTGTACACACTAGAACTCTTACCTCATCAGATGTAATCTGGATCATCATCTTCTATGATGTGTACCTCATCATCATCATCCATGATGAATCCATACCTCCTAGGTATCTTCTGCAGACTATTCATTTATGATTAGGTTGTGGTACAATAGGTCTATCTACTGTGTTCCTCTTATTTGACTTATAGTATTTTGTGGTTCTTGAACTCTTCAAGATCTATTATCCTCCCACTAGCCCCTTTTAATGATAAACACCTTTATCTTAGAAGGCAGCGTGTTTCGTAATAAACACCTTTTGCTAAGTAGGATTATAGAACATATACTCAAACTTACTTTAGGATGTCCCACAAATCGATACATGTCAAATCTTGTCCCAAGCTTATCCTTTGAAATCGTTTCACATAAGTTGGACAACCCCTTATCTTAACATACTTAAGATTAGGAATCCTCCCCATCCATAACTTTTATGGAGTCTTGAAATGGATTTTGAGGTTACCATTTTCGAGATATGTCGTACCATTTCTAGGACATGACCCTAGAAGGATCTTTGGAATGTCGATAAAATCATTATGGACGAGCATCATGTCCAACAAGGTACGATATTTTTCTTTCGGATACATCAATCAATTATTGCAGATCCGAGGCGCCCATTAAGGAGAAAACCATTTGAGATGATCTAGAAACTTATTGCACAAGTATTCCTTCCTTGATCCGATCAAAGAATCCTAATACTTTGCCAATTTGTTTCACTTTTGAATTCTTTGAACCTTTCAAATAATTCACACTTATATTTCAAAGAAATACACACATTCAACTCTTTGAATGATCATCTCCTTTTCTTATACTAATTTGTTCAATATGCAAAATTATTTTCATGTAAGTCAAGTATACAAAATTTATTAAGTAATATTCCAATTTATACAAAACATTATTATTATAAATAGAACAACAATTGTTCTTAATTATAATACCAAGGATTTCATTGTCCAACAATAAAATGGAAATAATATTTTTAACAAGAACTGGAATACAATAACAACTTATTGACTTAATAGATTTTGCCCGTAGCATTGCTAAACTATAAGTTTCTATAGCTAATGCAAAGACAACCTTTGCTTCATTTTTTCCACACATAGGATTACTTATCTTTGTTTAACTTTCTACTTCGCTTGGTCCTTCATAAATCTATATTTATGATAACCAAAGTCGGTATCCAATACCCAAGTAGAACCTTGACTTAAAGAAAAATTATTTTAATCATGAACAAAAACTTTATTAAATCAAACTTCACTAAGCTTCTTTGGTTAGCCTTTGCAAGATGCTTCTTGCAGCTTTCTTTCCATGTCTTGGCTTATTGCAAAGTGGAAGCAAAACCTTGCTATCCGTATCGCTTTTGTTCTTATTATCCTTTGTTTACGCCTTTCTATTTACCTTCTTTGAATCTTTCTTCTTTTAGGAAGATCCTTTGGCCCCTACCAAGAAGACTTGGTCTTTCTTGATTGGAAAGTGACTCTCAACATTTTTCAACATGTTAAGCAAATCAAGAAAGTCGATATCTAGCTTGTTCATATGAAAAATTCACAACAATTGAAAGGAGTCAAGGGAGTGAGTGCAAGATCAAATCTTGGCTCAACTCTCCATCCATGACAAAACCAGGTTGTCCTAATTATTCAATCAAATTGATCATGTTTAGAACTATTTGTCTGTACTATAGTGCCATTGGCCATTCTAGATCGGAAGAGCTCCTTAGATATCTGATATCTATTAGTCCTACTTTCCTCACCATCAACTACTTGATGTGCGGGGAATATAGTAGAGCATCCATAGTTTCACGCCGACGCCGAAGCTCGTTACTCATGGATGCGAGCATGATGCATTGAGCCAACTGTGCATCATCTTGCCACTTTCTAAAAGTAGTAATCTCTTCCTCAGAGGCATTGTCTGCAACCATTGCAGGGATAGGCGTATTAAAGACATAAGATTGCTTTTCAGCTATGAGAACTATTCTCAAATTCTTTAACCAATCCGTTTAATTCGGTCCGGTTAATTTAGCATCTAATATGCTTCGCAGTGATAGTAATTTTAGACATTGTAAAATTCTGTAAATGAATTTGTAATTAACAACATTTTAACATACATTCTTTTATTAATTACCAAAATAATTTAGGTCTTGTTTTAAATTGGTATCTCCCACTATTTTCTTCAAACTATATTACCTCACTTATATAGTTCTAAAAAATCTAATTAAAGATTTGCTAGTGAGAATAAGGATCCCATTTCAAATGTATATAGCCTTGTGGTGACACAACAAACTATATATAAATAAATAGGTAGACAACTTTTGTCAATTACATCAACTATGCAACTCCTTGTATTTTGCCTCTTAGATTATTTTGATCAAGTGGTGGCACATCCGAATCAAAATTATCCAAGTTAAGTCCGACCTAGCACTCCATATATTCAAAAAAAAAATATCATCCTTGTGGTGACACAACAAAACAATATTGTTCAATTTTCTTTATAAGCGCCAAATGTGATAAATTAACATCTTAAATACTTAATACTTGCCTTGTGGTGACACAACAAACTCATATTAAATATTTAATACTCTATTAATTTTATCATGCTAGAAGGCTTACATTCGATATTCCAAATATCTTTGAACGCTTAGGACTTAATATAAAAATTTGAGGGTTTGTTACTAATTTGTCTCATCTTGTTTTAGCGCATACGCATATATATATATAAAATACGCGTTATATTAATGAACATGCGAAGCATGTTTGCATAATATATAATATATATAGTATAAGCATGCACATATAGAATACTATATTTCTACCCGGATTGATTATGGAGTTTTATTCTAGTTTGGTTCACTAGAGCCACCAAGTGAACCAAAAGGTCAAACCCCTAGGGGTGCAAGAAATAATATTTAAATATAACTATTACATTTAAACCCTGCTCCATTACAAACGGGTCTTAAAGCGCCTGCTTCCTTGATCTCCAATTTTTCAAAATTTAATTCTAAGTATTCCTATTACATAACTATTTTAAAATAAATAGAAAACTTGATGTTAGATCAAGGGAAGTACATAGGAGGGAGATAGAATTTACATTAAGAAAAAATTAGAGAAGACGAGGTACGCAGACCCCATTTAATAAAACCCATACATTCATGCATCCAACTAAAATAAAATCCAATCGCATTAGTCAATAGTCCATAATCAATCCCATTTATTATCATACACATCACCATATGCATCAATAAATAACATTCATCACATGAATAATAAACATTTAATATATATATTGATATCATTTAATGGGCAACTTTAGTTAGTATAAAATCTATTTTTGAATAAAAATAAACTCCTTTATTTAAATCCAAATTTAAATCAAAATAAAACTATTTTATTTTAATTTATCTAATTTTGAATAAAATAAACTATTTTATTTTAATCAAAATTTTAATCAAAATAAACTCCTTTATTTTAATTAATTATGGAATCCAATTCCATGTAAAAAAAAATAATCTTTAATTAAAATAAACTCTTTTATTTTAATTAATTATGGAATCCAATTCCATGTAAAAAAAATCTTTTATTTAAAGGAAACACGGATATTCTTTTCCTATTCACAAATAAACTCTTTTATTTTGAATAATATGAAATCCTATTTCATATCTAAATAAACTCTTTTATTTAAAGAAAGATCAATTTAAAACTCCAATTAGTTATCATGGAATCCAATTCCAACTCTAATTAGTTAGCATGAAATTCTAATTTTAAAATTAAAATAAACCTTTTATTTTAAGATTAAAATAAACCTTTTATTTTAAAATTAAAATAAACTTTTATTTTAAGATTAAAATAATATATATATATATATAATATTCAATTTTAAAATTAAAATAAACTCTTTTTATTTTAATATTAAAATAAACTTTTATTTTAAAATTAAAATAAACATTTTATTTTAATTATAAAATAATTAAGAATAATATATATATATATATATAACTATTATATATATATATATAATAACCGTATATTATTTATATATATATATATATAACTGAATTCTTTATTTCTCGATTTAAAATGCAGTGTTAAAAAAAAAAAAAAAACGGTACCATCTTTGATTAAAAAAAATTGTCATTGTCACCGCTTTTATTTTACCGATTTCCACGGAAACAATCTGGGAAAAAAGATTCATTAAATGCGGCACCAGATTATATATATATATTTAGTCACCAAAATTTATCTATATATGCTCTCACGGCAAAGACAAAACCGTGAAACATGCTGTCTTGAAATCATGCCTTGAAATCCGTGCCTTGCAAAATAAAAATTTCACCAGCCTTTTTTTTTTTTTTTTAATTTAAGTCTTCTGTCGATCATGCACGGATTTCGTATGCAGCTTTTTTTTTTTTTTTTTTATTATAAATTTTATACCATAAAATTATGCCCAAATAAATTGTTCTAAACACATATCAACATATATATTAAATTAAAACAATTAATAATTCACATAAAGGTTTGGCTCTGATGCCACTGTTAGGTTTGTAATATTCATAACGCAATCAAATTGCATAAATTTAGCGGAAGCGAGTAAAAATCAGAGTTTAAAAAATTTACAAACCATATACCCGGATCATCCTTTATGCATAATTATTAATTAAACGAAAAGATAAAGAATAAATCATACCCTTGAAGATCGAGCTTCCTCAGGTACAAGTTCACCTCCAAATCCTTTCGCGTTCAATCTTGAATCCACCGGGTTTGGTTCCTTCCTTTGATCAACGTTAGCCACCCAAATGTTTGGCCTCTAGAGGTGATCCACCAAGGAAGAATAAAATTCAAGAAGATGGGTGTTATAGCTAACCCTAGTTTTCTATCTCTATAGAAAAGGTAATAACTTGGAATTATTACGTACTTTGTTAAAGTCAACAACCCATACCACCCATAATAAGACTCCTCTTATTTATAGATGTGGGCAACCCACCATAACAATTAAGGAATTGAGTTTTAATTAATTAATTCTTTTAATTAATTAAGCTCCCTAATCTTATTAGGGATAATTAATTAAACTCCTTTAACTAATTTTCTTTCCTAATCCAATTAGGAATAAATGAGAGTACTTATATTAAATTAATTCCTAAACTCTTTTAGAAATTAAAATAATAATAATTGTAATAATATTAATAAGACTCCTCTTATTAATTTATATTTAATATTTCTAAAATATTAAATAATAAATATTAAGCTATTTAATTTATTCTATCACCATAGATTAAATTAAATATATTTAACATATTATTACGATTATGCCATTAACTTCTTAAATAATTATTCTTCCTTTTATGGTGTGACCCTTTAGGTTCTCCATATTAAACCGGTTGTGAATAAATCAATTAGAACAATTCTAATCTTATTTAAATAAATAAATTAAACAATTAATTTATTTAAATAAATAATATTTATTCTACAATATGGATAAGCCTCCCTAGCGATCAACGACTTTCCAGATAATATAGATTTCAACATTAATCATTAAAGAACCTTTGAGTAAATAGTTACCGTACAATTCAATCCTTCCACCATACAATGTCTCAATTAAATATAAGACATGGAATTACTGTCAAGTCTTATTTTATTTAATTATATGTATTTCGATCCTTAAATGCACAACTCCAAATAATGCAAATTAGAAACTCCTTTCTAATTTCATTCTGCCTTGGCCAAGGACTACTGGGTTGTCATTTATCGAATCACATAGGACATTTCTCTTCTTTTATTAGAAGTGGTAGATTCTTTATTGATCATACATTATCTCCATGTACAACTTATTATACCCAAGCATACCCTTTGATATACCCTAAGGGTCTTAAGGAATAAGTCAAAGTATAACTCATCATACACAAGATACTATGATGATCTCAAGTCCAAGGATTACTCAGTACTACTATCACTACAGAATTCCTATCGACAGCAAATAAAACTCCATTAGGTATTCCTTAGCGAGCCAACGTTCGTTGAACTTATTCTCTAATAAGCACCTACATACTTGCTTTAGTGTCTCCACACAAATGATCATGAGATCAATCATCCTCATCTAATGAGCAAGCAACGTATGTACCAATCTATCCGGATTCACTAATCCCCAATTTAGTAATCCAATGATTGGGAACTATTTTAGTTTTAAGCTTTCTAAGAATTTAGATCTCATTAGAATGATCATCATCATTATTCTAAAAGCATTGCTTAAAACTATGGGTTTATCACATATTATAAAATAGCATCATGTAGATAATTAAAAGCCTTTAATAAATTAATACTTTTTATTAATAAATGAATAAGATTGTTACAAAGTATATGCTTTATCATCAAACATGATTGGCTTGTGTGCATACTACTTTCAAAAATATCTTTTTATGAAAATAACGACAGAAGTTTACCGTTAACTGTAAAAATACCCGGTGTTAAAAGTATAGTAATACGCGTGGTTGCATAGTAACACATGGTATTGATTATTGATGCTTACGTGATAAGTCACTAAGTTATACTCAATTGTTGCTACAGTAATTATTGTATCATAACTCTCATATTATTGATTCAATTATTGTCATAGTATCATTTGCATTCTATTTTATATTATTAAATCAATAATTAAGACGACAAAGTTATTCATATTATTATTTACAGTATTGACAATGTCTAGAAGTTCTGTCAAAGAGAGGTTTGGTCACCTAATTGCGCACCAATAAGGAGAAATCCTTATCGGAAAGCCCCCTCTTTTCTGGGAACGACCTGGTTGTTAAATATTGTGAGTTATAATATTAATGATGAATAAGTTCGTGTTGATTAAAGATGAATTTGATAGTTCCGTTGTGTTGGGATTATTAGTGTTAATGGAAATCGACATCTATTCCGATGATAATTGATGTCTGGGGGTTATATTGATAAATCGGGTAATTTATCGGATAAATGAGCAATTAATTGCAACTAATTCACATGCTTATATAACTATTTGTTCACATGCGTGTACTATTGAATCACATTCTTGTACTATTAGGGGAGTTGGTGCAAGATTGATAATACTTGCATGACTAAGTTAAAATTGAGGTATAGATTGGAGGTACTATACTGTAATTCATATTTTTCACATGATTATACTATTGATTCATATGATTGAACTATTGATTCACATTATTTACTATTAGGGGAGGTGGTGCAAGTTTGATAATACTTACAGGACTAAATTAAAAATGAAAGAAAAGTTGGAGGTATTGTACTGTAATATTAAGAGAATTTTTATGAAGTATTTGTTGTAAATTTTGCTTATTATTTGGATCCCCATTTACACATTTTTAAAATAATCGGTAGAAAGTTATTTAGTATATATATAATGGGACCCACCTGTGATTGTGAGATGTTGGTAGGAGGGGAGCACGTGGGGCCCACGTTGGAAGAAAAAAATGGGGGGGGGGGGAATCCTACAAAATTTGTTACGGAGAGATATGTTTTTTCAAAGCACCATGTGCTTTTATATATATATATTATATTTTTGTTTTATTTGACATATAACATGCGTTACTGCTAAATATTTCATCCGTGAAATCATCATTCAGTATACCCGTGATCAAACAGTACCCCTTCCATTCTCCTATAAATAGGATGCTTAGTTAGAATTGAAAATAACACCAGAATCAGAGAATTTTTCTTCTATAATATTGAGCGTATTTCTTTCGAGTTTTAGAAAGCTTTGAGCATAGAAAATATTGAAAGTTTTCTTCAAGAATATCCCCGCTATACCAGTTGGAATACTTTTCTTTTCAAGGTAAGGGATGTTATTTGTGTTCAATATTCGCTTGAAATAATATTTTCTTCCATACTCTGTAGTATGCAAGTAATATTATTTCGTTTCAGATTTCGAATTCTATACTCATTTTGTTGAAGTTTTGGCTTCTATATTCCATGAAATTAGTAGAATATCCTTGATATTTGCGCTTCATCCAGTATCTTTTCATGAAAATATTATTCTGAGCATTCTTGATAAGTTTTAACTTTTTCATGCCTGAGTACTATTCACGGGGTTACTATTCTCGAAGTTACTATTCACGGGTACTATTCACTCAGTTACTATTCACCCGGGGTACTATTCATGACAAAAATTAATTTCTTTTCGGTCCAAATCATTTTTGATATATTATTATTCTTGAATTTCACTCCACAAATCAGAATCATGTTGACAATTTGGAAATTATTGAATTATGGATAAATTAAATTATAAATCTTTAAAAAAATTTCCTTGAATTTGTTTTATTGAATTCTTATATCATTGTCATCATCCTCATGTTTATATTATGTTGAAAGTCATCTGTGGCCTGTAGTGCATAGATGAACTTGGTATGATTATGACCAGGGATTATTAGGTATAATCATGACCGTAATGTTACAAATGATGTGGTAAAAGTTCTCATTGGCCCGTAGTACATTGATGGACAGTAGTTGGCATGATCATGACCATTGATGAATACACGAATATCCTTGGCCCGTAGTGCATGGATAATTTGTGGTCGTGATACTAATGAATATCCTTGGCCATAGTGCAGGGGTGATTCGATGATGTGGATTATTTATTAAGCCGAGTCTCAGCGATAAAAGTGATGAAAAATCTTTTAAATCATAGAAGATAGTAGATTTTATAATTTACTTGACACTTCTAATGGATTGCTTATTTCGCTGCAGTTAAACTTGATGTTTATTATATTTTATCAGTTTAACACTATTGAAGGCTAACGATAAATTATTCTGCATTATCTTAGTCATAATATTTCTTACTGGGCTAGTTGAGCTCACCCTTTACTTTTATTGTTCACTTTAGGAAATGAGAATATAGCTGGGACTAGTCGGGGAACGGAGTGACGGTCCAGATGATTGCATTAGTAGTCCTCATTATTCTGTAAAATAGTGTGATAATAAATATATCAAGGACTTATTTTGAGTTTGAATATTGTCTAGAAGATAATATTTGTATTAAAACTCACAGCTCATGTTGTATATTTAAGTTTGTATTTGTATTATGTACCATGTATTTGGCGACTCAGAATGGGTGATGTATACCTATTTTGGGGGCATCACAGTTGGTATCAAAGCTTAGGGATATGATCCCTGGCTGAGATGTGAGACAAGAACTAGGAGAGGAGAGACGGGGAATTTATTCGCTAGTATGACCTACCTAAGTTTATTTGGTATTTAATTGGTAGGTCAAAATATAGAGATAATATGTTGCATATCAGTTAACCCTTGTTTTGTGGCAGTATTTGAAAATGACATCCGAGAATGTTGAGAATAACAATGGAGCACAGGAGTCCGTTGAATCACCAACGATCAATAACCAAGATAGTGTGCATCAGGAAGGCAACAATCCTCATGCAAACAATAACACCGACCAAATGATGAACGATGGAATGTTCAAAGGCTTTCTGCAATTCATGCAACATTAGGCAAGAGAAACTCCTATCCAAAATGCAGGTGGAAACACTGGCCACTCTCAAACGGTCATCGCTAAGCAGTTTAAGGAGCTGGGACCACCAGAGTTTATTGGAGAGCCAAAACCACTTAAGGCGAAGACGTGGATAAAGCAGATCACCAAGATATTTGATGTCTTGGGATGCTTCGAGGAACAAAAGGTTCCCTTTGCCACCTTTATGTTGCGAGGAGAGGCAGATTACTGCTGGGAATCGGTAAAGCATACTCAACTTGCCGCACGAAAGATGTCTTGGGAGAAGTTCCAAGAACTATTCAACGACAAGTATTTTCCCGAAAGTATTCGTCACATTAAGGAGGTAGAGTTCATCAATCGTCGAGAGTACAATAATACGACCGTATCGCGAAGACGGAAGCTATGTTTGCCGAGTTATCCCGGTTTGCATCCTACTTGGTTGATAATGAGGAGAGAATGACACAGATGTTTCTAAGAGGTTTGAAACCCGAGATACGTCAATATCCAATTTCTCATAAACTTTGTTTATATTTAGATGTTGTAAATAGGGCTCAGTTATTGGAGCGCGATAACGAGTCAACCCAACCAAGAGAAAGTAGCTGGCAAAATGATAATACCAGTGGTAACAGTCATCGAAGCGGGTGACAACAAACGTGGAGGGAATCAACATGTCAGAAATGGTAATCACTTCGGTGGTAATCATGGCTAAGACAATAAAAGTGGACATTTCAAGAAGAGGAGATTCAAAAATGATGGAAAAAACATCATCACCAGCACCTGTTGTTAAGGAAGGAGAACGACCACCTATCAGATGCTTCAAATGCGGAGGGGAGGGACACATCAGTCCAAAATGTGCACAACAGTCCAAAACGTGTTACAATTGTGGAAGAAAAGGTCACCTAGCTAGATTTTGTCGTACTGGGAAGCCAAGTCCAGTTGGAACAGTGACACCAAATGCCGTCCCAAACAAGTCAAAACCAGTAGTTCAAGGGAGAGCGTTTGTTGTGACCTCCCAAAAAGCAAGGAACCCGACCGAGGTCATCACAGGTAAGCTTATCATAAACTCTAGTGAAGTATATACCTTATTTGATACCGGTTCTACCCATTCTTTTATTTCTCCTACTTGCGCTCAACGTTTAAATTTGACTCCGGAGAAATTAGACTTTGACTTATCTGTTAAAACTCCGTTGGGAGAAACCTTCATTACATCCACTGTTTATAAGTCTTGTTTAGTTCAAATTGGTACCCTCACATTACCTGTCGATCTTATTTCATTGAAAATACTTGCATTAGACGTAATTCTAGGGATTGATTGGTTAACTACTCATCATGCAAAAATTGATTATTTTCTTAAGGTTGTTAGCTTTCATATTATTAACCAACCTATTATGCGAATTCAAGCACCCAAATCATTAAAATCAATCATTGTCGTCTCAAGCCATAAAGTTATTCGTTTATTGAAAAACGGATGTCAAGCTTTCTTAGCTCATGTCACGGATTTAAACAAAAATACGTCAGTTTTGAATGATATTTCTACTGTTAATAAATTTCCTAATGTATTCCCTGAAGAACTTCCTGGCCTACCCCCAGAGCGTGAAATTGAATTTTGTATCGACCTTGAACCCGGTACAAAACTCCTTTCCAAGGCCCCATATCGAATGGCTCCTATTGAACTTCAGGAGTTAAAGATCCAACTGCAGAAATTGTTAGACATCGGTTTCATTCGTCCTACTACGTCTCCTTGGGGTGCTCCTGTTCTATTCGTGAAGAAGAAAGATAGGAGTATGCGACTTTGTATTAAATATTGGGAGTTGAATCATGTCACCATCAAAAATAGGTACCCATTGCCACGTATTGATGACCTGTTTGACCAATTACAAGGCGCCAAATTCTTTTCGAAGATCGATCTTCGTTCTAGATATCATCAGTTAAAGATTAAAACCTATGACATTCCAAAGACGGCTTTCAGAACTCGGTACGAGCATTATGAATTCCTAGTCATGTCCTTTGGATTGACTAATTCTCCTGCTGCCTTCATGGACATGATGAACTGAGTATTCAATGAATATTTGGATCATTTTGTGGTCATCTTTATTGATGATATTCTGATATACTCCAAAAGTTGTGAAGATCATGAGAAACACTTGAGGCTGATACTCCAAAAGCTTCGTGAAAACAAGTTTTATGCCAAGTTGAAGAAATGTGAGTTCTGGCTTGAAGAAGTAGCATTCCTTGGGCACGTAGTATCAAGTCATCGTATATCTGTTGACCCGAAAAAGATTGAAGCAATACAAAACTAGGAGCAACCTAGATCAGTGACCAAAGTACGTAGCTTTCTCGGCTTAGCTGGTTATTATCAAAGATTCGTAGAAGGGTTTTCTCGAATCTCTACTCCATTAACTCAGCTGACTCGAAAAAATATTGTGACCCCCCCAAATTCGGGTACTTAAATTTCCACATGATTTGGTGCTCACTGTACAAATATCATCTATCTATCTACCCATAATAAATGCAGACCATGCAATAGATAGAAATAAATCCTCCCCTTATTGGGTTACAACATCTGAATAATAAATACAATCCCAGGTCAAACTAACCTTAAACATCTGTGCGGAAACATAAACAAATAATAAGTCTTAAACAACATCAAGTCTTAACAATAACATTCTTAAAAATTAAATAACAAGTCTTCATCACTTATTAGCTTTGCCCTTGCCTTTGCTAGTAGAAGGCTCATCGTACCTTTCGTTCTTAACTACAATGTTATTATTACGCAAGAGTGAGCATGATTGCCCACAAGTATAAAAATAAAATAACAATATATAATAACATGCGAGTGAATCAAAGGCTTCTAAAATAAAAGCTCAACTTTTGAATCAAGAATGAATAACAAGAATTTAAAAGATTTCTAAGGGTCATAAGACCTTGAACTATGTCCTAGGTTATCAAGGGTTACACTTAAAACCTTTAACAGTCATAAGACTATGAACTATTCTACTCGTACCATACTGTGCACAATATCTTAACGCTAACACATAAGAAATCCCTATAAAGGGTTGTTCATCTCAGTTTGACATCAGAGTCCGCACCAAAGGAAGTTTGGTTTGGATAATTCAATAAGGGTTCTGAAATTTAGAATGTTCATCAACTATGGACTAGTCGAATCAATTAAGGGTTCGCTAGTCTAATAAGGTTCAACAATAAATGATAATTAAATTGAATAAAAATCTTAAGAGGTATACAGTAGAACAAATATTGTATAATAGAATTGAAAAGATAATTAATCTTTAATATAACAATTGAACTTGATTAATAATAATGAGAATAACTTGAATAATGATAACGAGTAGGGTTAGGAAACTTGCCTCGTGTGTTGGTAAACGATTACTACTTCCGTTCACCACAAATCTTACAGACATATCATATGTATTCACGACATTCATTAGTTACATTTTCACTTAATTATTTAATATAAACTCCACTTTATTTAACAAATCATTACCCTTCTAATTTAATTACTTAATTAAATTAGAATATTGTCATTCTCTTACTATTATTACACTCGAATAAATTATTTCATAATAATTTCCATCGAATATTTATTTTATTACATAAATATCTCAATTAAAATATTTAATTTATTTTATAAATATTTTAATAATAATTTTCATCAAATATTTATTTTATTCCATAATATCTCAATTAAAATATTTAATTTATTTTATAAATATTTTAATAATAATTTTCATCGAATATTTATTTTTTTATTTTTATTTTATTTTTATTTTTTATTTTTTATTTTTGACCACTGGGGCGGGGTAATTTAGTTTGGTAACGCCCGCCGGGGCGGGGTTACCCAGGCTCATTTTCTGCAGTTTCTGCGGTTCGCAAACATAACAAGGCCAAATTAGGACAAAAATCAATCACAAGTAAAATTATACGTTCTATGAAGAACACAGAATATGCCCAAAACTTCCAATTAGTTTATTTTTACACGAAACTAGACATGTCCAAACACTGTAATACATATATGATCACTACTTAACCCTTCTAGCATGATTTTAACATGTCAAAACACATAGTTACAGAATTAAAACATGCAAATTTCACTGTTCTTGAAGGTTTTGAACAAAAACATAAAATTTTAACACTATGGATTCGTTATAACACCAAATCCATCCATTCAAATTTTGTTTTCTTCATTTTAGCATGCATAATTATATACACGTGGAAATTTTACAAAACAATTTATGTTTGACATATTAAAATCACGTATAAGGGCCATATGACCATATTTCTATACTTTGTAAATTTTAAGGCCATAACATACGTTATAATATTATGAAGCTGATGATATGGTTTACATAATATAT
Organism: Panax quinquefolius; assembly: GCA_020205615.1. Lineage (NCBI taxonomy): Eukaryota > Viridiplantae > Streptophyta > Magnoliopsida > Apiales > Araliaceae > Panax > Panax quinquefolius. Next base: position 28,065,331 of record CM035166.1, read on the forward strand.
ATAATCAAATACGATATGATACATCTTAACACATACCCAAACCCATAATCATACCCTTTTCCCATTCACAGTGTTTTTAACAAAACGTGAAGCCATTTTTGTGAAAACTTAAATAACGTAAATTTAAAATTTGGGAAGGAGGAGATTACCCCTGATTACTCTGCTTGGATTACACAAGGTGATAATAAGTTAACAACTCTCAATTTCCACACTTCTTCTCCTTTAATCTCCCTAATTCTCAAACTCTCTTTCCATCTCTGTTTTGTTTTTCCAGACTTAGCAAAATAGTAAAACAGAAAGGAAGACGTATAATATAAAGAACTGACGAGATGTGGAGGTCAGCTACCCATCGTGGGTTAACTGTCCTTAACTCCCACTAAAGCCATGTTTGGCTAACAATAAATAACCTTTCTAATTATTTTAATCAATCTCTTATACTATAGTTGAATTGTAACGACCGAGAAATTCGGATCTTATTGTAAAATAATTTTTATTAAATTAAATAATAATAAAATCATATTCCATGTGTTATCAAGATGGTTGTCATTGTATAACCTATTGATGTTAGAATATCGTAGTATTTGAGCTACGTGGATGAATTAAAGTGTTTGAATTTCCAAGACGAAAATAAAAGTTTTCTGAAATTTTTTCCGAAAAACACTATTCATCGGTATTTGCTCGGGATATAATTTTGAGTTTCCGAGAAATACGCAATTATGGAATAACAAGGTAAGATGGATTATGTAATAAAAATCTTGTTATGGAAAAAGTAATAAATCGCTTGTGGACTTAATTTATAAACGTTAAGTAAAGTGAAGTGTTAAAGAATAAGTAATAATTGTATGATACTTGGTATTGTACAAGAGTAATGAAAATGAGTATAATACGAAGTATTATACAAGTTTGTATGAAGGATGAAATATCGTATATAAATTCTATATGAATTAGAATACGAAAATAATACATCAATAATATGTATTAAGCAATGATAATGGACTTAGGAAGATTGATTAACAATTATTAAAGTCCAAGTCAATTAAATGTTAAGGCCCAAATTATTGGTTAATAAGCAAGTTGGTGTTTATTAATGCAAAGTCCAAGGATTTATTTAATCCAAGCCCAAGCTAAAGTCCAATAAATTGGTTGACCCATGGGGCAAACCATATTAATATGGTTGAATGTGGTGACCAAGTAATGTAATGACCAAGTAATGTGGTGACCAAGTTAGTGTGGTGACCAAGACTAAAGAGTAATGACCAAGTGTAGGATTAGAGTTGTGATAGCCAAGTAATGAATAGTAAGGAGGTGGCTTAAGGAGGTGGGATGATTTAATGACCAATATACCCTAACCTTGGAAAGTCTATAAATAGAAGAGCTTTACAAGCCATTTGTTGTTTGATCAATTAATCCAACACTTCTAAAGTGCTTAAGTGTTAGAGAGAATAAGCTACACGTAAGTCATTCCATAAGTAAGAAGAAGAAGAAAGCTACTTACCAAGACTACAAAAGAGTAAGACTTCTTCTCAATTATCTTCTATCTCTAACATGATAGGATGATAAGAAAAGTTGGATTAAGAAACATGAATGAGTAAGTCATGAACTTAAGCCACATAAGTTGGCAATAAGTCATTTGAACTTATAAAAGTTATAAACTTATTATAAGTTAACCTTGAATGTTAAGTATGAAAATATGAACTTGTAATAAGTTTATCAAGAGAAGTAAATTAAGCACTTATATGATTATATGTATCATATATACCTAAGTAAAGTTATATGTGATGAATATGTAAAGTATGATGATTAAGAAACTTTAATTGTCTTAAGTCATTAACAATGAAATCTTAAGTAATTTATAATTTGACAAGTTATAAGCTCATGAAGAAGAAGTCCAAAATCCAACAATGAATATAAGTTGTTGTATTAAGTATGTTGAGATGTTCACATGATGAATGAAGTTCATTTGTAATGCTGAACAAATCATAAGAATGAAGAATTGCCAGAATTTGCACGATTGGACGGCAAACGTCGAATTCGTAAAATTCTCGAAATGGAAGTCAAATTTTGTGTTTGATCACGAAACCATTGTTTTCCAATGGAGGTAAGTCATATTTGGTATTTGAGAGTTGCGGACTCAAAAATGACCAGATTTCGACTTAGAAGGAAGAAACGAGCGTTGAACGTTCACGAACGTTTATCGTTTTCGTTAAAAATGAACCAATAGGTGAATTTTTAGCAAATGAAGTCAAATAGATAAAATTCTTGAATGGTCATGTAGATTACATAATTTTTGAACCGTAGTCTTTTGAATGAGCCAATTCGGACTTATAATGAAGAAGTTATGCTTCCGGGAAGTTCACAAATTTCTAAACTGAAATTGATATACGGTGCCTGAGAGAGGCGTGCCATGGCTCAACTAAAAAAAAAGACTGTGCATGCATGGTATGAAACGATATGAGAGCCCTCTGCGAAGAAGAGTTCATGCATTGTGAACCTTAGTTCAATAGTGGGCCATGCCATGCCATAAACGATATCAAAAACCTTTCGGAGTGTGGTGGTAGCCATTAAGGAGGACTCCATGCACAGATGCCAAGTCAGGGACAGTTATACATTAAGCTCGTGCACACAATGGAGATGTAAGTATAAAGTTGGGCGCATGACGCCGATCTCGAGAACAAAGATAGTAATGAAGTTTCTAAGTGCAAAGAAAAAAAAGAAATAAAAGTAAACATAACTTAAGGAAGGTAATGTAACATTGATTAAACTTTGTTAAACCTTAAGGAATGTAATATAAAGGTTGAGATAACCTAGTCGAATATAATGCAAGCATAATGATAAACCGGAACGAATAGTAACTGAATCTAGTACACAATTAGATTGAAATGAAGGGTATGATATAGTCATATACATACTTGATTATATATGACCTAATCTAAGGTATTATTTGATCATGTATTGTAGAGACTTGAACGACTTGAACATAAAGTTAAAATACTAGTAGCGAGGGCACGCTAAAGGCAAGTATTCTAACTCTTGTCTCGATTTCAATCGAACAAGTTTTGAGATTCATGTATTCTTTCGCATGAATTGAAGTATGTTGAAGTTGAAGCCAATTCCTTTGGCTAGACTTGATGTATTGATAATCTATTCATGTATTATCAAATGTTGTTATCTTTTGTCAACTACTTGATATGGTTTTCAAAAAGAAAGGTGAAATGTTAAACAAATGTTTTGTCGGTAAAAATGGCAGTGCACGTGAGGTTTCCAAATGCTTAAAGCGTGCATACGTTTAATGGATGTAGTGTTGATCAACATAGAGTACAATAGGTTGATCACCTAGAAGTGCTCGTAAGTGATATCGAACTTACGAACTTGTTTTCGGGTTGTCCTTTTCAATAAAGAATGAATACTCGAGGTCTTTGTAGGAGTGAATGTTTTACTAAATATTGTTGTTATTTTAAAACATTTTGAAAGAAAAGATGAAGTGCTATTTTGAATTATCAATAGTACTTCATAACTATTATTCGATTATTGAAGATATACCATGATTATATGTCAAGCATGTTGTTATTTAATTGTTATATACTTTGAGCTAGTTATGCTCACTCTTGCTTGAACCATATGAATGCGACTAATTTGAGCGTCCAGAAGGATCGTGAAAAGATAAAGGGAAAAGCTAAAATGATTACTAAACTGTCTTGTAATAGTATAGGTCTATTGTTGTAATTTAACTGATATTATGACAAAGAACCTTTGTAACGGGTATAGAACTTGGGAAATATAAATATTACTTTAAATATATAGAAGTTATGTTCGTTCTTTGAGACTTTTCAATTGAATGAATGTATGAATGTTGTACAGTATATCACCATCTGTCGGGTTGGAAGATACCCGGATTAGGGGGTGCTACAAGTTGGTATCAGAGCCTAGGTTATAAAACTTAAGGGGAAAAGTAGAACCTTAAGTCATAACCTTACGAAAGAATAAAGAAGTAAAAGATGGAAAGTAACCTTATAAAAATGCATTATATTATGTTATGTATTTTAATTATTTTACTGACGTGTACTAATCAAACTATATTGTTTTATTGTAGATGTCAGGATAAAATGATATGTATAGAGATATACATGTAGTAAGCGAGGATTCAGTTAATTGGGTAGAGATACTACTAAATCCCGTAGTCGTAGAACCAAAGTTGGTGACCATCGAGTCGGGAGACTCAAACGACTTAGACTACATGTCTATATTTGATGGAATGATAGAGGAGGAGGTGGACGTGATGTCCTTTGACCAGGTTCCACCTACAGAGGACCAGGTTCCACCTACAGAGGAAATGTCTACGGGGGAATCAATGAAAGCACTATTTATGTCGGTATTGGATAGGAATGTCCATTACTGCCAAGAGGTTAAGGAGTTGAAAGAGGAACTCTGAGCTGTCCGTGAGGACAAGACTAGTATGGAAGGAATGTGGGAAGAGGAGCACGATGATAGAGTCCTAGCTATGGACAAAGTCCGAGATTTGAGAGGTGAAGTCTTTGAGCTCAAGCAGGAGCTAAAGACTAAGAAGCGGAAGTTGGAGAGAATGTCCTATATTCATAGGAGTTCTCATGTAGATTTCAATGATGACGGTAGTTGGATATCGGTAGAAGCGAGACGGGCGTCATACCATCGGTGAGAGATGTTATTCTTAGGTTTGGCTAGAGAAGATTTTGAGAATGCCTTACGACAGATGTAATCTAGCAATAGCTAGAGTAGAATAGATATGTAAATATTATATATCTAGTAGGGACGTAAAACCCTCTTTTGTATAACAAAGGGTAGTCTTTTGTAAATCCCAATTTTTGGAAATTAATTGCGGGATGGTAATGTAATCACTAAAAGGTGAGTAATGTAAACAATGTAGTGTTATACTACAAGTTATGAATCAATATAAATTTTTTATGGAATATGTTGAGTAATGAGTATGAGTTGTTGTTTTATTACAAATAATAACAAACCAACAAGAATAAAGTAATAATGATGTGTTGTTTTCTTAATGACAAAAAACCGCCATGAAGGAGACAACGAAATCGAGTGCTTAATGTTAACCAACAGGAGGGTGGTCGGTTAATCAATGCGGGGAGTTCGTTAATCTTTTAGCAGTGCATTTAATAGAACGGGGCTAAATACCCGTAATTTCTAGAGTAGTCTGAGCTACTACTTTTAAGGATTTAAAAAGTGTAGGTCATGGGAGTTCAAAGGGCTATGGACCTATAGAAGCCCGGACTTGGGTAAAAGAAATTGAGAAAGAATTTGTAATAGCAAATGTTGAGGAGGGTCAAAAGGTTGCCTTTGCAACCTATTTGATGAAAGGAGAGGCCAACTTACGGTGGGGAGGCAAACCAGGCTAGAAGTAGATATAGGAAACCTAACGTGGGAGAGGTTCGAGGAGATTTTCTTGAGAACTATTTTCCCATGAGTATCTGAGGAGGATGGAGATGAGGTTCACGGAATTGAGACAAGGGATATGATAGTTCCAAATATCTTTGCCAAGTTTAATGAAGTGGCACGATTTGCTCCACATCAAGTGGACCTTTGAAGTGAGAAAGGCTAGAAGAAAGTTGAGCAGGGCTTGAAACCACAGCTCTATAGTAGAATCTACGTGTTCCAAAGTACTTCCTTTGGAACCATACTAGAAAAAGGCAATAATTTAGAAGGTGGGAATGAAGCTCTTAGCCGATTACCACAAAGATAAGAAAACCAAAGGCAGGGTTGATGGAGGAACCAAGACCAAGGGAGCAAGTGGAAGTGGAGACGGTCAGAAGAGAAAGGATTTTAACTCTGGGAATACCAGAGTAAAATAAGGGGACTCCAAGAGGAGGATGGAGGCCTGTAAAACCTGTGGGAAGACTCACTTAGGAGTCTGTCTCAAAGGTAAGGCGGTATGTTATAATTGTGGACAGGAAGGGCACATTTTGCCTAACTGTCCTAAATCGAAGAAGAATCACAGATGCTTTTTATGTGGATCAACTGATCACGTAGCAAAGAACTGCCCGAAGAAGGGGATAGAAGGAAATAGGGGAACTAATAGCGGGAAGTTAGCTATTAGTGGTCCAGCTCAGTCGGGGAAATCAATGGCCCGCACTTTTAATATGACGGTCCAAGATGCGGTGGCATCAGGGGATGTAGTTGCAGATATTATTCCAATCAACAATATAAATGTATACGTGTTTGATTCGGGTGCTACTTGTTCGTTTATAGCATGTGATTTTGCTAGACGACTAGAATTATTTCCCGAAAAATTGTATATACCTTTGAACATTAAGGTAGCAAACGAAGAGATAATTCCTGTTGAAGATATTCAAAGGAGTTATTGCGTAGAGGTACGTGGTTGTAAACTGTTGGTAGATTTGATCCCGATAAAGTTAGGAGAATTAGACGTAATTCTCGGAATGGACTGGTTAATTAACCATGGAGCAATTATAGATTGTCAAAAGAAATGTGTGAGTATCAGGACGTTGAAACAACCTCCTATAGTATTTTACGGTAGTAAATTGCTGGGACGTCCGTGTTGCCTTACGATGACACAAACTAGAAAACTTTTAAGAAAGGGTTGTGTAGGTTACCTATGCCATGTTGTTGATACCTAGAGAGTGGGAGCAACCATGGAACAAATACCTATAGTAAACGAATTCATGGATGTATTTCCAAGTGAGTTACCGGGTTTACCGCTGGATAGGGAATACGAATTTGTGATAGACATTGTGCGAGAACGACACCGATCTCAAAGGGCACCGTCATCGTATGGCGCGCTGTGGAAATGAAAGAACTAATGGTTCAAATTCTGAGAACTATTGGACAAGAAGTACATTCAACCAAGTGTTTGCGTGGGGAGCACCAGGTGTTGTTTGTCAAGAAGAAAAGACGGATCGTTAAGGCTTTGTATCGACTATCGGAAGTTGAACAAGTTAATGATAAAGAATAAATACCCATTGCCCGGATCGATGATCTCTTTGATCAATTGAAAGGGGCAAAGTATTTTCTAAAATAGATTTCTTGGGACGGGTATCATCGGTTAAAGGTTAGGAAGGAAGATGTAAGAAAGGCGCATTCGAGGACTCGTTATGGTCATTACGAGTTTACGGTGATGTCATTTGGGTTGTGAATGCACTGCTTTGCATTTATGGATATGATGAGCAGAGTGTTCAAACTATATTTGGACAAGTTAAATCGTGGTGTTTATCGATGATATTCTAGTCTATTCTAAGATGTCAAAAGATCATGTTGAACACTTAAGATTAGTGTTGGAGACACTAAGAAAGGAGAAGTTATATCTGAAATTCACCAAATGTGAATTTTGGGCGAAAAAATGTGATTTTTAGGTCATGTCATTTTGAGAGGGGATTCGGTGGATCCGGTGAAGGTGGAAGCGGTAATGAATTGGGAACAACCAAAAGCGCCGGTCGAGGTGCGGAGTTTCCTAGGGTTAGCGAGGGTACTATCGAAGATTTATCCAAGATTTTTTGAAGATAGCTACCTCGTTGACTAACTTAACAAGGAAGGCGGTGAAATACGTATATGACGGATAAATGTGAAGATAGTTTTCAAGAAGCGAAGAAAGAGATTAAGTGAAGCTCTGTTTTGTCATTGCGGATGACACGGGAAATTTTGTAGTGTATAGTGATGCTTTGCATAAAGGACTTGGTTGTGTACTTATGTAGCATGGTATAGTCATTGCGTATGCATCTCGGCAGTTGAAGGATTATGAGAAAGTTTACCCTACTCATGATGCAGGCGTCATGATGATGATGTTTTGCCCTAAAGATATGGAGACATTATCTTTATGGGGAAAAATGTGAGATATATACGGACCATAAAAGTCTAAAGTATATCTTCATTCGGAAGGAGTTGAATATGAGGCAGAGAAGATGGTGGAGTTGATAAAGGATTATGATTGTGAAATCTGTATCACCCTGGAAAGGGCGATGTAGTTTGTTACGCGCCTTAAGTAGGAAAGGTCGGGGAAAAGTTGTCTATGTTAACGACTCGAAATGAGTTAATAACGAGAGATGGCTAGGATGGAAATAGAAGTGAAGATGCCGAGTGATTGAGGCGATTACTCTTTTTGACGGAGATGCGATCTACCTATCGTAGAAAGAGTCGAGGAGGTACAACTCAAGGCGGATGAGTGTAACCAAATGAAGAAGCGATTATCCCGAGAAGGAAAAAGTTAAGTATAGTCTTGATAATGAGGGATTATTAAGATTTGAGGGAAGAATTTGGGTTTCGAATGAGATGGAATTAAAGGAGCAAGTGTTACAAGAAGCTCATAGTTCGAGGTACTCGATATATCCAGTAGCACTAAGATGTATCAAGACCTTGATGAGAGTTTTGGTGGCCAAACATGAAGAGAGAAATAGCGAGTATGTGAGTAGGTGCTTAACTTGTCAAAAGTTAAGTAGAACATCAACGACCCAGTTGTTTATTATAGTCATTGGAGATTCGAATGGAAGTGGGAGCATATCACGATGGACTTCGTGGTGGGACTTCCGACGATGACGCGAAAAGATGATTCGATTTGGGTAATAGTGGACCGGTTGACGAAGTCAGCTCACTTTTTGCCAATTAGGATCAAGTATAACTTAGACCAGTTAGCTAAACTTTATGTTAAAGAAATCATTTCCAGACATGGAGTACCAATATCGATTGTGTCAGATCGTGATCCACGATTCACATCGAACTTTTGGAGGAGTTTGCAAGAGCAGTTGGGAACACAGCTGAGGTTAAGCACGACTTATCATCCACAAACTGATGGGCAGAGTGAAAGGAAAATTCAGATGTTAGAAGATATGGTGAGGTCTTGCGTCATGGATTTCAAGGGTAGTTGGGATGATCACCTACCATTAGTAGAGTTTGCATATAACAACAATTATCATGCAAGCATAGGCATGCCGCCGTATGAAGCTTTGTATTGAAGGAAGTGCAGAACACCTTTGTGTTAGGATGAGGTGGGAGAACGCCGGATGCTAGGACCAGAATTGGTGCAGCAGACATCGGATGTGGTAAAGTTAATTCGCATACGTCTCGTCACAGCTCATGACAGACAGAAGAGGTATGCGGACTCACATAGACTAAGTCGAGAGTTTGAGGTGGGCTCGTATGTGTTTCTAAAGGTATCTCCCTGGAAAGGAAAGATACGCTTTGGAAAGAAAGGAAAGTTAAGTCCAAGGTTTATAGGACCTTTTGAAGTATTAAAACGGGTGGGAGAGGTAGCGTATATGATAGCATTACCTCCAGACCTAGAACGAATACATAACGTGTTTCACGTATCTGTATTACGTCCATATAAGCCGGACTATAAACATGTAATCAAGTATGACCGTTTCATATCGAGAAAGACTTATCATATGAAGAGTCGCCGATGCAGATCATGGATAGAAAGGAACAAGTTCTGAGGAACAAGGTAATACCATCAGTAAAAGTATTATGGAAGAACCACGATGCTGAAGAAGCAACGTGGGAACTAGAAGAAAAGATGAAGAAAAATTTTCCTCATCTATTTGATTAAAGTAAGGCGAGATTACAGGGACAGAATCTTTATAAGGGGAAGAATGTAAGCACCGAGAAATTCGGATCTTATTGTAAAATGATTTTTATTAAATTAAATAATAATAAAATCATATTCCATGTGTTATCAAGATGGTTGTCATTGTATAACCTATTGATGTTAGAATATCATAGTATTTGAGGTACGTGGATGAATTAAAGTGTTTGAATTTCAAGAGCGAAAATAAAAGTTTTTAGAAATTTTTCCGAAAAACACTATTCATCGATATTTGCTCGGGATATAATTTTGAGTTTTAGAAATACGTAATGATGGAATAACAAGGTAAGATGGATTATGTAATAAAAATCTAGTTATGGAAAAGTAATATTTCGTTTGTGGACTTAATTTATAAGCGTTAAGTAAAGTTGAAGTGTTAAAGAATAAGTAATAATTGTATGATACTTGGTATTGTACAAGAGTAATGAAAATGAGTATAATACTAGTAAGTATTATACGAGTTTTTATGAAGGATGAAATATCGTATATAAATTCTATATGAATTAGAATACGAAAATAATACATCAATAATATGTTTTAAGCAATGATAATGGACTTGGGAAGATTGATTAACAATTATTAAGGTCAAAGTCAATTAAATATTAAGGCCCAAATTATTGGTTAATAAGCAAGTTGGTGTTTATTAATGCAAAGTCCAAGGATTTATTTAATCCAAGCCCAAGCTAAAGTCCAATAAATTGGTTGACCCATGGGGCAAACCATATTAATATGGTTGAATGTGGTGACCAAGTAATGTAATGACCAAGTAATGTGGTGACCAAGTTAGTGTGGTGACCAAGACTAAAGGGTAATGACCAAGTGTAGGATTAAAGTTGTGATAGCCAAGTAATGAATAGTAAGGAGGTGGCTTAAGGAGGTGGGATGATTTAATGACCAATCTACCCTAACCTTGGAAAGTCTATAAATAGAAGAGCTTTGCAAGCCATTTGTTGGTTGATCAATTAATCCAACACTTCTAAAGTGCTTAAGTGTTAGAGAGAATAAGCTACACATAAGTCATTCCATAAGTAAGAAGAAGAAGCAAGCTATTTACCAAGACTACAAAAGAGTAAGACTTCTTCTCAATTATCTTCTATCTCTACCATGATAGGATGATAAGAAAAGTTGGATTAAGAAACATGAATGAGTAAGTCATGAACTTAAGCCACATAAGTTGGCAATAAGTCATTTAAACTTATAAAAGTTATAAACTTATTATAAGTTAACCTTGAATGTTAAGTATGAAAATATGAACTTGTAATAAGTTTATCAAGAGAAGTAAATTAAGCACTTATATGATTATATGTATCATATATACCTAAGTAATGTTATATGTGATGAATATTTAAAGTATGATGATTAAGAAACTTTAATTGTCATAAGTCATTAACAATGAAATCTTAAGTAATTTATAATTTGACAAGTTATAATCTCATGAAGAAGAAGTCCAAAATCTAACAATGAATATAAGTTGTTGTATTAAGTATGTTGAGATGTTCACATGATGAATGAAGTTCATTTGTAATGTTGAACAAATCATAAGAATGAAGAATTGTCGGAATTTGCACGATTGGACGACAAACGTCGAATTCGTAAAATTCTCGGAATGGAAGTCAAATTTTGTGTTTGATCATGAAACCATTGTTTTCTAATGGAGGCAAGTCATATTTGGTATTTAAGAGTTGCAGACTCGAAAATGACCGGATTTTGACTTAGAACGAAGAAACGAGCGTTGAACGCTCACGAACGTTTATTGTTTTCGTTAAAAATGAACCAATAGGTGAATTTTTAGGAAACGAAGTCAAATTGATAAAATTCTAGAATGGTCTTGTAGATTACGTAATTTGTGAACCGTAGGCTTTTGAACGAGCCAATTCGGACTTATAACGAAAAAGTTATGCTTCCGGGAAGTTCACAAAATTTCAAAATGAAATTGATATCTCGGTGCCTGACAGAGTTGCCATATGGCCAACCCAAAAAAAAAGAATTGTGTGCATGACGGAATAAGTAACCAAGTTCACCTACAAGAGTTCACCACAGTGCGAACCTTAGTTCAATAAGTGGCGCCGCAACGCCATGAACAGTATCAAAAAACCTCTGGAGTGTGGCGCTGCAACGCGGCCCATTAAGTAAGGACTTCTTCCGCAGTGCCAAGTCCAGGATAGTTATACATTAAGCTCGCTGTGCATGCGAGATGAGATGTATATAAAGTGGTGCCATGCCGCCGATCTCGAGAACAAAGATAGTAATGAAGTTTTCTAAGTGCAAAGAAAAGAAATGGAAGTAAACATAACTTAAGGAAGGTAATGTAACATTGATTAAACTTTGTTAAACCTTAAGGAATGTAATATAAAGGTTGAGATAACCTAGTCAAATATAATGCAAGCATAATGACAAACCGGAACGAATAGTAATTGAATCTAGTACACAATTAGATTGAAATGAAGGGTATGATATAGTCATATACATACTTGATTATATGTGACCTAATCTAAGGCATTATGTGATCATGTATTGTAGAGACTTGAACGACTTGAACATAAAGTTAAAATACCGTAGCAGACGCTAAAGGCAAGTATTCTAACTCTTGTCTCATTTCAATCTGAACAAGTTTTTGAGATTCATGTATTCTTTCGTATGAATTGAAGTATGTTGAAGTTGAAGCCAATTCCTTTGGCTAGACTTGATGCATTGATAATCTACTCATGTATTATCAAATGTTGCTATCTTTTGTCAACTAATTGATATGGTTTTCAAAAGAAGGCGGAAATGTTAAACAAATGTTTTGTCGGTAAAAAAGCGCGTGCACGTGAGGTTGCTAAATGCTTAAGCGTGCATACGTTTAATGGATGTAGTGTTGATCAACATAGAGTACAATAAGGTGATCACCTAGAAGTGCTCGTAAGTTATATCGAACTTACGAACTTGCTTAGGGTTGTCCTTTTCAATAAAGAATGAATACTCGAGGTCTTTGATAGGAGTGAATGTTTTACTAAATCTTCATTGTTATTGTAAAACATTTTGAAAGAAAAGATGAAGTGCTATTTTGAATTATCAATAGTACTTCATAACTATTTTCGATTATTGAAGATATCGATTTGTATGTGTCAAGCATGTTGTTATTTAATTGTTATACTTCTTTGAGCTAGTTATGCTCACTCTTGCTTGAACCATATGAATGCGACTAAAGTGAGCGTCCCAGAAGGATCAAGAAAAGATAAGGGAAAAGCTAAGGCAAATTACTAAGCTGTCTTGTAATAGTATAGGTCTATTGTTGTAATTTAACTGATATTATGACAAAGAACCTTTGTAACGGGTATAGAACTTGGGAAATGTAAATATTACTTTAAATATATAGAAGTTATGTTCGTTCTTTGAGACTTTTCAATTGAATGAATGTATGAATGTTGTACAGTATAACACCATCTGTCGGGTTGGAAGATACCCGGATTTGGGGGCGCTACATGAATAATGTCACATCCAATTAGAAAATAAATCAATTATCTTATTTACTTTACTTTAAATAAAATATGATAATTTGTCATTAATTCATATAGTCACATAATTAATTTCTTATTTATTAATTATGTCAAATTATTAAATCTCGAATTAGTTATTACATTAATTAAAATAACATTATGCATAATTAAACGTATCATTTAATTCAATAAGCTCACATAAATACATACTTGAATAATAAATATTCTCCTCATTAATTTAATAAGTATAACACATATAATTAAATTAATCTATCACAATTGCATAAATTAATTATTTAATCTAAAATTTAAATCATCAAAAATATTTATTTAATCCAATAAATATTAAAATGAAATTACAAAATCTCATTCGTCACATCTTTCCCCCCTTAAAAGGATTTTGTCCTCGAATCACGACTCAATAAATTCGATTGATTACATTCTCCCCCTTACAAAGATTCTGTCCCCAGAATCGCTTATATATAATTTAAGTAAATAAATGAGAGTAATTCTTCATCATATTTTCTTCGAGTTCCCACGTAGATTCTTCAGCGTTGTGGTTCCTCCAAATTACCTTAACAGAAGGTATTACATTATTTCCGAGAACTTGTTCTTTTCTGTCGACAATTTGAACAGGAATTTCTTCGTAAGATAAGTCTTTTTCAAAATCTGAGGGTTTAGAATTAATTACATGCTTGTAATCGGGTTTATAAGGTCGTAAAACAGAAACATGGAAGACGTTGTGGACATTCTCGAGTGTTGGAGGTAGGGCTACCTCATACGCAACTTCACCGATTCTTCGTAGTACTTCAAATGGTCCAATGAATCTTGGGCTTAATTTTTCTTTCTTTCCGAACTTGATCTTTCCCTTCCAGGGAGAGACCTTCAAGAATACATAACTACCCGATTCAAACTCAACATTTTTACGATGTGGATTAGCGTATTTCTTCTGCCTATCTTGAGCTGCTACCAGTCGTGTTCGGATTACTTTGACTATTTTTGTTGTCTGTTGTACCAATTCTGGCCCTAGCAACTGTCTTTCGCCAACTTCATCCCAGTAAAGCGGAGTTCTACACTTTCTGTCGTATAACGCTTCATAAGGCGGCATGCCAATACTAGCGTGGTAACTCTTATTGTAGCTGAACTCTACAAGCGGTAGGTGATCGTCCCAATTTCCTTTAAAGTCCATCACACGGGCTCTTAGCATATCTTCTAATGTCTAAATCGTTCTTTCGCTCTGTCCATCTGTCTGAGGGTGATATGCTGTACTCATTCATAATTGCGTACCCATGCATTCTTGTAGACGTTTCTAGAAATTCGATGTAAAGCGTGGATCTCTATCGGAAACAATTGACACCGGCACTCCGTGCCTTGAAACAATCACTTTCAAATATAACCTTGCCAACTGATCTAAGTTGAATCTGATTTTGATCAGAAGGAAGTGTGCGGATTTCATCAGTCGGTCAACGATAACCCATACTGCGTCATAGCCTTTCTGAGTTGTCGGAAGGCCAACCACAAAGTCCATTGTAATATGTTCCCATTTCCATTCTAGGATCTCCAATGGTTGTAGTAACCCACTTGGTCTCTGATGTTCTGCTTTCACTTTCTGACAGGTCAGACACTTGGCAACACATTCTGCAACATCACGTTTCAAATTCGGCCACCAGAAGTGTTGTCAAAGATCTTGATACATCTTGGTACTACCAGGGTGAATCGAATATTGTGAGCTATGAGCCTCACTCAAAATGTCTTCCTTAATCTCTGGTACTGGCGGTACCCAAATTCTGCTCTCAAATCTCAGTATTCCTTCCTTATCCATCTTAAATCTTGGTTCGGTTCCTTTAGATATCTTCCTTATCACCTTTTTGCATTCATCGTCCTGAAGTTGAGCCTCCTTAACTTTATCCAGTGGGGTTGTACCAGATTGCATCTGAAATAGCTTCTCATCAATTTCCATAGGATACTTCACTTCCAACACCAGTTTCTCCATTTTTGAAATTAGCTCTTCCTGAGCGGTCATCATCATCAACTTCTCCCGACCCTTTCTACTTAAGTCATCGACAACGACATTTGCCTTACCCGAATGGTATAAAATCTCACAGTTGTAGTCCTTAATTAACTCCAACCACCTTCTTTGGCGCATATTCAAGTCTTTTTGGGTAAAAATATATTTCAGACTCTTGTGGTCTGTATATATTTCACACTTCTCCCCGTAGAGATAGTGCCTCCAAATTTTCAAAGAAAAAACTACTGCAGCTAACTCCAAGTCGTGGGTCGGATATCCCTTTTCGTAATCCTTCAATTGTCGTGATGCATACCTTGATGACTTTTTGCCGTTTTGCATCAAGACACGACCAAGTCCTTTATGCGACGCATCACTATAAACAACAAAATTTCCTGTATCGTCCGGAAGAGACAACACAGGTGTTGTATTCAACCTCTTCTTCAATTCTTGAAAGCTTTCCTCACACTTCTCCGTCCAAACAAATTTCACCGCTTTTTGAGTTAAATTCGTTAGCGGAGTTGAGATCTTGGAAAAGTCTTGAATGAACCTTCTGTAATATCCTGCCAATCCAAGAAAACTTCGTACTTTCGACGGTGTCCTCGGCTGATCCCAATTAATCACGACTTCGACTTTGGATGGATCTATCGAAATTCTATTTTTATCGATCACGTGGCCAAGAAATTGCACCCGCTTGATCCAAAATTCGCATTTCGAAAACTTAGCATACAGCTTCTCCCTCCTCAACACTTCCAACATTAATCTCAAATGCTCTTCATGTTCTTCCTTGGTTTTTGAATATACCAAAATATCATCTATAAATACCACTACGAACTTGTCTAAAAATGGTTTGAACACACCATTCATTAATCCCATAAATGCTATAGGAGCATTCGTTAGACCAAACGACATAACCAAAAAATCATAGTGACCATATCGTGTTCTGAACACTGTCTTCAGTACATCGTCTGGCCTCACCTTCAGTTGATGATAACCACTTCTCAAATCTTTCTTGGAAAAGTATTTTGCTCCCTTCAATTGATCAAACAGATCATCTATCCTTGGTAATGGATATCTATTCTTAATCGTGACCTTATTCAGTTCTCTGTAATCAATACAGAGCCGCATCATTCCATCCTTCTTCTTCACAAACAACACCGGCGCTCCCCACGGCGATACGCTCGGTTGAATGTACTTCTTGTCCAATAATTCTTATAGTTGTACCATTAATTCTTCCATCTCTACCGGTGCTATTCGGTACGGTGCCTTCGATATTGGAGCCGTTCCTGGCGCTAAATCGATTATGAAATCAATCTCTCTATCTGGCGGAAGTCGTGGCAAATCATTTGGAAAGACATCAATGAAGTCTCTCACTACCGGTATCTCCTCTACTTTCGGACTCTCTTTACGACTATCGACTATGTAAGCTAAATATCCTACACAGCCCTGTCTTAACAACTTCCTGGCCTGCATCATCGTCAGATAACTCGCTTTTCTAGGCGACTTGCTACCATAAAACACAACCTTTGACAGAGTCATAAGGTTAATACGCTTCTTTTGGCAATCAATTACAGCCCCGTAATTGAATAACCAGTCCATTCCCAAGATAACATCAAATTCCCCAAGTAGAATAGGGATAAGATCTACATTCATGATATTACCCTTAATATCCACTTTACAGTTCTTATGTACGTACTTCACAGGGATTAATTCTCTATTCACAATTTCTATGTTCATGGGGTAATCCAACTCATCCTTAGGCAAATCTAAGTTCTTAGCAAAGTTATCGGATATAAAGGAACAAGTAGCACCCGAATCAAATAATACATATGCATTAACTTTATTGATCGGAATGATACCTGACACCACATCACGAGACTGAACTGCATTCTGCACCGTCATGTTGAAAGTTTTGGCGGTCGGTCGGTTAGTTGCAGTTGGTCCTATGATAGTCAAGGCACTCCCACTATTGTTTCCCCAGTTTCCTCCTGATCCTGCCCCTCCAGATCCCTTCTTAGGACATTCTCTTTCCAGATGATCCTTTAAACCATATGTGAAGCAGGTACCCTTCTTTGGGTTAGGACAGTTAGGTGCTATGTGGCCCTCCTGACCACAATTCAGCACACCGCTTTCCTCAAACCCCATGGTCGGGCAGGCATGCTCAATCCTCTTCTTGACCTCCTCCTTGATTCCCCGATGATGAGTTGTCATTCCACCTTTTCTTCTAATTAAAATTACCACCTCCTGTGCCACTTCCACTAGCCTTGTTATTTCCTTCACTTTCAGTCTTCTTCTTCTTCTGTTCTTGATTTTACTTGGTCACCGCATCGCTTCCACCTTCAGCGAGGATGGCCTTTTCCAGTACTCCAGCAAAAGTGTTTAGCTGAAACATTGATACTTTACTATAAACCTAGGGCTTCAGTCCTTGTTCAAACCTTCTTGCTTTTCTCTCATCCGTGTATACTTGATACGGGGCGAACCTAGCTAACTCGTTGAATCTAGCCGCATAATCTGGTACAGACATATTTCCCTGCTTCAACTCTAGAAACTGGACTTCCATTTGGTTCTGCGAGCTAGTTGAGAAATACATCTCGAAAAACATCTCTTTGAATCTCTCCCAAGTAATCACACCTTCACCTCCACGGACCTTGTTTGCTTGCCACCAATAACTCGCTTCAGATTTAAGCATAAACGTTGCGAAAGCAGTCTTTTGGTCTTCTCTAACTCTAGCAACATCTAAAACTTTTTCCATTTCCATAACCCACATTTGAGCTTCAATCGGGTTCATGGAGCCTTTAAACTCTGGCGGTCCCACCGCCTTAAAATCTTTGAATGTTATATTTGGTGGAGCTTGAGGTTGATTATTCATTGCTCCAGCTAGCAAGTTCATTAACTGTTGAACAGGATTAATATTGGCTTTATTGTTGTTATTTGTAGATCCTTCTTGAGCTGGTTGACGTTGTTGTCTTCTTCTTGGCGGCATATTTCTGTTAAAATATATGCTTATTAATTCTCTATTAAATTCTCTAAATATTTAAGACTTAACTCAACAATTTAATATAATTATTTAACACATTATCTCAAACAACTTGATATATTTATTCGAATCAAAAGTTTTAACATCAAACGATAGCATCACTGCTATTTACATCATCTATCCCGAGATAAAGAATCTACAAGATTTAAAATATTAAAATATTCCTTCGTTCATAAACACATCGGAATTTACTTATAAATACCAGATAAGTTTTTCACATAATTAAACAATTTCTATCAGTGCGTATTAAGGCGCTGAATAGCCTTGCTACGCTCCTCTTCCATGATGCGAGACATTGTCATGCGGTCCAGTATGTTCGATGGTAGCCCTTTGAATTGGATTGGGTACCTCAAAACTCGATCCTGGGCCTCATCCATTGCCTTATTAAGTGTAGAGTACGTCTCCCCAAGCTTAGCCTTCTTTGCATGACCATCCTCTTCCGCAAGATCAGCACGACGTGACTCTCTTACCCAGCCCTCCTCTGCTATGATCAGCCTTTCAGAGCTTTCCTTCAGTTCCTTCTTCAACTTCTCTATCTCCTCGGTCTTATCCTCGGTTTGACCCTTCTCGTGGACCAAATCCCATTCCATATTTCCCAGTCGTGTGTGAAGAGTCTCAACCTCTCTCTCCTTCTGCTCGAGGGTAATCTACTGAATAATCGCCCGCTCAGTCAACTCCTAGACAGTGTCACGTAACTCTACGTCACGATCATATAACTTGTCGTACATCTCAGCATCAATGGAGTGCGGTGGGAACTCCTCTTCTTCCTCTTCCTCTTCAGGATCCTCCTCTGGATCAGTCTCCGGCTCATGCTCCTGACCAACAACAGTGATCAATGGAGATGGTACTTGGGGTTCCTCCTCCCCAGCTCGACTAGCTTCTCCAACATCCGATATCCTGACAACATAATTACAAGTTTTAGTTACTAAGTCGTACTAGTGAGCACATAATTAACACATAATCACATAAAGTCTTTTATTATCTTCAATGAATTAAAGAAATTCATTTATTAGAACTCGATAAGAGTTTTCCCTCGCTATGTTCTTTCTATAAGGTTACTACCTAAGGTTGTTCCCCCACCTAAGGTTCATAACCTACAGTTTTGATACCAACCTGTGACACCCCCAAATTTGGGTACTTAAATTTCCACATGATTTGGTGTTCATTGTACAAATATCATCTATCTATCTACCCATAATAAATGCAAACCATGCAATAGATAGAAATAAATCCTCCCCTTATGGGGTTACAACATCTGAATAATAAATACAATCCCAGGTCAAACTAACCTTAAACATCTGTGTGGAAACATAAACAAATAATAAGTCTTAAACAACATCAAGTCTTAACAATAACATTCTTAAAAATTAAATAACAAGTCTTCATCACTTATTAGCTTTGCCCTTGCCTTTGCTAGTAGAAGGCTCATCGTACCTTTCGTTCTTAACTGCAATGTTATTATTATGCAAGAGTGAGCATGATTGCCCACAAGTATAAAAATGAAATAACAATATATAATAACATGCGAATGAATCAAAGACTTCTAAATTAAAAGCTCAACTTTTGAATCAAGAATGAATACCAAGAATTCAAAAGATTTCTGAGGGTCATAAGACCTTGAACTATGTCCTAGGTTATCAAGGGTTATACTTGAAACCTTTAACAGTCATAAGACTATGAACTCTTCTACTCGTACTTGGGGGGATCAGCCCTTAGTACCATGCTGTGCACAATATCTTAACGCTAACGCATAAGAAATCCCTATACAGGGTTGTTCATCTCAGTTTGACATCGAGTCACTTTCAAAAGGAAGTTTGGTTTGGATAATTCAATAAGGGTTCTGAAATTTAGAACGTTCATCAACTATGGACTAGTCGAATCAATTAAGGGTTCCCTAGTCTAATAAGTTTCAACAATAAATGATAATTAAATTGAATAAAAATCTTAAGAGGTATACAATAGAACAAATATTGTATAACAGAATCATACTTTGAAAAGATAATTAATCTTTAATATAACAATTGAACTTGATTAATAATAATGAGAATAACTTGAATAATGATAACGAGTAGGGTTATGAAACTTGCCTCGTGCGTAGACTAAACGATTACTACTTTCGTTCACCACAAATCCTACACACATACCATATGTATTCACGACATTCATTAGTTACATTTTCACTTAATTATTTAATATAAACTCCACTTTATTTAACAAATCATTACCCTTCTAATTTAATTACTTAATTAAATTAGAATATTTTCATTCTCTTACTATTATTACACTCGAATAAATTATTTCATAATAATTTCCATCGAATATGTATTTTATTCCATAAATATCTCAATTAAAATATTTAATTTATTTTATAAATATTTTAATAATAATTTTCATCAAATATTTATTTTATTCCATAATATCTCAATTAAAATATTTAATTTATTTTATAAATATTTTAATAATAATTTTTATTGAATATTTATTTTATTCCATAAATATCTCAATTAAAATATTTAATTTATTTTATAAATATTTTAATAATAATTTTCATCAAATATTAATTTTACTCCATAATATCTCAATTATAATATTTAATTTATTTTATAAATATTTTAATAATAATTTTCATCGAATATTTATTTTTTTTTTTATTTTATTTTTTTATTTTTTTTGGCATCAAGGAAGTGGTAATTTAGTTTAGTAGCATGCATTTTGGCTGAGGTTACCTGTGCTCATTTTTCTGAGTTTTGCGATTCTGCAGATTCATGAACATAACAATGCCAAATTAGGCCAAAAATCAATCACAAGTAAAATTATACGTTCTGTGAAGAACACAGAATATGCCCATAACTTCCAATTAGTTTATTTTTACACGAAATTAAACATGCCCAAACACTGTAATACATATATGATCACTACTTAACCCTTCTAGCATGATTTTAACATGTTAAAACACATAATTCAGTAAAATATGCAAATTTCACTGTTCTTGGAGTTCTTGAAGGTTTTAAACAAAAACATAAAATTTTAACACTACGGATTCGTTATAACACCAAATTCATCCATTCAAATTTTGTTTTCTTCATTTTAGCATGCATAATTATATACACGTGGAAATTTTACAAAACAATTTATGTTTGACATATTAAAATCATGTATAAGGGCCATATGGCCATATTTCTATACTCTGTAAATTTTGAGGCCATAACATACGTTATAATATTATGAAATTGATGATATGGTTTACATAATATATATAATCAAATACGATATGTTACATCTTAACACATACCCAAACCCATAATCATACCTTTTTCCCATTCACAGTGTTTTTAACAAAATGTGAAGCCATTTTTGTGAAAACTTAAACAACGTAAATTTAAAATTTGGGAAGGAGGAGATTACCCCTGATTACTCAGCTTGGATTACACAAGGTGATAATAAGTTAACAACTCCCAATTTCCACACTTCTTCTCCTTTAATCTCCCTAATTCTCAACCTCTCTTTCCCTCTCTGTTTTGTTTTTCTAGACTTAGCAAAATAATAAAACAAAAAGGAAGACGTATAATATAAAGAACTGACGCGATGTGGAGGTCAGTTATCCATCATGGGTTAACTATCCTTAACTCCCACTAAGGCCATGTTTGGCTAACAATAAATAACACTTCTAATTATTTTAATCAATCTCTTATATTATAGTTGAATAATGTCACATCCAATTAGAAAATAAATCAATTATCTTATTTACTTTACTTTAAATAAAATATGATAATTTGTCATTAATTCATATAGTCACATAATTAATTTCTTATTTGTTAATTATGTCAAATTATTAAATCTTGAATTAATTATTACATTAATTAAAATAACATTATCCTTAATTAAATGTATCATTTAATTCAATAAGCTCACATAAATACATACTTGAATAATAAATATTCTCCACATTAATTTAATAAGTATAATACATAATTAAATTAATCTATCACAATTGCATCAATTAATATTTAATCTAAAATTTAAATCATCGAAAATATTTATTTAATCCAATAAATATTAAAATGAAATTACAAAAAATCTCATTCGTCACATTACAAAATTCGGTTGGAGCGAGGAATATGAGAAGAGTTTTCAAGAACTCAAGAGAAGACTCATTTAAAGCACAATTACGACAATACCATATCGGCTCGGGAGGATTTGCCATCTCTGGTGATTCTTGGGTAAAGGGTTAGGATGTGTTCTCATGCAACATGAGAAAGTCATAGCCTATGCCTCTCGACAACTCAAAGAATATGGGAGGAATTATCCTACTCATGATTTAGAGTTTGCAACTGTTGTCTTCACACTTAAAATTTTAAGGCATTACCTGTATGGGGAGAAAGTGGGGATCTATACGGATCATAAAAGCCTCAAATATTTCTTCACTCAAAAGGAACTCAACATGTGGCAACGACGTTGTCTTGAACTGTTGAAAGATTATGATCATACAATTCAATACCACCCTTGAAAAACGAACGTGGTAGCTGACGCATTAAGTAGAAGATCATATGCGGGTATGAGTGCGATATTGTCAATGCAAAGGCCCATTTTATATGACTTGCAAAGGATGGAGATAGAGTTAAAGACTCCAGAGACCCACGTGATGATGGCGAATATACGAGTAGAACCGACTTTAATCGATAAAGTTAAAGATGCTCGAGCTACAGACCTGGAGCTGATGCGTATGAGGAAGAAAGTACAAGAAGGTGCTATTCCGGATGCAAGAATCGATGAAGAAGGAATACTTCGAGTAAACTCTAGACTTTGTGTTCCTAACGATTCTGACTTGAAGTATAAAATCATGACGAAGGCGCACAACACACCGTTTGCAATCTATCATGGGAGTACCAAAATGTATCGTGATCTTCGACATACATTTTGGTGGAGAAATATAAACAGAGAGATAACGGAGTTTATCTCAAGGTGTTTAACTTGTCAACGTGTCAAGGCGGAGCATCAAGTGCCAAAAGGTCCATTGCAACCACTTGAAATTATAGAATGGAAGTGGGAGCACATTACCATGGATTTCCTTACTGGTCTTCCTAAGGTTTCTCAAGGCATAGATGTATGACCCCAAATTATTAATAAATGAAATTTAATTTGCTCTATTTATTATTTTGAAATAGTAAGGGTTGAATTGATTAATGTGATTAGTTATGGGTAAAATGAGCATATATTTTAACAAATAAGCAGGTGGTTATAAAATATTCATTATTGTCGGGGAATATTCGTTTGGTCGTGGAATATTCTTCTTTGTTGGGGAATATTAAATGCGACAGTATGACCTTGTGTGGGCCCCATAACGGAAAGTGATTGGATGAAGAAAACGACAAGTATAAGTTATTTATAAATAACGGCGTAGTTTTTACCGTTAACACTATTGGAATACCCGGTGGTTAAAACACGATGTCTGGCGTTGTTGCACAAGAATAGCACCAGTATTGCACCAATTATTGATTCTTACGTAAGAAGGCACTACACAATAATTATACGGAGTTACTTATTGACATTTTATTTTATTGATTCAATAATTCTTTGCATTGATATTTTATATTCTTGTTGTTTTAATAATTGTCACTACGGTATTTTCCATTATCGAAGCAATAATTCATATTATCTGAATAATATTATTAGAAAACATTATTGGCAATGTCTAAAAAATTCTATCTAAGGAGAGGATTGGTCACCTAATTGCGCGCCAGTAAGGAGAAATTCTTATTGGAAAGCCCCTCTTTCACAGGAATGGCACGGTTGCGAAGATCGTAATTACGTAATATTATTTGTGAATAATTAATTATTGATTAATATGATGAGAAAAATATTGATTTTATGTGGTTATAGATGGAGAAAATTTTTAAAGTGATAATTGTTAAAAATTGATATTTTATCTTTTCTGATAAATAATATTTTATTATATTATATAATAATGATGATATTTTTACAATGAATGTGGGATATATGAGTATATGAGGAGGAAGAGTATTTTTGTTGCAAAAGTTGTTTAAAACATGTTAAACATGTTTGTGAGCCCATTTCTTGACTAAAATTTGATTATAGCCTGTAAAATCGTCTGTTTATGGATTTCGATCAATTTTTGTTTGGAATTTGGAAAAACTTTCTTCTACAAAGTTGTAGAGAATTGAATTTCCTATAATAAATCGCAAGATTCGAATTTTCTGATAAAAGGGCTATTTATGATGAATTATTGAAGTTCCGAAATAATTTATTTTTGAAAGTTTTAATTTTTTTTAATTAAGAAAAACGTTTTTTTTATTTAGTTGAGGGGGGTCACTCTTGGTGGCTGATATTTGAATCAGATATTGTGTGCGTAAGAATTTAATAATTATATGTTAATATTTTATTAAATTTTCTACTTTGGTGTTCTAAGCATTTTCCTATAAATAGGGTGCTTATGTTAGAATTGAAAATCACACCAGAAACTAAAGATTTCTCTCTCTTTCTCTCTCTATAATATCGAGCGTATTTTGTGAGTATTTTAGTACTTTGAGTATTGCTATACGGTACAAGTTCTTTCAGCACTATATTTAGTATTCCAGTCAGAAGTACTATTCTTTCTGAGGTAAGGGATGTTATTTTCTTCTCAAATGATATTATTTCTTCATTATCATTATGCCGAAATATTGGTTGGAACTTTTTATCAAATTTGGAACTTTTTCATGTCGGGGTTACTATTCATAAGTTATTATTCATGAGTTACTATTCACGAGTTACTATTCATGAGTTACTATTCACGAGTTACTATTCATTAGTACTATTCACGAAGCATGATGCTTTTTTTTGTGAAATTTCTATCTTTTAGTGTCGGAGTTATTATTCACGTATACGGCACTATTCACGTATACGACACTATTCACAGAAAAATTAAATTTTCGTTTTTCCTCCAAAATATCAATTATGGATACTAGCTTTGATTGTATCCATGTTTTGATCATTCTTGAATTTTACTCCACTCTGATTATTTATGAAGTATTTTTGAACTTGGATTGTTTAAAGTACGAATCCTTAATATTTATTCTTTTGTTTCACTGGATTCGTTTTCTTTAAAATATTTTTCATCATCCTCAGTCTTAAATAATGATATAACTGAATATCTTTGGCCTGTAGTGCAAAGATGAATGATTTCTGATGAATATCTTTGGCCCGTAGTGCAAAGATGAACAGGTGTTTAGATGAACATGACCAACTGATGAATATCTTTGGCCTGTAGTGCAAAGATGAATACTTGATTCCAGATATATATTGATTGATGTTACAGGGATAAAAGATAGACGATAAACTTTTATATTCATATATAGAAGATAGTAGATTTCATTCTCTACTTAACTTTTCTAATGAATTATTATTTCCGCTGCGAATATTGATTTAAAACTTGTTATCTATTGTATTCTATTAGATTTTTCCCTGTTGAAGACTAACGATAATTTGTTCTATATTATCTTAGTCATAATATTCTTTACTGGGCTAGTTGAGCTCACCCTTTTCCTTTTTGTTCCATTTTTCTTCTCAGGAGGCGAGAATGTAGCGAGTACTAGTCGGGGTATGGAATGATGGTTCTAGAAGTTATTTTAGTAGTCCTCACCATTTTTGTAAAATAATGTATCAATAATTGAAATGAAGACTTATTTGAGTGTGGATATTGTCTAGATGACAATATTTGTAGTTAAACTCACAGTTTTTATGTTGTATTAATAAAGTTGTAGTTGTTTCTGTATCATGTATTTTGACGACTCAGAATGGGTGTTGTATACCTATTTTGGGGGCGTCACAATAGATGCAATTTGGGTCATTTTTGATAGATTGACCAAGTCTGCTCATTTCTTACCTATACGAGAAACTTATTCACTTGAACGTTTTGCTCGTATGTACATAAACGAGATTGTAAGACTGTATGGTATGCCAGTATCCATAGTTTCTGATCGAGACCCAAGATTCACTTCACGATTTTGGGTTAGTTTGCAAAATGCTATGGGCACGGATTTACGATTTAGTTCAGCGTATCATCCTCAAACGGACTGATATTCGGAGAGGACTATTCAAACTCTTGAGGATCTATTAAGACTCTGTGTCCTTGACTTCAACGGAAGTTGGGACAAGTTCTTGCCATTGGTGGAATTTTCCTACAACAACAGTTATCAAACAAGTATTGGCATGGCTCCATTCGAGGCGTTGTATGGGCGCAAGTGTCGCTCTCCAGTATGCTGGGATGAGGTGGGTGAAGCAATGTTGTTGGGACCGAAATTGGTATGTATGACTACGGAGAAGATTCAAATGATCCGGCAACGTATAAAAACCTCACAAGATCGACAAAAGAGTTATATTGATTTTGATCTGAAGCATGTCGAATTCAATGTTGGAGAACATGTGTTGTTACGTGTTGCTCCATGGAAGGGAGTTACGAGATTTGGAAAGAGAGGAAAGCTCAATCCTCGATTCATTGGCCCATTTGAAATTCTTGACCGAGTAGGAACTGTGGCCTATAGACTCGCTTTACCTCCAAGTATGTCTCATGTTCATAACGTTTTTCACATAACCATGTTACGTAAATATGTAGAAGACACGAACCACATTATTGAGTTAGAACTAGACGAAATAGCGAAAGATTTAACGTATGAAGAGGTTTCTGTTAAAATCTTGGATAAGAAGGAACATAGTACATTTATTATCACACTATTTTATAGAATAGTGAGGACTACTATGACACCATCGGGCGAAATTTCATAAGAAGGGGAGGTTGTAAGACCCCAACTTTTATGAATAAAGATGAATTTTCTATAAATATCATTTTTGAATATTATGGAATGAATTTGATATAATGTTATAGTTGTGGGTAATATTTATAAATTTTGCAAAGTACGCAAGTGGTTATATTATATTCAATAGTTCGGAGAATATTTGTTTTAATAGGGAATATTCGTACGACGACATAATCATTGGTGGACCCCACAGTAGAATTATTGTCGAGATGAGAAAACGATAAAAATATCTTTTTATGAAAATAACGGCGGAAGTTTACTGTTAACTGTTAAAATACCTGGTGTTAAAAGTACAGTAATACACGTGGTTGCATAGTAGCACACGGTATTGATTATTGATGCTTACGTGAGAAGTCACTCAGTTATACTCAATTATTGCTACAGTAATTACTGTATCATATCTCTCATATTATTGATTCAATTATTGTCACAGTATCATTTGCATAATATTTTATATTATTAAATTAATAATTAAGATGACAAAGTTATTCATATTATTATTTACAATATTGATGATGTCAGAAGTTACATTAAGGAGAGGTCCGGTCACCTAATTATGCATGATAAGGAGAAATCTTTATCGAAAAGCCCCTCTTTCCAGGAGCGACATTGGTTGTTAAATATTACGAATTATAATAATGATAATAAATGTTGTTAAAAATATTAAGAGGATTTTTATGAAGTATTTGTTGTAAATTTTTCTTATTATTTGGATCCCCATTTACCCATTTTTAAAATAATCGGTAGAAAGTTATTTAGTATATATATAATGAGACCTACCTGTGATTGTGAGATGTTGGTAGGAGGGGAACACGTGGGGCCCACATTGGAAGAAAAAAATGGGGGGGAATCCTACAAAATTTGTTACGGAGAGATATGTTTTTTCAAAGCACTATGTGCTTATATATATATATATATATATATATATATATATATATATATATATATTATTTTTGTTTTATTTGACATATAACATCCGTGACTGCTAAATATTTCATCCGTGAAATCATCATTTAGTACACACGTGATCAAACAGTACCCCTTCAATTCTCCTATAAATAGGATGCTTAGTTAGAATTTAAAATCACATCAGAATAAGAGAATTCTTCTTCTATAATATTGAGTGTATTTCTTTTGAGTTTTAGAAAGCTTTGAGCGTAGAAAATAGTGAAAGTTTTCTTCAAGAATATCCCCGCTATACCAGTTGGAATACTTTTCTTTTCAAGGTAAGGGATGTTATTTTTTGTTGATATTCGCTTGAAATAATATTTTTTCCATACTACGTAGTATGTAAGTAATATTATTTCATTTCAGATTTTGAATTCTATACTCATTTTGTTGAAGTTTTGGCTTCTATATTCCATGAAATTAGTAGAATATCCTTAATATTTGCGCTTCATCCAGTATCTTTTCATGAAAATATTATTCTGAGCATTCTTGATAAGTTTTAACTTTTTCATGCCGGGGTACTATTCACAGGGTTACTATTCTGGAAGTTACTATTCAAGGGTACTATTCACTCAGTTACTATTCACCCGGGGTACTATTCATGACAAAAATTGATTTCTTTTCGGTCCAAATTATTTTTTATATAATATTATTCTTGAATTTTACTCCACAAAACAGTATCATGTTGACAATTTGGACATTATTGAATTCTGGAAAAATTAATTTATAAATCTTTAAAAATTTATCCTTGAACTTGTTTTATTGAATTCTTATATCATTGTCATTGTGACGCCCCCAAAATAGGTATACATCACCTATTCCGAGTCGCCAAATACATGGTACAGAATACAAATACAACCTTAAATATACAACATGAGATGTGAGTTTTAATACAAATATTGTCTTCTTGATAGTATTCAAACTCAAAATATGTCCTCAATACATTTATTATCACACTATTTCATAGAATAGTGAGAACTACTAATGCTATCATCTGGACAGACACTCCGTTCCCCGACTAGTCCCTGCTACGTTCTCATTTCCTGAAGAGAACAATGAAAGCCAAAGGGTGAGCTCAACTAGCCCAGTAAGAAATATTATGAGTAAGATAATGCAAAATAAATTATCATTAGCCTTCACCAGTGTTAAACTGATAAAATATAACAAACATCAAGTTTAACTGCATCGGAATAAGCAATCCATTAGAAGAGTTAAGTAGAGAATAAAATCTACTATCTTCTATGATTTAAAAGGTTTTTCATCACTTTTATCGCTGAGACTCAGCTTAATAAATATTCCACATCATCCCTGCACTACGGCCAAGGATATTCATTAGTATCACGACCACAAATTATCCATGCACTACGGGCCAAGGATATTCGTGTTTTAATCAATGGTCATGATCATGCCAACCACTGTCCATCAATGCACTACGGCCAATAAGGATTTTTACCACATCATTTGTAACATTACGGTCATGATTATACTAAATAATCCCTGGTCATAATCATACCAAGTCCATCTATGCACTATAGGCCACAGATGACTTTCAACATATTATAAACATGAGGATGATGACAATGATATAAGAATTCAATAAAACAAGTTCAAGGATAAATTTTTAAAGATTTATAATTTAATTTATCTAGAAATCAATAACGTCCAAATTATCAACATGATACTGTTTTGTGGAGTAAAATTCAAGAATGCTCAGAAGAATATTTCCATGAAAAGATACTGGATGAAGCGCAAATATCAAGTATATTCCACTAATTTCATGGAGTATAGAAGCCAAACATTAACATACTGAGTATAATAGAATATATGAAACCGCAAATGGATTTTTACCTCCATGCGGTAATCCACGTAGATAGATTATTCCAACAGAATAATAAAGAATGGAACATGGTGCTCCACGATAACATTCATTCAACAACTTAATACTAGTCAAAAAATAATTCTCAAAGAACAGTGTTTTGAACCTAGTCTACGTAACTTCTCCTACTCCAGCTCTAGTTTGATTGGCCTCCCACCATAAATTTGCCTCCCCTTTCATCATATAGGTGGCAAAAGCTGTCTTTTGCCCTTCCGCTACCCTAGCGACCACAAAAGCCTTTTCTATCTCCTTTATCCAAGTCTGAACTTCTACCGGGTCAGTTGTCCCTATAAACTATGGGGGTCCTACTTCTTTGAAGTCTTTAAAGTTTGCAAATCGATTATCGGGCTGATTTCCCCCAACTGGTACTGCATTCTGCATCATGTTAGCAAAATTTTGTATTGGGTCTGGTTGTTGTTGTCCTCTCGCATTGTTGACCGATTCTTCAACCCTTTGGTTTCAGTTTTGTCTTCTTGGCGGCATTATCTGATAAAATCATAATTTATCTTTTATTTTCTTATATTCTATGTCTTATCGTATATGTTTAACATATAACGTGTGATTTCAAACTCAAATAATCATAAACTCAAAATGTTAAATTTTGAAAACTTGGTTTATTGGATTATCACATTATCAGATAAAAACTTAATTCATTACACAAACATACAATGACATTCCTTCTTAATACTTCACACCAGATAACACATATTGTTATAAGCATCAGCTATCTCTTTATGACCACAAAAGTCGGGATTTACTACTACAACTTATACAAAAGTTAGAAATATTACATTACACACAAATTATATAATTAAACATACATATTAAAATACTAATACTACTTATTCCCTACATCTTCTCCTGATCCTGGACAATCTTTCACCCGATGACCTTCCATCCCACAATTAAAACATGCACCTTGCTTAAAATTGGGACACTGAGGAGAGAAATGTCCCTCATGTCCGCAACTATAACATATCTTTTTCCTTGACCAGCACATGCCCTTATGTTTCCTTTTACAGTTTGTACACTTTCCTATTTTCTTCAAGTTTTAAGAATTTTCTCACTTACGGTCCTTCATCTTTCTTTTCCCTTTCTTTCCTTGGGTTGCATCTGATATTCTGCTTTTGGTTCCCATTTGATCAATTTGGTTTTTAAGCTTATCTTGTTCATCCATTATTTCGATCAATGCCTTCTGCATTTGACTATTAAATAGCTTTTCTAGTTCCAACAATTTTTTTAAAAAAGAAACATGGTCCCGTAGATTCTGCACTTCGGTTGATGCTTGATTAGCTCCGACTTCGGTGTCCGAATCACTATATGTTAGTTCCACCGTTTCAGGGTCTGGTTCTATATTCTCCAAAATAATCACTTCATCAAGGTTACTTTCAACGTGAGCCTTTATTTCAGCTATTGGCTTCGATATTAGCTCGGGTGTATTGTTTTGATCCTTCTTCATGTTATAAGCGTATAATAATCCTTTTCCGCTTGACATCTATACATAAATTATTTTGATTAGTACATATAATATATACACACAGCAAATAATAGTTTTATATAAGTTATCTTTTATTTTGTTTTATGATGAATTTATTTAATTCATCTCCTTTAAACTCTATTTGAGTTATTTATATTTTCAACGTTTCCCTCTGTCCTAAGGTTATAGCCTAAGGTCTACTCCCACCTAAGGTTTCTAACCTAAAGCTTTGATACCACCACATGGCGCCCCAAATCCAAAGTACTTGAAACTCGTACTTGGTGCTCCACGATAACATTCATTCAACAACTTAATGTATTAATTAAAAAAAAATTATTATATCAAAGTTATCTACCTTCCCAGTCTCGAAAACCTTTAAATCTTACATTACATGATAAATATTATATTATCTTACTACAAACAGTCATAACAACATAATTTAATCTATTCCTTCATCTTCCCCTTCCCTTTGTCCTTGCCAGAACCTTCAGGTCGTGCTAGCTTAGCTGAAAACATTTAAATTTAAAGAAAGAATGAGCATTTGAGTGCCCAGCAAGTAATAGCAATGAATAAAGATTATCTGAAAGATTTGAAGATTTTCTTGAAGTAAGCTGAGACAATACAGAACTACATATAAACTCTATTTCATTTTTGAAACTACGTACTGACTATAAATTTAGTAACAGTTTAATAAACTATAAATTTTATCTTAATTTTCGAAAAGGTTAAACATAAATTCATCTGCAAACCGTCATGTCTTACGGACACGGAGGGTGATCAGCCCGTTATGCCCTGTATTAATCAACACTACTTGTTTGAACGATAAATAGTTCAGCTGGTCCGCCTTTGGCGCATAAAAGTTTTTCACTGTTCGGGATGTTCATAATTAATCTGACATTCAAAATAAAACATTTCAATTTAATAATAATAATATTCTATCATGTTCTACAATATTTTTCATTCTACGTCTAGCTGAGTTAAATAGCTTAGACAGTTTTTAAATAACATATACATATCTGAAAACTAGTAGGTATGTACCGACATGAGATTAAATACAATCATTATCCAAGTGAGGGCACTTGAATAATCTTAACTATCTATCAACAAGGTATATACTGATCATACATTACTACTGTACTGGTAAACAAAAAGGGTTTGATAACTAGCATGAATACTAATGTTGAAATACATGACCGATAATTGTAGAGTTTAATAACTTATATAACAGGAGTATAATTCGATAACTTACTTACACAGGAGTATTGCATAAGTAGATACAAAGAGTAAGGATACTTGCCTGGTCTGCTGCTTACACAACTTAGATTTATCTTTTATACTGAAACCTATCATTCATAAGATTATTCTTTTGATCAGAATAATTTATCATAACACATAACACTGCTATTTGAAGTCATCATATAGCTTAAACACATTGTCACATAGTTATAACAGTCATTCTAACATAAATAATTACTTATCAGGTCAATCTATATAAGTCTAGGTCAACTTCGATAACATTTCGGTGTACCGACGACTCTATCGGATAATAATCGAGTTTATATTTACTTAAACTCTATTCTGAAACTTCAATACTTTATTAAATAATTTAAATATTAATCATATTATTTTTCAAGGTCTTATAATAATTTTTAAATAATTATTATAATTTATCATGATTTTTCAAACACTGAAATCATTTTTAAATGATTTAAATACATAATAATTTCATTATCATTAATATAAAAATATTAATGAAATACTTAACAAAATATCTAAGTCATTATCAATAACTCAAAATATTTTTAAAATATTTAATTTACCCTTAAATGATTTTTAAAACATTTAAAATCATTTTAAATAATCTCCATTAATATATAAATATTAATGTATTATTCATGAAAATATAAAAAGTCATTTATTATCACTTAAAATATTTTTAAATCCTTTATATCCTTTTTAAATGATTTTTAAATCATTAAAACTATTTATTTAATATAAATATTAAATAAACTCATTATCATAATTATTAAATTATTAATGAAAATTACCTTAAAATATTAAAAGTCATGATTTATAACTAAAAATATTTTTAAACCTCTTATTATCATTTAAAATAATTTTTATAATATAAAATCATTTTAACCCATTTATTTAATACATTTATTAAATAAATTGAATACCAATAATATTCATATAAATAGTAATATTAATGAAAAATATGTCAACTTATCAAAAGTTAATTTTTATAACTTAAATAATTTTTAAAACTGATTTTATAATTTTTAGGAATTTATTTCTATTTTTAATGTATTTTTCAGAATTTATTAAAACAAATATAATTAAATCCATCGCTAAAAGCTTTAGCGACGATTTCTGTCGCAATAGGTGTTCTTAAGGGCCAAGAACACTGACAGTCAGTGTTCATGATGTCGCGTTTGACTGTCTATAACATGCTGGTTAGGTTGTTTCTGGAAAGGGTCTTGCAATGGTCTTGTAGTAGGGTTGTAACACTATAGAAATCAACAACTAATCATGGTCATAACGCAACATAGATGCACGATTTGGCCTTTCAAAGTCACTGTCAGAGCTTCTGGGTTTTCTAGAAACCCAGACAGTTTCATGGATCCATTTTGAGGCTTTAATGTCTATAGGTTCTAATCTTTGTAAAGGTGTTATAATGGTTCAAGGTTGTAGTATACATGTTAAGGTACATTTATCAGTCATCAGGTCAGTTAAACAACATCAAAATCATCAGATATGGTTCGGTCAAACATTGTCAGAAATAACATGTTCTTGAGTTTTCCGGGTTTTCCAGAAAACTGCCACTGTGATCGAGTTAACTAGTTTGACCTTAAATAACTTTCATTCTGTTGGTTATCTAGGTGATATATGAGCATGAATATGTAGTACACATACAATAGTATAAACTTAAATCATTAACACAAGAAAATCATCAAACAAATGTAAGATCTGCACCCTTAAATATCTTGTCAGACGCTAAAAATCCAATTCTGGGTTACCTAGAATTTGACAGTCAATGCCGAGTAGGCTTCTTTGACCCTTCACTACTTACAATCTGTTGATTGTTTGAGTGATTTAAAAGCATGGATCTGGAGTAAAACTAACAGGATACAAATTAGATACAACAATATCAACAAAACATTTAAAACCTGTCAGATATGAGACTTGGAAAGTGTTGTCAGACACTGACTTTGAGTTTCTGGGCTGCCGAGAAACTCTTGGTCATGCTTGGTCAACTGAGTTTGACCTTGAATAACATTTGTTCTGGACATGATCTAAGCCTGATTTTAAGTCCAGAGCAAAGTCCATATAGCATACTACAAGTACAAAACATAAAACATACAAAATCATTAATAGGCTCAAATCTATGGCCTCTGACATTCGGTTGTCAGGCCATAAATTTAGGGTTCTTGGACAGTTTTTGAAAAGTTGATTTTTGAGCACTTTGATGCTATAGATCTATGATGTAACATCATAGATCATCATATAACATCCTCTAACACTTAAATAAACACATAAACAAGAAATCTAACATGGCTTTTAAGAATCAAAATTGAGTTTTAGAGTTATACCTCTTTCTTGCAATTGCTTTGATCTTGCTCTACATAAATGATTTTGGTATTCTAGAGAGTTGTTTGGGGACTGGTTTTGCTAAGAAATTTCGTGGCTTAGAGAGAGAAAAGAGTTGGTTGAGTGATAGCTAGCAAATGAGCACTTTCTTTTGATTTTCTCTCTCTTTAAATATTATAATTTGATTCAATGAATCCTAATCTAGCAAGGTGTCAATAAGGATAAGGATTTGGCTGAGATTTTTCCACACATGGGAGATCTTGGAATGGTGAGTCATGCATTATAGAAAACATTTTAGCTTACAAGTTAAGTAAAAGGGTAAAAAGGTCATTTTACATAATAAATGGTATTTTGTTCTTTTCCATTTGGATTTTAAGGGTAGTTTGGTAATTTCATTTATTTCCCATAACTTTTAATTTTAAGATTTGCTAATTAACATTAAGGCTTGCTAATCACCAATTATGGTTTTAAAAATTAGGTTTAGGGTTTCCCGGTAATAGAATTAGGGTTTCTAAATTATCGTTTAGGGTTTCTTGATAATCAATAGGATTTCCCCTAATAAGATTCATAATCACTAACATGTCTACTTGATCACATAACCCTGATTAATAATCAGTCTTAATTTCCTACTTAGGGTTTGAATTAGGGTTTTCAGTTTAAACTTAGGGTTTTCTACTACTATGACATAACTCATCAACATTAAACCATGCACACATATAATAAATACATATCACATTGAAATATAATTATTATATATTAATATTCGCATTCCTTGTCCATAATCCATGAATTAGGGTTCTGTACCATAACTGACTTAACTTTCATTATCCGTCAATTTAAAAGTTTAAATTGACTATACTTCTAAATCCATATCTCATATATTCAAAATATTATTTGTATATAAAAAAAATATTCGTAAAAATATAAATAAAATTATTCAAAAAAATTTTGGTCTTTTCTGAGAACCGAAGTCATGCAGAATCTGCATGCATGCGAGGATATTCAACATAATAATAAAGAATAGAACCGTGTCATGCGTAATCCGCACATTGAGATAGGATGTTCCAGCGTAATAATAAAGAATGGAATCAGTCGTCATGCGTAATACGCATGCATGTGATTTTCCAATGTAATAATAAAGAATGGAACTAGGTCATGTGTAATCCGCACAGACAGGATATTCTAACAGAATAATAAGGAATGAAATAACAATAGTTCTCTTCATGAATATAAAAGAAATAATACCCCTTACCTTAAAAAGAAGAGTATTCCAACGGGTAGGGCGGGGATATACTTGAAGAAAACTTGCACTATTTTCTACACTCAAAGCTTTCTTAAACTCTAAAGAAATACACTCAAGATTATAGAAGAAGAATTCTCTGAATTTTTGGTGTGATTTTCAATTCTAACTAAGCATCCTATTTATTGGAGAATGGAAAGGATACTATGTTGCACTATGCAATAAAATATAATATATTCTATTTATAATCAAATAAAACAAAACTTTATAAAAAGTATTATGTTTTATATAAAAAGTTTTTACTATGCAAACACTATGCAGGCACTATGCAAATATTATGCATAATAAAATATAATATATTCTACTTATAATCAAATAAAAAAACTTTATAAAAAAATATTACATTTTATATAAAAAGTTTTTACTATGCAAACACTATGCATAATAAAATATAATATATTCTATTTATAATCAAATAAAGTAAAACTTTATAAAAAGTATTCTATTTTATATAAAAAGTTTTATGTTTTTATTACATTTATAATAATAATAAAACAACATTTATCACCATTTGTATAATTCATAATATTAATCGACCAGGTCGTTCCCAGGAAAGAGGGGGCTTTCCAATAAGGATTTCTCCCTATTGGCGCGCAATTAGGTGACCAAACCTCTCCTTGACAGAACTTCTAGACATCATCAATATTGTAAATAATAATATTAATAACTTTGTCGTCTCAATTATTGATTTAATAATATATAAAATATTTACAATAATTAAATCAAATAACGTGAGATACTATGCAACAATTACTGTAGCAATAATTGAACAAAACTGAGTGACTTCTCATGTAAGCATCAATAATCACTACCGTGTGCTACTATGCAACCACGCGTATTACTATACTTTTAACACCGGGTGTTTCAACAATTAACGGTAAAACTTCCGCAGTTATTTTCATAAATTTTTTTTGTTATTTTCTCAATCCGACAATAATTTCATTGTGGGGTCCACCAATGATTATGCCGTTGTACGAATATTCCCCGTTAAAATGAATATTCCCCGACCAATCGAATATTATATAACAACTTGCGTACTTTGCAAAATTTATAAATATTACCCACAACTATAACATTATAACAAATTCACACCTTAATATTCAAAAATGATATTTATAGAAAATTCATCTTTATTCATAAAAGTTGGGGTCTTACAGTCATCATCCTCATGTTTATATTATGTTGAAAGTCATTTGTGGCCTGTAGTGCATAGATGGACTTGGTATGATTATGACCAGGGATTATTCGGTATAATCATGACCGTAATGTTACAAATGATATGGTAAAAGTCCTCGTTGGTCGTAGTGCATTGATGATAGGCGAGTTGTTGGCATGATCATGACCATTGATGAATACACGAATATCCTTAGCACGTAGTGCATGGATAATTTGTGGTCGTGATACTAATGAATATCCTTGGCCGTAGTGAAGGGGTGATTCGATGATGTGGATTATTTATTAAGCTGAGTCTCAGCGATAAAAGTGATGAAAAATCTTTTAAATCATAGAAGATAGTAGATTTTATACTCTACGTGACTCTTCTAATGGATTTCTTGTTCCACTACAGTTAAACTTGATGTTTATTATATTTTATTAGTTTAACATTGTTGAAGGCTAACGATAAATTATTCTGCATTATCTTAGTCATAATATTTCTTACAGGGCTAGTTGAGCTCACCCTTTGCTTTCATTGTTCTCTTCAGAAATTGAGAATATATCTGGGACTAGTCGGGGAACGGAGTGACGGTCCAGATGTTTGCATTAGTAGTCCTCACTATTCTGTGAAATAGTGTGATAATAAATTTATTGAAGACTTATTTTGAGTTTGAATACTGTCTAGAAGACAATATTTGTATTAAAACTCACATCTCATGTTGTATATTTAAGTTTGTATTTGTATTTTGTACCATGTATTTGGCGACTCAGAATGAGTGATGTATACCTATTTTGGGGGCGTCACATATATGTGCATCGAATGTGTGGTTGATATGTGCATATATGTGAATATAACTATATAGGATATTTAAAGAGAAGTTAACCCATAGATTATAATAGTTATCCTACGAGCAAGGCAAGTATCCTAATCTATGTATTTACATTGTACAATAGGTCTATGAGTAAGCAAGTATCTTAAACTTTGTTCAATTTGTACATTGAAAAGAAGTCATATGCTATGGTGTATACTTGTGGAATTTCAGTATACATAAACAGTTTAGAAGCAATCTAAGCCATTTGATTCGGCTAGACAAATACTTTAAATATTTCATTTCTTTTACATTAAGTCTTGACATATTATTATATATAAGGTAGAGTTGTCCAACTATACTGATTTAGTTTGGACTCCGGATTGAGAATGAATGTGAAAACTCGAATTTTCAGAAGTTATTAAAATAAGAATTTAATAAATAAAATTCTTGTTATGAGATGTTTTAAGATTGAGTAATTAAATATATTTGTTATATATTTTGAAATAAGTGATTTGGTGTGAAGACATTAAGTGTGAATATATAAGAGAAATATATATTCATATATTGGGAAATTGAGGTTTAATAGTTAATTTAACTATTGAGAAAATTAAATAAAATTATTATGGAAAGGAAATTAATCTGAATAATATTAGTTAATTTAGTTAACCTAAAAATTATATGATGGAATAATTTGATTATCATGCCTTGATTGACGATGGAATTGTTATGAATTAAGTTTCATAAATAATGCAGTGATTCACTTAATTAAAATAGTGAATTAATGTGAATATATCTGTTTTAATAAAATGAGATATTAATATACATATTAGATATAAATGTAATATGTTAATGTAGTAAGATTGTGAGTTTAATAAATAGTTAAAAATATTTATGAGATTGAATAAAAATTTTAATTAGAATATTTATGAAATTGGATAATTATTCAATGGAGATTATTATGAAAATATTCTATTTTAATTAAATAATTAAATTAGAAAGGTAATGATTTGTTAAATAAATTGGAGTTATATTTATTAAATAATTTAATTAAATATGATTTAATTAAATTAGATGTGACATTTGTAAACTATATAATAAGTGAATAATTAAAATAAATTAAATAGGGTTATATAGTGTACTAGCCAAACAAGATCCTATGACCCTTGGTGGGTTGTAATTTCCGAGACCCATGTTTCTTTTAACGGAAAACATGTTCCATCAGTTTATTTTTACGCTTATTTTGTTAAGACTAAGAATAGAGAAAATAGTGAAAAATTGAAAGAGAAAGAGAAGAAATTCTCTTAGAAATTGAGAATAAGGTCTGAGAATCTAAGAAGGAAGAAAAATAATAGTCAAGGCTCTCCTGACCAATTTAAAGAAGAAATCAAAGGTAACAACTTGATTGTAAAATCTATTTTGTGTTCTTGTATATATTTCTCTGTAAAGGGATTTTGGTAGAGGATTTGTTAAGAACTGATGATATACTTGTTAATAGATGTGTATAATCTGGTATATAACCTCTGTAATGGATTTTATAGTAATCGGATTGGTGTAAATATGTTAAAAGATAAAGAATTTGAGTTTTAGCATAATATGTACAAGATTGTTTATTTTAGAGCCAAAATTGATGATTAAATCATGTGATACACTGTAAATTGATGATAGATTTTATTAATACATTGAGAAATGAAAAGAATGCAAGTGGAATGAATCAATTTGGTTAAGAAACGAATTCATGGTGCTCGTTCTCGCTAAATTTGTCAAAATATGAAATATGGAGTATGAACTTGAAATTTGAGAGTTTAATTTGATTATTTAAGTTATTTATGTTGTTAAAATCAATATGTACATGTTGGGTTATGATACTATACGATATGTAGTGTCTGGGTATGTTTAATTTGGTGTTAAAATGAAGAAAATGAGTGTTGTTGGCTTTATAACTGTGTTTCACGCGAACTTCAAAATCTGATTTTGAGTCACGGTGCTGCGACGCCTATTCCAAAGGTTAATCCAACGTCCCAGGCCTACGTGGCATGTGACACCCCTAAATCCGGGTACTTCATTTTCACATGATTTGGTGTTCACTGTTCGATTAAAGCATATCTAACTACCCATAAATAAGGATATGAATTAAACTCATAACTAAAATAGAAATCCTCCCATTAAAGGACTATAACATCTTAAACAAATCAATCCCAGATAATCTAACCTTAACTACATCAATATGAAAACATAATAAAATAAATAAGTCTTATACATAAACATTCACGAATAACAATTAACAAGCCTTGTTCATTTTGCCTTTGCTATTACTAGTGGATGGCTCTTCAATTCTTTCAACCTTAGCTGCAATGTTATTATGCATGAGTGAGCAAACAATTTCCCACAAGTATAACAATAACAATAATAATCATATGAGAGTAAACAATAGCTACTAAATGATAAAAAAACTCGACTTTTGAATCAAGAATAAATAACAAGATCAAAAGTACATTTGAGGGTCACAAGACCATGAACTATGTCTTAGGTTATCAAACATTTCTACTTTAAACTTTTAACAGTCATAAGACTATATGGACCTTACTTCTCGTACTTAGGGGATCATCCCTTTGTACCATGTATTGTGTACAAACATCTTAATGCTATCGCATAGTATAATCCCCTATAATATGGGTGTTCATCTCAGTTTTGACATAAGAGTCCGTAACAAAGGAAGTTTGATTCGAATAAGCTTCAACAATAGTTCTAGAATTTAGAACGCTCATCAACTATGGAGTAGTCGAATCAATAAGGGTTCACTAGCCATTCAAAGGTTTAATACGATAATATAATCAATATTTAAATCAAAGATTGAATCTCAATTGTATAACAGAAGTATCACTTTAAAAGAATTAGAATATCTAATTTGGAATCATGAACTTGAATAATCTAAGCTTGAATGTAAGACCCTAACTTTTATGAATAAAGATTAATTTTTTCTCGAAATATATTTTTGAATATTATAGTGTGGATTTGATAAAATATTATAGTTGTGGGTATTATTTACAAATTCGCAAAGTAAGCAAGTGGTTATATAATATTTGATTGGTCGGGGAATATTCGTTTTAACAGGGAATATTCGTACGATGGCACAATCATTGGTGGACCCCACAATGGAAGTATTGTCGTAGTTAGAAAACGACAGAATTATCTTTTTATAAAAATAACAGCAAAAGTTATACCGTTAAACTGTCGAACTACCCGGTGGTAAAAGTACAAAAATACACGTGGTTGTATAGTAGCACACGATATTGATTATTGATGCTTACGTGAGAAGTCACTCAGTTATACTCAATTATTGCTACAGTATTTGCTGCATAATATCTCTCATATTATTGATTCAATTATTGTCACAAAGATAAATCCTCGTATAATATTTATTATTATTAAATCAATAATTGAGATGACAAAGTTATTCATATTATTATTTGCAATATTGAAAATATCTAGAAAGTTCATCGATGAGAGATTTGGTCACCTAATTCAAGGCGCCAATAGGAGAAATCCTTATCGGAAAGCCCCTCTTTCCGGTGGAATGATCTAATTGTTAAATATTATGAGTTATAATATTAATGATGAATAAGTTTGTGTTGATTAAAGATGAAATGATAGTTTGTGTTGAGATTATTAGTGAGGGAGGTGACCTTTTCTTCTAAAGTGGCAAATTTGTCCTCGTACTCCAACCTACACAAAATTGATAATACTTGCATTGACTAAATTCATCAAAAAAATAGAGGCATGCGATAAGTATGAAGTGTAGCCTCGAGAAATAGATTACATTAGTACATCATAAGGCGAATAATATTTCCTTTTTTTCATATTGTGTGTGTGTAACTATAATGATTCATAGATCTCTTTGGATGTACTATTCACGAACAAAGCTAGATCCCAACTAAGTCGAACATCCACAAATTCAAGAGTCGTTGATCAGGATACTTGTAAGCTTTCACTTATCATTACGAGGGGCTTTTGCTCTTTCCAGTTTTATTGTTTTTTTCTTTTTTAACCGGCCACGAGCAGTAACGATGTCTCATTCCATTGAAGCTAGATTACCCTTAGCGAGCTTTCAACCAATGACTCCCGGACCATATAAGACCTTGAGAGTGGCTAGGTGTTCGGCACACCCTTCCGGGCGAATACTTGCTCGATAAAGACCCAGAAACAAAACGCCCAGCACACTAATTTTTTTTCTTTTTTTTGGAAGCTTATATATCCCAAATTTTTTCCCCAAACTTAAGTTTTGTCTCGATTCCGGTCGTCTCGCTTTATTCATGTCTTTCATTTCATTCCAACTAATTATTGTCCTCGAGAAGTCCACTATGTGTCAATTTTTAGACTCGATCGGTCCAGCATAGTTGTTTTTCAACATGTACTATCCTTATTATATCGGTTTCAAACGGTAAAAATTCAAATCGTGACAAGAAATCTACATCACGATCTTAACGATCCGATCTTATACTTGTCTACTCAATTTCAATCCTCATCCTTGCCAAATAAACTTAAACTATCTGGCAGTGAAAACATACGAATATTTGAATTTTTTTTTTTTTTAATTAATTTTTTTTTAATTTTTAATTTTTTTAAGAAAAGTAGAATGAAAATTACGTACGAAAAACTACGAAATGAATACTACATGAATACAAAAACTACTAAATGAATACTATAATTAGATGCACCCCAACTCACCCTGTCTGATGTCCTCATTGTATATAACAAACAAAACATAAGAAATTAGGCACCAGGACTTCCACCGAAAGATGGCGCCTTATTCTCGTCATTAGTTATCCTCGTCTTCTTCTTCATCAACCTCATCTTGATGTAGATCGGTAGGAAGTACGCGAGCAGTGGGGGAAAGTGGTAGGGAGGGCGGCAATTTGGATTCATGCGCATCGAACATCTACAGGAATCTTTTTCTGATTCGATACATCTCTTGTTTATGTCGTGCAAGCCAGGCTATCCTTGATTTCTTTCGGCCGGAATGAGAAAACCTGTTGAACTCTAGCCCAGCCACCGTAATCAATCCTTCTAGTTTGATTTCTTAATTCTCGTGAATATCTTCAAAAAATTTGGTGGTGGCCCCGAGAACTTCCACCTGTAGGAGGATTATCGTGTAATTGTTGAATAGGCTCAGGCTGCAGGCTCAGAAGCTGCGATAGCCATGAACCTAACCCTCGGGTGTGGTATACCACCACCCCTACCTTATGCTTCTTAATAAGCGAGTGGTCAATCGCACTAAGGGAGGTTATCTAGCTTCTTGGCATCCAGGTTTTGACTCCATTGTTGACATAGTCCGGTGATCAAAAGATGGGTGAGGTAATCCACTGAGGTCCTCCTCAAATTGCTTTGTCAATTGAATCATGTATAACATGACCCACATCTATCGTTTTCATATGCATTGCATCTAAAAGCAATGACGCTAGTTGATTATAACATCACTCATATGCCTACGGCATCAACTTAGCGTGAAATAAAGGCATGCC
Organism: Panax quinquefolius; assembly: GCA_020205615.1. Classification (NCBI taxonomy): domain Eukaryota; kingdom Viridiplantae; phylum Streptophyta; class Magnoliopsida; order Apiales; family Araliaceae; genus Panax; species Panax quinquefolius. Next base: position 28,108,923 of record CM035166.1, read on the forward strand.
ATGCTTTCCCGTAGCCGCTTAGTCTGCGGATCACGGGGAACAACTTGACTGACTTGTTGATCACATTAATTTCATGTTGTTCCGGTACACACAAAAGTGAATGATCTCAACGTAGTCTGGCTTCGTGCTCTAAATGTTACGTAACCATTATTGGGTATTATGTTCAATCCAAGTAATAAGCATTTATTGTCCTAAAGCCCGACTCTCCACCGATTTTCGCATGAACCCAATTATGTTACCAACAACATCTTTATGCATTGGCATAGAATTCCTTAACAATTTTATAGAGGAGTGAATCAGGTTGGGATGCCGAAGTTACCCCATCTTACGCTTCAAATCATTGTAATAACTCCCCATCTTACGCCTCACGGCAATAATCCACTTCTCGGAATAAGCGTTTTCTTAGAAAGCACATTGTAATATCTTTCGGATGCACTAAGCACTTACAAATCTCTTTTGTCATACTTAGTGGAAGTGCACGAAGTACGCCTCTTTGCTTTTTAGTAGCAGCCATGAGTCTTGTGTGTGAATGCTTGCCCAATAGGCGATGTTTAGAGGCTTAGTATGGGCGATCCTCTTTGTGACAATATATCGAACACTACTTAATGCGCACAAATTTTGAACACTGATGGTAGACACTCCCCAAATCAATTTTCCACCAATTTGTTAATAACTAAGCACACTAAACCGTGATAGATCGATGAAATCTGATGACAAGCAATGAGAAGTACCCAATCCACTTGAGCCCAACCGATAGAAATAACCAACTCAACTTACTTACCATAGCTCTATCGAAGCAAACCAAATAATTTGCAATAAAATCTTGTGCACCTTACTTGGTTATAGCCCGGATATGATGTTCAATCAAAGTTGTAGGAGCGATTTATTTTTGAGGGTTGAGCCTTCTTCGAGATGAATATGTGGCTTGGATGTGAGTTAGTGCCGAATTCATGATGATGAAGGATGACCATGGAGATTAAGTGCCTTGGTTTAGGATGGGAGATTGGTGTTTGATTAAGCTATACTGAAAGCGTTGATCTCAGTGGCTAAATTAGAGGAGGTTGTGATTTGGTGAGTTTGAATTGGAGTGGGAGAAGCGAGAGTGTTTGATTTGGGTTTGGATTGTGTTTGCCCGATTAGAGGCTTATTTTTTACAAAGATACGAGCGTGAGCCCTTGAGCGCTAGGCATGTACCTGTAATTTGGACCGCCTAAGCGCTAGGTAGCGATGTCATTTGGAGCAGCAATGGGCGCTTTCTGACCTTAAATTCTGCGTCTGGACCGCCTAGGCGTGCAGGGTGTTGTGTGACTCTGCGACTTGGAGCAGCCTAAGTAGCTTGGTTTTAGCCTAGGTATGGGCGCTTTTAGCGCTTGGTGCTTTCGTCTGAGCTCTTTCTGCAGTGGTAGCGCTAAGTAGCTTCAGCTTGTGCACAAGCTTGGCCACTGGTAGGCTGTAGGCATGTCTTGCGGCCTTTGGTTTATTGTTTATGCTTTCTTGCTCCCAACTTACATACCTGACTTAAAGTGGACTTATTCTAAACCATAACCTAGATAAACTACATTTCTAAATAAAACTAACTTAACATTAAAGATTAGAAATAAAAAATAAATAGTAAAAAATATACTTTACACCTTTATGATTCAATAACACTAAAAAATAGGAAAATGATTAAAAATACGAATTTGACAAATGGATATTCTTCTATTGAGCTTTCATAAGTGCTTGGCTTCGGTAAGTAGCCATTGCCCCAACCATTTCCGGCTCACCGTGGCGTGGCGGCCCTTCCAGCTCACTCGGGAGGCGAGACCCAAGCTTGAGTAGTCGTGGTGGCCATTAATCCAAACCTATAAATAAAAATTCATGTTTTACCACACGAAATCAATTAAATATCATGTCGAGGAGAACATAAGGGGTGTATGAAACCTAAATTATAAAAGTTTAACCACTAAATAAACCAACGAAGAAATAAATTAAACAAAATAAAAAAGTATAAATAGAAAATAATAATAAAAATTCACTGGAGCTTCCCCTGCCAGTTAGCGGCTGATTGATGACTCGGATGGTTTCCACAACAATACTCACATATCACCGCTTATACTTTGAATAAGTTGTGTTGATAAAGCATCAATCTTCCTTGAAAGTGTCCCAAATTGTGTTGACAATTCATCGAGTCCATAATTCTCTACCTCCCTTGGCCGATTCATTCTCGAATATGGCCAATGATAGTCATAGTTGTCCATGGTACCTGAAAAGGAATTAGACTAGAGACAAAAATAAAATTAAAAAAAAATGTTTAAATTAAGATTAATTTCATTGAATTTAATAATGACAAAATATTAAACTAATTTCCAAGAAGAACGGCGCTAAAAAAACTTGTTGCCTAGTTTCTAATAGCACTTTACCACGCAAGTATATGCTGCTCAATTATAATATTCAAAGAAGCAAGGATATCGTTCCTACGAGGAAATAGACTAATATTTATCAATTACTAATTTAATGCAATTAATCCTATTTTAAACTACTTGAATTTTGTTTTTGATTTAAATTTAAACTTAACAAAACTAATGATTAAGAATCAAAATTTCACAAGAATAATCGCAGATTTAATAGGTTAAGATTACAACTTCCCTTGGTATTTCATTTAAATCATTTCACTTCCCATTTAAAGCAATTAATTAATATGAATCATTATCCAAGAATGATTTATAAAATTCACACTTTTTCCAAAACACGTGAACAAATCCTCCTAACTCCGATCCTTAAGACACAAAATTACAAGGAACACCTTCTCAATTAATTCACTATATTCCTATGTGAATCAAGTTAATTAGGGTTTACGATAAATTCTTTCAAAGGATACAAAAGACACATAGGTATATTCCTATCCTACATGCTAATCATATTAACCCTATTCAGATTATATGAACAGATATGTTATCATATCCAGATCTTAATCTATACTCCATCTTCCAATTTTATATAGATTATCACAATAATTGTTGGCCAAACAATTAATCAATAAGCAAAAGATATAATAAACAATTCAATAAAACCAACTTCATTCAACGGGAAGGTTCAATTTAAACTACATACCAAGTTCGTTGCAATCTTAATGAAAATTTAGTTCATGCTAATAATAAAGAAAAACATCATCCAGATTAATAATCCAAACATCCGAGATAATTACAAAAGATAAAACTAGAGAGAAGAAGAAACTCTGAATTTTCTCCAATACTCTCTCTTTGATCTTCATTTTGCAATTTTCCTTCGTGTTTTTCTTCGTAGTTCTCTCTCTGAAACCCTTGAATAATTGGTGATACGCCTTTTCTAAAGTCTCCTCCTATTTGTATTAGTCTCCTTCTCAATCGATTCCTTTTCGCTTCAACAACCCACTGGAAGTAGAAAATCCTCCTTTTGCCAGCATATGAGCGCCTAGGCCAACACAAGTTATTTCAAGCGCCTAGGCGCTTGACCAGACCACGTAATTACAAAAATGCCACTCAACTCTAATTTTAATGATTTTTGACCTTTTCTTCTACAAAATGACCAATTTGTCCCTCCGGCTCCAACCTACACAAAATAAACACAAAAATAGATAAAAAGATACTAAAAACAATTAAAGATAGCAATAATTAAGTTTAATAATATCGGATTCATAGGTATAAAACCTACTCATCAGTAATTAATCAGATAAATGAGTAATTAATTGCTATTAATTCACATGCTTATATCTATTTGTTCACATGTATGTACTATTGAGTCACATGAATGTACTATTAGGGGAGGTGGCGCAAAATTGATAATACTTGCATGACTAAATTAAAAATAGAGGCATAGATGAAGGTACTATATTGTAACTATTTTTTTCATATGTGTGTACTATTGATTCATATGGATGTACTATTTATTCACATGATGTACTATTAGGGAGGTGGTGCAAGTTTGATAATACTTGCAGGACTAAATTAAAAATGAAGGAAAAGATGAAGGTATTATATTGTAATATTTCGAGCCCCAAAACGTGCAATTATCGAAACTATATTTTCCTATAAATAGAAGCTCATTCTTCTTTCATTCTCACCAATTCACTAAGACTCACAAGACCAATTATAGAAAAAGAATCTATAGAGAGAGAAGCTTTAGAGAGAAAGTAGAAGAGAAGTCTGCTACCTCACTATTCCAGTATCCAGTCTTCTTCTGAGGTAAGGGATATTATTTTGTTCAGTATTCATAGGAATAATATTTTCTTCCATACTCTGTAGTATGTGAGTAATATTATTTCGTCTTGTATTCCTGATTATACCCGCATTTTGTTAAAGTATTGCTTCTATACTCTGTGAAATTAGTAGAATATCCTTAAAATTTGCGTTTCATCTAGTATCGTTTCACAAGGATATTTTCTACATATTCTTGTTAAATTTTAAGCTTTTCATGTCGGAGTATTGTCCATGAGTAGTATTCATTTTTACGGTACTATTCACAAAGTACTATTCACAGGGTACTATTCACAAAGTACTATTCACGGGTACTATTCACAAAGTACTATTCACGAGTACTATTCACAAGGTACTATTCCCGAAGTACTATTCATGGGGTACTATTCATTTGGGTACTATTTGTAAGACCCCGAATTTCATGAAATGAAAGTATTCAATTTTCTTATAATTATTATTTTATTTAGTAAATGGTTAAATTGATAAAAGGTTAAAGTTAAGGGTGATATGTGAAAAAATTTCAAAGTAAGCAAGTTGTCATAATAATTGGTGATAAAAGTACAGTAATACGCGTGGTTGCATAGTAGCACACGGTATTAATTATTGATGCTTACGTGAGAAGTCACTCAGTTATACTCAATTATTGCTATAATAATTGTTGCATAATATCTCTCATATTATTGATTCAATTATTTTCACAGTATCATGTGCATAATATTTATTATTATTAAATCAATAATTGAGACGACAAAGTTATTCATATTATTATTTGCAATATTGACAATGTCTAGAAAGTTCTGTCAAGAAGAGGTTTGGTCACCTAATCAAGGCTACCTATAGGAGAAATCCATATCTAAACCCCTCTTTCCTGGGAATGATCTAGTTGTTAAATATTGTGAGTTATAATTTTAATGATGAATAAGTTTGTATTGATTAAAGATGAAATTGGTATTTTTATTGTGTTGGGATTTTTAGTGTTAATGGAAATCGACATCTATTTCGATAATAATTGATGTCTGGAGGTTATATTGACCAATCGGGTAATTAATTGGATAAATGAGCAATTAATTGCTACTAATTCACATGTTTATAACTATATGTTACATGTGTGTACTATTGAGTCACATGAATGTACTATTAGGGGAGGTGGTGCAAGATTGATAATACTTCCATGACTAAATAAAAAATGGTGGTATAGCTGAAGGTACTATACTATAATTAATTTTTCACATGATTGTACTATTGAGTCACATGATTGTACTATTGATTCACATGATATACTATTAGGGGATGTGGTGCAAGTTTGATAATACTTGCAGGACTAAATTAAAAATGAAGGAAAAGATGAAGGTATTATACTGTAATATTTCGAGCCCCAAAACGTTCAATTATCGAAACTATATTTTCTAATAAATAGAAACTCATTCTTCTTTCATTCTCACCAATTCCCTAAGTCTCACAAGAGCAATTATAGAGAGAAAAGCTATAGAGAGAAAGAAGAAGAGAAGTCTGTTACTTCACTATTCCAGTATTCAGTCTTCTTCTGAGGTAAGGGGTATTATTTATTTCATATTCTGAAGAGATATTATTTTTCGTATTCTTATGAATATTATTTTCGTTCAATATTCGTAAGGAATATCATCTTCGTTCAATATTCGTAGGAATATTAATTTTTTTCAACAGTCATAAGGGGTATTATTTATTTCATATTCAGAAGAGATACTATTTTTCATATTCGTATGGATATTATCTTCGTTCAATATTCATATGAAATAATATTTTCTTCCATACTCTGTAGTATGTAAGTAATATTATTTCATTTCGTATTTCTACTTCTACACTCATTTTGTTGAAGTATTGCTTCTATACTCTGTGAAATTAGTAGAATATTGTAAGACCCCAACTTTTATGAATAAAGATGAATTTTTTATAAATATCATTTTTGAATATTATGGAATGAATTTGATATAATGTTATAGTTGTGGGTAATATTTATAAATTATACAAAGTACGCAAGTGGTTATATTATATTCGATTGGTCGGGGAATATTCATTTTAACAGGGAATATTCGTATGACGACACAATCATTGGTGGACCCACATCGAAATTATTGCGGGATGAGAAAACGACAAAAAATATCTTTTTATGAAAATAAAGGCGGAAGTTTACCGTTAACTGTTAAAATATCCGGTGTTAAAAGTACAGTAATACACGTGATTGCATAGTAGCACAAGGTATTGATTATAGATACTTACGTGAGTAGTCACTCAGTTATACTCAATTATTGCTACAGTAATTGATGTATCATATCTCTCATATTAGTGATTCAATTATTGTCACACTATCATTTGCATAATATTTTATATTATTAAATCAATAATTGAGACGACAAAGTTATTCATATTATTATTTACAATATTGACAATGTCTAGAAATTACATCAAGAAGAGGTTTGGTCACCTAATTGCGTGCCAATAAGGAGAAATCCTTATCGGAAAGCCCCCTCTTTCCTAGGAACGACCTGGTTGTTAAATATTGCGAATTATAATAATGATGATAAATGTTGTTAAAAATATTAAGAGGATTTTTATGAAGTATTTGTTGTAAATTTTGCTTATTATTTGGATCCCCATTTACCCATTTTTAAAATAATCGGTAGAAAGTTATTTAGTATATATATAATGGGACCCACCTGTGATTGTGAGATGTTGGTAGGAGGGGAACACGTGGGGCCCACATTGGAAGAAAAAAATGGGGCGGGGGGGGTGGGGGAATCCTACAAAATTTGTTACGGAGAGATATGTTTTTTCAAAGCACCATGTGCTTATATATATATATATATATATATATATATATTATTTTTGTTTTATTTGACATATAACATCCGTGACTGCTAAATATTTCATCCGTGAAATCATCATTCAGTACACCCGTGATCAAACAGTACCCCTTCAATTCTCTTATAAATAGGATGCTTAGTTAGAATTGAAAATCACACCAGAATCAGAGAATTCTTCTTCTATAATATTGAGCGTATTTCTTTTGAGTTTTAGAAAGCTTTGAGCGTAGAAAATAGTTAAAGTTTTCTTCAAAAATATCCCCGCTATACCAGTTGGAATACTTTTCTTTTCAAGGTAAGGGATGTTATTTTTGTTCAATATTCGCTTGAAATAATTTTTTCTTCCATACTCTATAGTATGTAAGTAATATTATTTCATTTTAGATTTTGAATTATATACTCATTTTGTTGAAGTTTTGGCTTCTATATTCCATAAAATTAGTAGAATATCCTTGATATTTGCGCTTCATCCAGTATCTTTTCATGAAAATATTATTCTGAGCATTCTTGATAAGTTTTAACTTTTTCATGCCAGGGTACTATTTACAGGGTTACTATTTCCAAAGTTACTATTCATGGGTACTATTCACTCGATTACTATTCACCCGGGGTACTATTCATGACAAAAATTAATTTCTTTTCGGTCCAAATCATTTTTGATATAATATTATTCTTGAATTTTACTCCACAAAGTAGTATCATGTTGACAATTTGGACATTATTGAATTCTGGATAAATTAAATTATAAATCTTTAAAAATTTATCCTTGAACTTGTTTTATTGAATTCTTATATCATTGTCATCATCCTCATGTTTATATTATGTTGAAAGTCATATGTGGCATGTAGTGCATAGATAGACTTGGTATGATTATGACCATGGATTATTCGGTATAATCATGACCATAATTTTTCAAATGCTGTGGTAAAAGTCCTCATTGGCCCGTAGTGCATTGATGGACAGTTGTTGGCATGATCATGACCATTGATGAATACACGAATATTCTTGGCCCGTAGTGCATGGATAATTTATGGTCGTGATACTTATGAATATCCTTGGCCGTAGTGCAGGGGTGATTCGATGATGTGGATTATTTATTAAGCTGAGTCTCAGCGATAAAAGTGATGAAAAATCTTTTAAATCATAGAAGATAGTAGATTTTATACTCTACTTGACTTTTCTAATGGATTGCGTGTTCCGCTGCAGTTAAACTTGATGTTTATTATATTTTATCAGTTTAACATTGTTGAAGGCTAACGATAAATTATTCTGCATTATCTTAGTCATAATATTTCTTACTGGGTTAGTTGAGCTCGACCTTTTCTTTCATTGTTCTCTTCAGAAATTGAGAATATAGCTGGGACTAGTCGGGGAACGGAGTGACGGTCCAAATGTTTGCATTAGTAGTCCTCACTATTCTGTGAAATGGTGTGATAATAAATGTATCGAGGACTTATTTTGACTTTGAATACTGTCTAGAAGACAATATTTATATTAAAACTCATAGCTCATGTTGTATATTTAAGTTTGTATTTGTATTATGTACCATGTATTTAGCGACTCAGAATGGGTGATGTATACCTATTTTGGGGGCGTCACAGTTGGTATCAAAGCTTAGGGATATGATCCCTGGCTGAGATGTGAGACAAAAACTAGGAGGGGAGAGATGGAGAATTCCTTCGCTAGTATGACCTACCTAAGTTTATTTGGTATTTAATTGGTAAGTCAAAATATAGAGATAATATGTTGCATATCAATTACCCTTGTTTTGTGGCAGTATTTGAAAATGACATCTGAGAATGTTGAGAATAACAATGGAGCACAGGAGACCGTTGAATCACCAACGATCAATAACCAGGAAAATGTGCATCAGGAAGGCAATAGTCCTCTTGCAAATAATAACACCGACCAAATGATGAACAATGGAATGTTCAGAGGCTTTCTGCAATTCATGCAACATCAGGCAAAAAAAACTCCTGTCCAAAATGCAGGTGGAAGCACTGGCAACTCTCGGACTATCACCGCTAAGCAGTTCAAGGAGCTGGGACCACCAGAGTTTATTGGAGAATCAAAACCACTTAAGGTGGAGACGTGGATAAAGTAGATCACCAAGATATTTGATGTCTTGGGATGCTCCGAGGAACAAAAGGTTCCCTTTGCCACCTTTATGTTGCGAAGAGAGGCAGATTACTGGTGGGAATCAGTAAAGCGTACTCAACCTACCGTACTGAAGATGTCTTGGGAGAAGTTCCAAGAACTATTCAACGACAAGTACTTTCCCGAAAGTATTCGTCACATAAAAGAGGTAGAGTTCATCAAGTTGGAGCAGAACAATATGACCGTGTCACGGTACAAAGCTAAGTTTGCCGAGTTGTCCCGGTTTGCGTCTCACTGGTTGATAATGAGGAGAGAATGATGCGGATGTTTCTAAGAGGTTTGAAACCCGAGATACGTCAATATCTAATTTCTCATAAATTTTGTTTGTATTCAGATGTTGTAAATAGGGCTCAGTTATTGGAGCGCGATAACGAGTCAACCCAACCAAGAGAAAGCAGCCGGCAAAATGATAATACCGGTGGTAATAGTCATCGAAGCAGTGATAACAAACGTGGAGGGAATCAACATGCCAGAAATGGTAACCATGTAAGACCCCAACTTTTATGAATAAAGATTAAATTCTCTCGAAATATATTTTTGAATATTATGGTGTGGATATGATATAATGTTATAGTTGTGGGTATTATTTACAAATTTTGCAAAGTAAACAAGTGGTTATATAATATTCGATTGGTCGAGGAATATTCGTTTTAACAGGGAATATTCATACGACGACACAATCATTGGTGAACCCCATAACGGAAGAATTGTCGTAGTTAGAAAATGATAGAATTATCTTTTTATAAAAATAATGGCAAAAGTGTAAAATTAAAGCGTTGAACTACCAAAGAAAAAGTACGAAGAATAATGTGGGTGCATAGTAGCACATGGTGTTGATTATTGATGCTTACGTGAGAAGTCACTCAGTTTTACTCAATTATTACTACAGTAATTGTTGCATCATATCTCTCATATTATTGATTCGATTATTGTCACAGTATCATCTGCATTATATGATATATTATTAAATCAATTATTGAGACGACAAAGTTATTCATATTATTAAATTGCAATATTTACAATGTCTAGAAGTTCTGTCAAGGAGAGGTTTGGTAACCTAATTGCGTGCCAATAAGGATAAATCCTTATCAGAAAGCCCCCTCTTTCCTGGGAACGACCTGGTTGTTAAATATTGTGAGTTATAATTTTAATGATGAATAAGTTCGTGTTGATTAAAGATGAATTTGATAGTTTCATTGTGTTGGGATTATTAGTGTTAATAGAAATCGACATCTATTCCGATGATAATTGATGTCTGGGGGTTATATTGATAAATCGGGTAATTTATCGGATAAATGAGCAATTAATTGCTACTAATTCACATGCTTTTTATAACTATTTGTTCACATGTGTGTACTATTGAATCATATTCTTGTACTATTAGGGGAGTTGGTGCAAGATTGATAATACTTGCATGACTAAGTTAAAAATAGAGGTATAGATGGAGGTACTATACTGTAATTCGTATTTTTCACATGATTATACTATTGATTCACATTATTGAACTATTGATTCACATTATTTACTATTAGGGGAGGTGGTGCAAGTTTGATAATACTTGCAGGACTAAATTAAAATGAAAGAAAAAGTGGAGGTATTCAGATTGTAATATTTCGAGCCCCAAAACGTGCAATTATTGAAACTATATTTTCCTATAAATAGAAGCTCATTCTTCCTTCATTTCTCACCAATTCACAAAAGCTTTAGAGCAATTATTATAGAGAGAAATTATAGAGAGAAAGAAGAAGAGAAGTCTGCTACCTCACTATTCCAGTATCCTGTTTTTTTCTACGGTAAGGGGTATTATTTCTTTCGTATTCATGGAGAGAACTTCTGTTATTCCACTCTTTATTATTCTGTTGGAATAACATGTATACGCGGACTACCTTATACTTGGTGAAATTCTTCTATTATTCTGTTCTTTATCATTCTGTTGGAACATCATGTCTGTGCTTTACGCATGACCTGGTTCCATTATTTATCATTTTGTTGGAACATCCTCATGCGGTGCTTTACGCATGACTTGGCCGTTATTTATTATTACATTGGAATATCCCATGTATGCGTTTATGCTCGATTCGGTTCCGTTATTTATTATTCTGTTGGAATAACTGCGGTCTATCGCATGCCTGGTGATTTCTTCTGTTATTCCATTCTTTAGTATACTCAGTTGGTTAAAGTTTTGGCTTTTGTACTCCTTGAAATTAGTAGAATATCCTTGATATTTGCGCTTCATCTAGTATCTTTTCATGGAAATATTCTTCTGAGCATTCTTGAGTTTTATCCCACAAAGCAGTATCATGTTGACAATTTGGACGTTATTGGTTCCTGGACAAATTAATTTTTGAACTTGTTTTATTGAATTCGTATATCATTGTCATCATTCTCATGTCTATAATATGTTGAAAGTCATCTGTGGCCTGTAGTACATAGATGGACTTGGTATGATTATGACCAGGGATTATTCGGTATAATCATGACCATAATGTTACAAATGATGTGGAAAAAGTCCTCATTGGCCCGTAGTGCATTGATGGACAGTTGTTGGCATGATCGTGACTATTGATGAATACACGAATATCCTTGGCCCGTAGTGCATGGAAATTTTTTTGGTCGTGATACTAATGAATATCATTGGCCGTAGTGCAGGGATGATGTGGTTTATTTATTAAGCCGAGTCTCAGCAATAAAAGTGATGAAAAACCTTTTAAATCATAGAAGATAGTAGACTTTATTCTCTACTTGACTCTTCTAATGGATTGCTTGTTCCACTGCAGTTAAACTTGATGTTTATTATATTTTATCAGTTTAACACTGTTGAAGGCTAATGATAAATTATTCTGCATTATCTTAGTCACAATATTTCTTACTAGGCTAGTTGAGCTCACCCTTTTGCTTTCATTGTTCTCTTCAGGAAATGAGAACGTAGCTGGGACTAGTCGGGGAACGGAGTTACGGTCCAGATGATAGCATTAGTAGTCCTCACTATTCTATGAAATAGTGTGATAATAAATGAAATGAGGACTCCATTGAGTGTGGATATTGTCTAGATGACAATATTTGTATTAAAACTCATAGCTTATGTTTTGTCGTATTTTACACGATAGTTGTATTATTAAGTTGTATTTGAATTTTATACCATGTATTTGGCGACTCAAGATGGGTTATGTATATCTATTTTGGGGGCGTCACAGTTGGTATCAAAGCTTAGGGATATGATCCCTGGTTAAGATGTGAGACTAGAACTAGGAGGGGAGAGACGGGGAATTCCTTTTTCTAGTATGACCTACCTAAGTATATTTAGTATTTAATTGGTCGGTTAGATTTTAAGGATAATATGTTTCATGTCAATTAACCCTTGTTTTGTGGCAGCATCTGAAAATGAAATTTGAGAATGTTGAGAATAACTATGGAGCACAGGAGACCGTTGAGTCTCCACAGATCAATAATCAGGATAATGTGCATCAGGAAGGCGACAATCCACATGCAAACAACAACACTGACCAAATGATGAACGATGGAATGTTCAGAGGCTTTATGAAATTCATACAACATCAGGCGAGAGCGGCTCCTATCCAAAATCTAGGTGGAAATACTGGAAACTCTCGGACGGTCACCGCTAAACAGTTCAAGGAGCTGGGACCACCGAAGTTTATTGGACAGCCAAAACCAATTAAGGCGGAAGCGTGGATAAAGTAGATCACCAAGATATTTGATGTCTTGGGATGCTCCGAGGAGCAAAAGGTTCCCTTTGCCACCTTTATGTTACGAGGAGAGGCAGATTACTGGTGGGAATCGATAAAGCGTACTCAACCTACCGTACTGAAGATGTCTTGGGAGAAGTTCCAAGAACTATTCAACGACAAGTACTTTCCCGAAAGTATTCGTCACATAAAAGAGGTAGAGTTCATCAAGTTGGAGCAGAACAATATGACCGTGTCGCAGTATGAAGCTAAGTTTTCCGAGTTGTCCCAATTTGCGTCTCACTTGGTTGATAATGAGAAGAGAATGACGCGGATGTTTCTAAGAGGTTTGAAACCCAAGATACGTCAATATTTAATTTCTCATAAACTTTGTTTGTACTCAAATGTTGTAAATAGGGCTCAGTTATTGGAGCGCGATAACGAGTCAACGTAACCAAGAGAAAGCAGCCGGCAAAATGATAATACCAGTAGTAGCAGTCATCGAAGCGGTGACAACAAACGTGGAGGGAATCAACATGACAGAAATGGTAACCACTTCGGTGGTAATCATGGCCAAGATAATAAGAATGGACATTTCAACAAGAGGAGATTCAACAATGATGGAAAGACGTCAGCACCAACACCCGTTGTTAAGGAAGGAGAACGACCACCTATCATATGCTTCAAATGCGGAGGGGACGGACACATCAGTCCAAACTGCACGATGAAGTCCAAAGCGTGTTATAATTATGGAAGAGAAGGTCACCTAGCCCAATTTTATCGTGCACCAAAGACAAGTCCAGCTGGGATGGAGGCACCAAAGGCCGTCCTAGAAAAGTCAAAGTCAGTAGTTCAAGGGAGAGCGTTTGTTGTGACCTCCCAGAAAGTAAGGAACCCGAATGAGTTCATCACGGGTAAGCTTATCATAAACTCTAGCGAAGTCTATACCTTATTTGATACAAGTTCTACCCATTCTTTTATTTCTCCTACTTGCGCTCAACGTTTAAATTTGATTTTGAAGAAATTAGACTTTGACTTATCGGTTAAAACTCCGTTGGGAGAAACCTTCATTACATCCACTGTTTATAAGTCTTGTTTTATTCAAATCAATAACCGCACGTTACATGTCGATCTTATTTCTTTAAAAAATACTTCCATTTGACGTGATTCTTGGGATTGATTGGTTAACTACTCATCATGCTAAAATTGATTGTTTTCGTAAGGTTGTTAGCTTTCATATTCCTAATCAACCTACTATACGAATTCAAGCGACCAAATCATTAAAATCAATCGCGGTCATCTCAAGCCATAAAGTTATTCATTTATTAAAAAATGGATGTCAAGCTTTCTTAGCTCATGTCACAGATTTAAACAAAAATACGTCAGATTTGAATGATATTTCTATTGTTAATAAATTTCCTGACGTATTCCCCGAAGAACTTTCTGGCTTACCCCCAGAGCGTTAAATCGAGTTTGGTATCGATCTTGAACCCGGTACAAAACCCATTTCCAAAGCCCCATATTGTATGGCTCCTATTGAACTTCGGGAGTTAAAAACCCAACTGCAGGAATTGTTAGACATCGGTTTTATTCAACCTAGTACGTCTCCTTGGGGTGCTCCTGTTCTATTCATGAAGAAGAAAGATGGAAGTATGTGACTTTGTATTGATTATCGGGAGTTGAATCATGTCACCATAAAAAATAGGTACCCGTTGCCTCATATTGATGACCTGTTTGATCAGTTGTAAGGCGCCAAATTCTTTTCAAAGATTGATCTTCGTTCCGGCTATCATCAGTTGAAGATTAAAATCGATGACATTCCAAAGACTGCTTTTAGAACTCGGTACGGGCATTATGAATTCCTAGTCATGTCTTTTGGATTGGCTAATGCTCCTGCTGCCTTCATGGACATGATGAACCGAGTATTCAAGGAATACTTGGATCACTTTGTGGTCGTCTTTATTGATGACATCCTCATATACTCCAAAACCCGTGAAGACCATGAGAAACACTTGAGGTTGATACTCCAAAAGCTTCGTGAAAATAAGCTATATGCCAAGTTGAAGAAATGCGAGTTCTGGCTTGAGGAAGTTGCATTACTTGGGAACGTAATATCAAATCATGGAATATCTGTTGACCCGGCAAAGATTGAAGCAATACAAAGCTGGGAGCAACCTAAGTCAGTGACCGAAGAACGTAGATTTCTCGGCTTAGCTGGTTATTATCGGAGATTCATAGAAGGGTTTTCTCGAATCGCTACTCCATTAACTCGCTGACTCGAAAAGATACAAAGTTTGGTTGAAGCGAGGAATGTGAGAAGAGTTTTCAAGAACTCAAGAAAAGACTCATTTTAGCACCTGTTTTGACAATACCATTTGGCTCGGAGGAATTTGTCATCTACAGTGATGCTTCAGGAAAAGGGTTAGGATGTGTTCCCATGCAACATGGGAAAGTCATAGCCTATGCCTCACGACAACTCAAAGAATATGAGAGGAATTATCCTACTCATGATCTAGAGTTGGCAGCAGTCATTTTTGCACTTAAGATTTGGAGGCATTACCGTATGGAGAGAAGGTGGAGATCTATACGGATCATAAAAGCCTCAAATATTTCTTCACTCAAAAGGAACTCAACATGCGGCAACGATGATGGCTTGTGTTGTTGAAAGATTACGATCATACCATTCAATACCATCTTGGAAAAGCGAACGTAGTAGCTGATGCATTAAGTAGAAGATCATATGCAGGTACGAGTGCATTATTGTCAACGCAAAGGCCCATTTTATATGACTTACAAAGGATGGAGATAGAGTTAAAGACTCCAGGGACCCATGTGATGATGGCGAATATACGAGTAGAACCAACTTTAATCCATAAAGTTAAAGCTGCTCAAACTATAGACTTGGAGCTGATGCGTATGAGGAAGAAATTGCAAGAAGATGCTATTTCGG
Source organism: Panax quinquefolius (assembly GCA_020205615.1). Classification (NCBI taxonomy): domain Eukaryota; kingdom Viridiplantae; phylum Streptophyta; class Magnoliopsida; order Apiales; family Araliaceae; genus Panax; species Panax quinquefolius. The sequence goes on from CM035166.1 coordinate 28,124,767, forward strand.
AAGCAAGAATTGATGAAGAAGGAATACATCGAGTCAACTCTAGACTTTTTATTCCTAACAACCCCGATTTAAAGTATAAAATCATGATTGAGGCGCACAACACACCGTTTTCAATCCATCCTGGGAGTACCAAAATGTATCGTGATCTTCGACTTACATTTTGGTGGAGCAATATGAAGAGAGAGATCACAGAGTTTATCTCAAGGTGTCTAACTTGTCAACGAGTCAAGGCAAAGCATCAATTGCCAAAAGGTCCATTGCAACCACTTGAAATTCCAGAATGGAAGTGGGAGCACATTACCATGGATTTCGTTACTGGTCTTCCCAAGGTTTCTCAAAGCATAGATGCGAGTTGGGTCATTGTTGATAGATTGACCAAGTCTGCTAATTTCTTACCTATACGAGAAACTTATACACTTGAACGTCTTGCTCGTATGTACATAAACAAGATTGTAAGATTGCATGGTATGCCAGTATCCATAGTTTCTGATCGAGACCCAAGATTCACTTCACGATTTTGGGTTAGTTTGCAAAAAGCTATGGGCACGGATTTACGATTTAGCTCAACATATCATCCTCAAACGGACGGGCAGTCAGAAAGGACTATTCAAACTCTTGAAGATTTATTAAAACTCTGTGTCCTTGACTTCAAGGGAAGTTGGGACAAGTTCTTACCATTTGTGGAGTTTTCCTACAACAACAGTTATCAAGCAAGTATTGGCATGACTTCATTTGAGGCGTTGTATGGAAGAAAGTGTCGTTCTCCAGTATGCTGGGATAAGGTGGGTGAAGCAACGTTGTTGGGACCGGAGTTGGTACGTATGACTACGAGATAGAGGAAGATTTAACGTATGAAGAGTTACCTGTTAAAATCTTGGATAAGAATGATCATATTCTACGCTCCAAGGTTATACCTCAAGTCAAAGTTTTGTGGAGAAACCACGATGTGGAAGAAATGACCTAGGAGTTAGAATCTGAGATGAAGTCAAGATATCCTCACCTCTTCGATATACCAGGTATGTACCCTAATTTGAGGACAAAATTTCATAAGAAGTGGAGGTTGTAAGACCCCAACTTTTATGAATAAAGATTAAATTCTCTCGAAATAAATTTTAGAATATTATGGTGTGGATATGATATAATGTTATAGTTGTGGGCATTATTTACAAATTTTGCAAAGTAAGCAAGTGGTTATATAATATTCGATTGGTCGGGAAATATTCGTACGACGGCACAATCATTGGTGGACCCCACAACGGAAGTATTGTCGTAGTTAGAAAACGACAGAATTATTTTTTTATAAAAATAACGGCGAAAGTGTTACCGTTAAAACTGTTGAACTACCCGGTAGTAAAAGTACAGTAATATGCGTGGTTGCATAGTAGCACACAATATTGTTTATTGATACTTACATGAGAAGTCACTCAGTTATACTCAATTATTGCTACAGTAATTGTTGCATCATATCTCTCATATTATTGATTCGATTATTGTCACAGTATCATCTACATTATATGATATATTATTAAATCAATAATTGAGATGACAAAGTTATTAATATTATTAAATTACAATATTTACAATGTCTAGAAGTTCTGTCAAGGAGAAGTTTGGTCACCTAATTGCGTGCCAAAAAGGAGAAATCCTTATCAGAAAGCCCCCTCTTTCCTAGGAACGACCTGGTTGTTAAATATTGTGAGTTATAATATTAATGATGAATAAGTTCGTGTTAATTAAAGATGAATTTGATAGTTCCATTGTGTTGGGATTATTAGTGTTAATAGAAATCGACATCTATTCCGATGATAATTGATGTCTGGGGGTTATATTGATAAATTGGGTAATTTATTGGATAAATGAGCAATTAATTGCTACTAATTCACATGCTTATATAACTATTTGTTCACATGTGTGTACTATTGAATCACATTCTTGTACTATTAGGGGAGTTGGTGCAAGATTGATAATACTTGCATGACTAAGTTAAAAATGGAGGTATAGATAGAGGTACTATACTGTAATTCGTATTTTTCACATGATTATACTATTGATTCACATTATTTACTATTAGGGGAGGTGGTGCAAGTTTGATAATACTTGCAGGACTAAATTAAAAATGAAAGAAAAGTTGGAGGTATTGTACTGTAATATTTTAAGCCCCAAAACTTGCAATTATTGAAACTATATTTTCCTATAAATAGAAGCTCATTCTTCCTTCATTTCTCACCAATTCACAAAAGCTTTAGAGCAATTATTATAGAGAGAAATTATAGAGAGAAAGTAGAAGAGAAGTCTGCTACCTCATTATTCCAATATTCAGTTTTTTCCTACGGTAAGTGAGACGCCCCCAAATCCGGGTACTTGAAACCCGAAATTGGTGCTTCACGATACAATTTCTATAAGCTGAATAATTGCTAATAATAATAACAATAATATAAAGTTCAAACTTAATTTACATATGCATCAAAGTTTACTCCCAGGTACGAGACCTTTAAACATTCATTACATCATAGATAATAAGTATCATTGTCTTAATTAACTATAACTATTACACAACATGTTATAAATCTCATTCGTACAACTTTCCTTTCCCCTTGTTCTTGCTTGAGCCTTCAGGTTAATCATACTTAACTGAAAACATTTAAATTTAAAGCAAGAATGAGCATTGGATTGCCCAGCAAGTAATAACAACAATATGTATTAGCTGAAAGAATTAAATGTTTTTCTTGAAAGACACTTCTACAACGAATCAACAGTTGTGAAGTAAGCTGAACCAATAATAACAACATATCACTTCCATATATAATCTTTGAAACTACGTATAGACTATAACTGGAGATCAGTCAACATACTATGAACATTGTTTTCTATTTTCGAAAAGGTTAAATAGAACTTCATCTGTAAACCGTCATAACTTACGGGCATGGGGGGTGATCAGCCCGTTATGCCCTGTATTGATCAATACTACATGCAAGAACGGTATTATCGTTCACTCTATCCACCTTAGGTGCACAAAAGTTTTCCCATATTTGGGATGTTCATACTTAGTCGGGAATCCAAACTAAAACAATCTGGTTGGATACAATAACGTTCTATATTGTTCAACAATATTTTTATGTCTAGCTGAATCAAATAGCTTAGACGACTTTTAAGTCAATGTATACATACTTGAAATCAATAAGTATGTATCAATATGTGATTAAATACAATGGTTATCCAAGTGGGGACACTTGTCTAACCCTATAAACGAATTAACGAACAGAATAAATATCTGAATTATACAATAATACAATGATCGGGTAATCTAAGAACTTGTATGAATACATATATTGGATACATAATCAATAATAATAGAGTTAATAATCTGGCACAATAATAATATAATTCTGAAACTTTTTTACTCATGTCCATTGCATAAAGTAAATACAAAAGTAAGATACTTGCATGAGCTGCTGCTTATAATAACGCAACTTAGATTAATCTTTTATACAGCGATCTATCAGTAATAAGATCATTCGTTCAATTAGAATAATATATCGTAACACATAAGATCGCTAATTGCGATCGAAGACATAATCTAATCACATCATCACATATGTTTAACGACTATTGGATCATAAGCAGAGACACATATCTAGTCAATTTATCTAAGTCCAGATCAATTTATGAAACATTTCTATATACACCGGTTTTATCGGGTAATTATCGAGTCTAAAACTCTAATCTATAGTTCAATATTCCTTTAGATATTTTAAATATCAGTCATATTATTTTTCATAGCTTTATAATAATTTTTAAATAATTATTATACTTTTATCATGAATTTTCAAACACTTCGAAATCATTATTAAATGATTTAGATATTAACTAATTCTATTATCATTAATATTTTATTAATATTAAACAATTAATGAAACCATTGCCAAAATATTAAAGTTATTTATAATAACTCAAAAATATTTTTAAAGTATTAATAATACCCTTAAATGAGTTTTAAAATATTTAAAATTATTTTTAAATAATTACCATTAATATTTAAGTATTAATGTTCTATTTATCCAAATATTAAAAGTCATTAATTATGACTTAAAATATTTTTAATTCATTTATATCCTTTTTAAATAATTTTTAAATTAATAAAACCATTTTAAAACTATTTATTTAATATAATTATTAAATAAATTTAATATCATTAATGTCAAATAAATATCATTAAGATTAAATTATTAATGAAATTATCCTTTAAATATTAAAAGTTATATTTTATAACTTAAAATATCTTTAAACACTTTATTTTTACTTAAAATAATTTTTTAATATAAAAATCATTTTACTTTACCTTGTTTAATATAATTATTAAATAAATCTAATATCCTTAATATTAAAATATTAATATTTTTCATGACAAAATATCAAAAGTTATATTTTATAACTTAAAATATTCTTATAATCTCTAAATCATTTTATATAAATTTTAATTCATTATTTCTATTTTCCATCATTTATTTAATATCTTTATTAAATAACTTAATCATCATTAATATCTAATTAATAATGAAAATCATCACAAAATATTGAAAATTATAGAAAATAACTTAAAATATCTTTTATATCATAACTTATTTTTAAATGATTTTTCATGTATAAAAATCATTTTTAAATCATTTATTTAATATTATACTTAAATAAATTAAATACTTTTTATATTCCAAAAATATTAAATATTTATGAAATATACTTAAAATAATTAAAAACTAATTTTCGGACTTTAAAATAATTTTTAATAATTTATTTGGTATTTTTAATAATTAAAACTATTTTTTTCTATTTATTTAATTAAAATAACTAATTTAGAAATTAAACTGTCGCTAAAGGTACATTAGGCGACATAACTCTCGCTAATGGTGTTCTTCATCATACCTAGAAAACTAATGTCAGATTTCGAGTGGGGTACTTTGACTACGATTTCTGATCCGATCGTGGTGTTGATGGACTATCTAATGATCACAGTATGTAGAACTAATGTAATACTACAATATACAACAACAATCATGGTCATAACATGCATCAAATGCAAGATCTAATCTAACCAAAACATCATGTTGAAGGTTGTTCTTCATTTTGGGTTTGCCCGAAATAAAGAAACGATTCATTGCTTACTGAGCTCCACTACATGATGATCGTGCATCATTTTTGTGATCTAAAAGTTCCAGGTTGTATACCACATGTAGCTAAATAGATCTATTACAAAGCATCACTAAAATAACAACACAACAAGAAGATATAATCTGGTCAAACTATGCCAGAGAAGCTGTTCTTCATGAATCTGGGTTTTTCCCAGAAACTCTAGTTTGACCACCCATATCTTTGATCATGTAACCTATCTGGTTGTTCTATGAGTTTTAAGATGTAGTAGTCGTGTCAAACTACAAGTCTATAACAGGAACATGACCATACTATAACGGATCAGCAAGAACATAAGTTCTAAAAATCACTGTCAGAAATTCTGGGTTTCTAGGTTGCCCAGAATCTCAGAATTTCTGATCGGTCAACTCACTTTGACCACGAATATCTTTTAATCTATGAGATATGAACTCGATTCAAGTTCCAGATTCAAAATCTCGACATGCAGTACAAGTACAAACCTTTAAAACACAAAAACCATAACGAGATAGAGATCTATGGGATCCGACATTCATTGTCGGACCTTATTTTCAAAAATGCGATTTCAAAAATCATCAAATCGAGCCTCTAGATGTTATGGGTTTAACATCTAGCAACCCGGATCATTGATTAACACCCCATACAACATATTTTAACAATCAATTATAAGATCTAACATCAAATCACGAGAATTTTTAAGTAGGTTCTTTTATACCTTTTTGCACCTCGATTCTTGATTTCTTGCTTCCTCGATTTGATGTTAGTGTTCATGGGGCTTGATTGGGGACTGATCTAGCAAGGAAATTTCGTGGGTTTGGTCTTGAGAGAGTATGGCTAAGTGTTTGTTGCACAAATAAAGTAATAATGCATTTTCTCTCTCTTAATCTATGCAATCAAATTGATGCAATGAACTTGGCCGGTGAATTGAATCTGATATGCTGGTCATGTAGCTTTTAGGTAGGTCTAGGGTAGGGTGGCTACAAGATTGGATAAGATTTGCCAGCAATAATTCAACTAATGGGACAAAAGGGTATTTTGGTAATTATATTAAATTTCAAGGGTATTCTTGTCCAATGTTATTGAATCTATGGTTTAATCACTAGATTTTACATCTTAAAGTTTCCCAAATAATTTCTAGGATTTGGACAATTAAAAATTAATGTGTAATAAAATTTTAATTTTAAACACACTAATTAAATTAGGATTTAATAACACGACATGAGGGTTATGACATAATTTACCATATTTGGTCTACCATTATCAGTCTACAGATATACAGTACATATTCATAGCACTGAAAAATCAAAATATAATTAATATTATATTATTATTCTCATCCCTTGACCAATACCCAAATTTAGGGTTTAGATTCCATATCGATTTATTTTTCATATACAACATCAATAATTAAGCTAAAATAATTAACTTAAGTATTACGAACAATTCATATAATAAAATATTTATTATTATAATTCTACTAATCATTTCATATATTATTTAAATAATATAAAATCATATTTTCATAGAAAATAAATAATAAAGACATTTCTACTATAAAATTAATTATTATAAGTATATACGTTATAATGATCAATAATTCTAAAATAAAATTATTTGAAATTATTCATGTAATAAATAAATTTTATTTATTACATATATACACATACATTACTTGGCATATATTCCTTCTTAAATAAAAAAAATTTATATGCAAAATTTCTTATTTATTTACATAGAAAATATCGGGTTATTACAGTAAGGGGTATTATTTCTTTCGTATTCATGGAGAGAACTTCTGTTATTCCACTCTTTATTATTCCGTTGGAATAACCTGTATACGCGGACTACCCTATACTTGGTGAAATTCTTCTATTATTACATTTCTTTATCATTCGTTAGAACATCACATGCGTGCTTTTACGCATTTGACACGGTTCCATTATTTATCATTCTCGTTGGAACATCCTATACGTGTTTTACGCATGACTGGTTCCATTATTTATTATTCGTTGGAATATCCACATGCGTAATATTTACGCTTTGACTGGTTTCGTTATTTATTATTCTGTTGGAATAACCTGTTTGTGCGGTCTATCGCATGCCTGGTGATTTCTTTTGTTATTCCATTCTTTAGTATACCTAGTTGGTTAAAGTTTTGGCTTTTATACTCCATAAAATTAGTAGAATATCCTTGATATTTGCGCTTCATCCAGTATCTTTTCATGGAAATATTCTTCTGAGCATTCTTGAGTTTTATCCCACAAAGCAGTATTATGTTGACAATTTGGACGTTATTGGTTCCTGGACAAATTAATTCTTGAACTTATTTTATTGAATTCTTATATCATTGTCATCATCCACATGTCTATAATATGTTGAAAGTCATATGTGGCCTGTAGTACATAGATGGACTTGGTATGATTATGACCAGGGATTATTCGGTATAATCATGACCGTAATGTTACAAATGATGTGGAAAAAGTCCTCATTGGCCCGTAGTGCATTGATGGACAGTTGTTGGCATGATCATGACCATTGATGAATACACGAATATCTTTGGCCCGTAGTGCATGGAAAAATTTGTGGTCGTGATACTAATGAATATCCTTGGCCGTAGTGCAGGGATGATGTGTTTTATTTATTAAGCTGAGTCTCAGTGATAAAAGTGATGAAAAACCTTTTAAATCATAGAAGATAGTAGACTTTATTCTCTACTTGACTCTTTTAATGGATTGCTTGTTCCGCTACAGTTAAACTTGATGTTTGTTATATTTTATCAGTTTAACACTGTTGAAGGCCAATGATAAATTATTATGCATTATCTTAGTCATAATATTTCTTACTGGGCTAGTTGAGCTCACCGTTTTGCTTTCATTGTTCTCTTCAGGAAATGAGAACGTAGTTGGGACTAGTCGGGGAATGGAGTGACGGTCCAGATGATAGCATTAGTAGTCCTCACTATTCTATGAAATAGTGTGATAATAAATGTAATGAGGACTCCATTGAGTGTGGATATTGTACAGATGACAATATTTGTATTAAAACTCATAGCTTATGTTTTGTCGTATTTTTACGATAGTTGTATTATTAAGTTGTATTTGAATTTTATACCATGTATTTGACGACTCAAGATGGGTGATGTATATCTATTTTGGGGCGCCACAAACCACTTTGGTGGTAATCATGGCAAGATAATAAAAGTGGACATTTCAAGAAGAGGAGATTCAACAATGATGGAAAGAGCGTCATCACCAAAGACCCGTTGTTAAGGAAGGAGAACGACCACCATCATATGCTTCAAATGCGGAGGGAGGGACACATCGGTCAAAATGCATGTAAGTCAAAATGTGTTACAATTGTTGAAGGCCAATGATAAATTATTATGCATTATCTTAGTCATAATATTTCTTACTGGGCTAGTTGAGCTCACCGTTTTGCTTTCATTGTTCTCTTCAGGAAATGAGAACGTAGTTGGGACTAGTCGGGGAATGGAGTGACGGTCCAGATGATAGCATTAGTAGTCCTCACTATTCTATGAAATAGTGTGATAATAAATGTAATGAGGACTCCATTGAGTGTGGATATTGTCTAGATGACAATATTTGTATTAAAACTCATAGCTTATGTTTTGTCGTATTTTACACGATAGTTGTATTATTAAGTTGTATTTGAATTTTATACCATGTATTTGACGACTCAAGATGGGTGATGTATATCTATTTTGGGGTCGTCACAAACCACTTTGGTGGTAATCATGGCCAAGATAATAAAAGTGGACATTTCAAGAAGAGGAGATTCAACAATGATGGAAAGACGTCATCACCAGCACCCGTTGTTAAGGAAGGAGAACGACCACCTATCATATGCTTCAAATGCGGAGGGGAGGGACACATCAGTCCAAAATGTGCACAGCAGTCCAAAACGTGTTACAATTGCGGAAGAGAAGGTCACCTAGCTAGATTTTATCGTACTGGGAAGCCAAGTCTAGTGGAACGGTGACACCAAATGCCGTCCCAGACAAGTTAAAACCAGTAGTTCAAGGGAGAGCATTTGTTGTGACCTCCTAGATAGCAAGGAACCCGAACGAGGTCATCACGGGTAAGCTTATCATAAACTCTAGCGAAGTATATACCTTATTTGATACTGGTTCTACCCATTCTTTTATTTCCCCTACTTACGCTCAACGTTTAAATTTGACTCCGGAGAAATTAGACTTTGACTTATCTATTAAAACTCTGTTCGGAGAAACCTTCATTACATCCACTATTTATAAGTCTTGTTTGGTTCAAATCGGTACCCTCACATTACCTATCGATCTTATTTCATTGAAAATACTTGTATTTGACGTAATTCTAGGGATTGATTGGTTAACTACTCATCATGCAAAAATTGATTGTTTTCATAAGGTTGTTAGATTTCATATTCCTAACCAACCTATTATGCGAATTTAAGCAACCAAACCACTAAAATCAATCAACTGTCGTCTCAAGCCATAAAGGTATTTGTTTATTAAAAAATGGATGTCAAGATTTCTTAGCTCATGTCACGGATTTAAAAAAAAATATGTCAGTTTTGAATGATATTTCTATTGTTAATAAATTTCCTGACGTATTCCCTGAAGAACTTCCTAGCCTACCCCCAGAGCGTGAAATTGAATTTTGTATCGACCTTGAACCCGGTACAAAACCCTATATCGAATGGCTCCTATTAAACTTCAGGAGTTAAAGACCCAACTATAGGAATTATTAGGCATCGGTTTCATTCATCCTAGTACGTCTCCTTGGGCTGCTCCTATTCTATTCTTGAAGAAGAAAGATGGGAGTATGCGACTTTGTATTGGTTATCGGCAGTTGAATCATGTCACCATCAAAAATAGGTACCCATTGCCACGTATTGATGATCTGTTTGACCAGTTACAAGGCGCCAAATTCTTTTCAGAGATCGATCTTCATTCCGGATATCATCAGTTAAAGATTAAAACCGATGACATTCCGAAGACGGCTTTCAGAACTCGGTACGGCCATTATGAATTCCTAGTCATGTCCTTTGGATTGACTAATGCTCTTGTTGCCTATATAGACATAATGAACCGAGTATTCAAGGAATATTTGGATCATGTTGTTGTCGTCTTTATTGATGACATTCTCATATACTCCAAAAGTCGTGAAGATCACGAGCAACACTTGAGGCTGATACTCCAAAAGCTTCGTGAAAACAAGCTTTATGCTAAGTTGAAGAAATGCGAGTTCTGGCTTGAAGAAGTAGCATTCCTTGGGCATGTAGTATTAAGTCATGGAATATCTGTTGACCCGACAAAGATTGAAGCAATACAAAGCTGGGAGCAACCTAAATCAGTGACCGAAGTACGTAGTTTTCTCGGCTTAGCTGGTTATTATCGGAGATTTGTAGAAGGGTGTTCTTGAATCGCTACTCCATTAACTCAGCTGACTCGGAAAGATACAAAATTCGGTTGGAGCGAGGAATGTGAGAAGTGTTTTCAAGAACTCAAGAGAAGACTCATTTCAGCACCTGTTCTGACAATACCATCTGGCTCGGAGGGATTTGTCATCTATAGTGATGCTTTAGACAAAGGGTTAGGATGTGTTCTCATGCAACATTGGGAAGTCATAGCCTATGCCTCTCGACAACTCAAAGAATATGAGAGGAATTATCCTACTCATGATTTAGAGTTGGCAGCTATTGTCTTCGCACTTAAAATTTGGAGGCATTACCTATATGGGGAAAAAATGGAGATCTATACGGATCATAAAAGCCTCAAATACTTCTTTACTCAAAAGGAACTCAACATGCGGTAATGACGTTGGCTCAAACTGTTGAAGGATTATGATCATACCATTCAATACCACCCTAGAAAAGTGAACGTGGTAGCTGACACATTGAGTAGAAGATCATATGTGGGTACGAGTGCGATATTGTCAATGCAAATGCCCATTTTACATGACTTGCAAAGAATGGAGATAGAGTTAAAGACTCCAGAGACCCACGTGATGATGGCAAATATACGAGTAGAACCGACTTTAATCGATAAAGTTAAAGCTGCTCAAGCTACAGACCTGGAGCTAATGCGTATGAGGAAGAAAGTACAAGAGGTGCTATTCCGGAAGCAAGAATCGATGAAGAAGGAATACTTCGAGTCAACTCCAGACTTTATGTTCCTAACGATTCTGACATGAAGTATAAAATCAAGACGAAGGCGCACAACACATCGTTTGCAATCCATCCTGGGAGTACAAAAATGTATCGTGATCTTTGACATACATTTTGGTGGAACAATTTGAAGAGAGAGATAGCGGAGTTTATCTCAAGGTGTTTAACTTGTCAACGTGTCAAGGTAGAGCATCAAGTGCCAAAAGGTCCATTGCAACCACTTGAAATTCCAGAATGGAAGTGGGAGCACATTACCATGGATTTCGTTACTGGTCTTCCTAAGGTTTCTCAAGGCATATATGCAATTTGGGTCATTGTTGATAGATTGACCAAGTCTGCTCATTTCTTACCTATACGAGAAACGTATGCACTTGAACGTCTTGCTCGTATGTACATAAACGAGATTATAAGACTGCATGGTATGCCAGTATCTATAGTTTCTGATCGAGACCCAAGATTCACTTTACGATTTTGGGTTAGTTTACAAAAAGCTAGGGGCACAGATTTATGATTTAGGTCGGTGTATCATCCTCAAATGGATGGATAGTTGGAGAGGACTATTCAAACTCTTGAGGATCTATTAAGACTCTGTGTCCTTGACTTCAAAGGAAGTTGGGACAAGTTCTTGCCATTGGTGGAATTTTCCTACAACAACAGTTATCAAGCAAGTATTGGTATGGCTCCATTTGAGGTGTTGTATGGGTGCAAGTGTCGTTCTCCAGTATGCTGGGATGAGGTGGGTGAAGAAACGTTGTTGGGATCAGAATTGGTAAGTATGACTACGGAGAAGATTCAAATTATCCAGCTACGTATAAAAACCTAACAAGATCAACAAAAGAGTTATGCTGATCTTCATCGGAAGGACGTGGAATTCAATGTTGGAGAACATGTGTCATTACGTGTTGCTCCATTGAAGGGAGTTACGAGATTCGGAAAGAGAGGAAAGCTCAATCCTCGATTCATTGGCCCATTTGAAATTCTTGACCTAGTAGGAACTGTGGCCTATAGACTCGCTTTACCGCCAAGTATGTCTCGTGTTCATAACGTTTTTCACATATCCATGTTACGTAAATATATGGAAGACCCAAACAACATTATTGAGTTAGAACTAGATGAAATAACGGAAGATTTAACGTATGAAGAGGTTTCTGTTAAAATCTTGGATAAGAAGGAACATATTTTACGCTCCAAGGTTATACCTCAAGTTAAACTTTTGTGGAGAAACCACGATGTTGAAGAAATGACCTGGGAATTAGAATCTGAAATGAAATCAAGGTATCCTCCCCTCTTCGTCATACCAGGTATGTACCCTAATTTTGAGGGAAAATTTCATAAGAAGGGGAGGTTATAAGACCCCAACTTTTATGAATAAAGATGAATTTTCTATAAATATAATTTTTGAATATTATGGAATGAATTTGATATAATGTTATAGTTATGGGTAATATTTATAAATTTTTCAAAGTACGCAAGTGGTTATATTATATTCGATTGGTCGAGGAATATTCGTTTTAACAGGAAATATTCGTACGACGACACAATCATTGGTGGATCCCACAGCGGAATTATTGTCGAGATGAGAAAACGACAAAAATATCTTTTTATGAAAATAACGGCGGAAGTTTACCGTTAACTGTTAAAATACCCGGTGTTAAAAGTACAGTAATATGCGTGGTTGTATCGTAGCACACGGTATTGATTATTGATGCTTACATGAGAAGTCACTCAGTTATACTCAATTATTACTATAGTAATTGATGTATCATATCTTTCATATTATTGATTCAATTATTGTCATAGTATCATTTGCATAATATTTTATATTATTAAATCAATAATTGAGACGACAAAGTTATTCATATTATTATTTACAATATTGACAATGTCTATAAGTTCTGTCAAGGAGAGGTTTGGTCACCTAATTGCGCGCCAATAAGGAGAAATCCTTATCGAAAATCCCCCTCTTTCCTGGGAACGATCTGGTTGTTAAATATTGCGAATTATAATAATGATGATAAATGTTGTTAAAAATATTAATAGGATTTTTATAAAGTATTTGTTGTAAATTTTGCTTATTATTTGGATCCCCATTTACCCATTTTTAAAATAATTGGTAGAAAGTTATTTAGTATATATATAATGGGACCCACCTATGATTGTGAGATGTTGGTAGGATGGGAATACGTGGGGCCCACGTTGGAAGAAAAAAATGGGGGAATACAAAATTTGTTACGGAGAGATGTTTTTTCAAAGCACCATGTGCTTATATATATATATATATATATATATATATATTATTTTTGTTTTATTGGACATATAACATCCGTGGCTGCTAAATATTTCATCTGTGAAATCATCATTCAGTACACCCATGATCAAACATTAACCCTTCAATTCTCCTATAAATAGGATGCTTAGTTAGAATTGAAAATCACACCAGAATCAGAGAATTCTTCTTCTATAATATTGAGCGTATTTCTTTTGAGTTTTAGAAAGCTTTGAGCGTAGAAAATAGTTAAAGTTTTCTTCAAGAATATCCTCGTTATACCAGTTGGAATACTTTTCTTTTCACACGGGGTACTATTCATGACAAAAATTAATTTCTTTTCGGTCCAAATCATTTTTGATATAATATTATTCTTGAATTTTACTCCACAAAGCAGTATCATGTTGTCAATTTGGACATTATTGAATTCTGGAAAAATTAAATTATAAATCTTTAAAAATTTATCCTTGAACTTGTTTTATTGAATTCATATATCATTGCCATCATCCTCATGTTTATTGTAAGACCCCAACTTATTATTAATGAAATTTAATTTTCTATTTTGAAATAGTAAAGGTTGATTTGATTAATGTGGATAGTTATGGGTAAAATACACAAATATTTCAAAATAAGCAAGTAGTTATAAAATATTCATTGTTGTCAGGGGAATATTCGATTTGGGTCGTGGAATATTCTTCTTTGTTTGGGAATATTCGTATTATATGCCATGATCTTTTGTGGGCCCCATAACGGAAAGCGATTGGATGAAGAAAGCGACAAATATAAGTTGTTTAAAATAACAACGTAATTGTTACAGATTAATCATTGTTAAAATACACTGTGGTTAAAAAACACGATGCTGCACCGGTATTGCACCAATTATTGATTCTTAAGTAAGAAGGCACTACTCAATAATGGTTAAAGTAATTCTTTATTCGATTATTTTATTGATTTAATAATTGTTGCGTTGATATTTTATATTCTTTGTTGTTTGATAATTGTCATTACAGTATTTTTCATTATCAAAGCAATAATTCATATTATCTGAATAATATTATTAGATAACATTATTGGCAATATCTAGAAAGTTCTCGCTAAGGAGAGGTTTGGTCACCTAATTACGGCCAAGATGGAGAAATTCTTATCGAAAGCCCCCTCTTTCCGGGAAGGCTATCTGGTTGTCAATATTGTGATTCTGTAATATTATTTGTGAATAATTAATTATTGATTCATATATGATGAGAAAAATATTGATTTTATGTGGATATAGATGGAGAAAATTTTTAATGTGACAATTGTTGAAAATTAAAATTTTATCTTTTTGTGATAAAATAATTCATTTAAATATATTATTATATTTTAATAATATAATAATGGTGATATTTTTACAACGAATGTGGGATATATGAGTATACGAGGAGGAAGAGTATTTTTGTTGTAATAAATGTTTAAAACATGTTAAACATGTCGGTGGACCCCATTTATTGAGTGAAATTTGATTATAGCACATGTAAAATTGCCCGTTTATGGATTTGATCCAATTTTGTTTGGAATCGGAAAAACTTTCATCTGCAAAGTTGTAGAGAATTGAATTTCCTATAAAAAGTTGTGAGTTTCGAATTTTCTGACAAAAGGGCTATTTATTGTGAATTATTGAAGTTTTCGAAGCTCCAAAATAATTGATTTTTGGAAGTATAAAATATTTAAAATGACAAAA
Source organism: Panax quinquefolius (assembly GCA_020205615.1). NCBI lineage: Eukaryota > Viridiplantae > Streptophyta > Magnoliopsida > Apiales > Araliaceae > Panax > Panax quinquefolius. The sequence goes on from CM035166.1 coordinate 28,140,081, forward strand.
ACATTTTTTGTCATTATTGTGGGTCTTGCATGTGTTAGAAGTGGCTGAATTCAGATCTCTAAATGTGGGCATAGGAATAAAAATTAATAAACTAATATTTTAATAAATTTTCTGCTTTGGTGTTCTAAGCATTTTCCTATAAATAGGGTGCTTAGGTTAGAATTGAAAATTACACGTAAATCAAGTTTTCTCTCTATATTATCGAGTGTATTCTTGTGAGTATTTTGAGTATACTTTGAGTATTGCTATATCTGGCAAGTTCAAGTCAAAGCCTATATCCAGGTGTTTCAACTAAATCTTGTCTTTGTGAGGTAAGGGATATTTTTTTTTCGTAATGATATTATTTCTTCAATATCATTATGTTGAAATATGGATCGAATTTCTTTTTATCAAATTTGGAACTTTTTTGTGTCTGAGTTACTATTCACGATATCAAGACTATTCACGATATCTGGAACTATTCACGAATCACTAAAGACTATTCATCAAAAAAATGAAAAATTTTCTTTTCGTCAAAATATCTATTCGGATACTAGCTTTGATTGTATCCATGTTTTGATCATTCTTAAATTTTACACCACTATAATTATTTTTGAGGTATTTTTGGACTGGATAAAACAAAGTACGAATCCTTAATCCTTAATCCTTGTCATTTTGTTCCTTTGGATTCGTTTCTTTAAAAATATTTTCATCATCCTCGGTCTTAAATGATGATATTATTGAATATCTTTGGCTGCATTGCAAAGATGAATGATTTCGAAGAATATCTTTGGCCCGTAGTGCAAAGATGAGCAGTGTTTAGATGAACATGATTAATCGATGAATATCTTTGGCTTTCAGTAGTGCAAAAGATGAATATTTGATTCGGATATATATTGATTGATGTTACAGGATAAAAGATAGACGATGAACTTTTAAATTCATACATAGAAGATAGTAGTTTGCATTTCTACTTAACTCTTCTAATGAATTATTATTTCACTGCGAATATTGAATTAAAAACTTGTTGTCTATTGTATTCTATTAGATTTTTCCTGTTGAAGACTAATGATAATTTGTTGTATATTATTTTAGTCATAATATTCTTTTCTTGGGCTAGTTGAGCTCACCCTTTTCCTTTTGTTCCCATTTTTCTTCTCGGGAGGCGAGAATATAGCGAAATGCAGCGTCTGGGTATGGAATGAAGGTTCTAGAGAGAGTTGTTTAGTAGTCCTCACCATTTTGTAAAATAATGTATCAATAAATGTGATGAGAATTTATTTGAGTATAGATATTGTCTAGAAGATAATATTTGTATTCAAACTCATGATTTCATTGTTGTAATAATAAAGTTGTAGTTGTTTCTTACCATGTATTGACAACTCGGAATGGGTGATGTATACCTATTTTGGGGCGCCACGGTTGGTATCGAGCTTAGGATATGATCTCCAAGGAGATGGGGAATATAACTAGGAGGGGAGAGGCGAGTAAATCCTTCGCTAGTGTGTCCTACGTAAGCTTATTTGTTAGTTGGTCAATATATAGGGATATTATGTGATATATTGATTTCCTTAATTAACCCTTGTTTTATGATGCGAAGATTTGAGAATGTCAATTGAGAATATTAACAATGGAAATGAGACCGTGGAGACGCCTTTGTACTCACCAACGAGGAGAATGTGCAATAGGCTAGTGCAATGTTCCTCATGTGAACAACACCACCGAAGCGAGATGATTAACGAGAGGATGTTTAGAAGCTTTTTGCGATTCATGCAAAATCAGACGAGGAGACTCGTGTTCAAAATACGAGGAAATGATAGCAATTCAAGGGTTGTCACACCCGCAAGCGGTTTAAAGAGTTGGGACCACGAATTTAAGGGAAAAGCAGATCCGATCATGGCGGAAACATGGGTCAAGAAAATTACCAAGATATTCGATGTCTTGGGATGCACGAGAGAATGAAGGTTCCATTCGTCACCTTTATGTTCCTTGGCGAAAGCGGAGACACTTTGGTGGGAGTCGTGAAGCGTACCCATCCATCCACCGCTTTCAAAGATGTCTTGGGAGACGTTTGAAACTATTTAATGATAAATACTTTCACGAAAGTGTTCGTCATATGAAGGAAGTGGAGTTTATCGATTAGAACAAAACAAACATGGCGGTGTCTCGAAGACGAGGCAAAGTTTGAAGAGTTATCGAGTTTGCACCTCATTTGGTGGAGAATGAGGAACGTATGACGCGGATGTTTCGAGAGGTTTGAAACCCTAAGATACGACAATATCTCATTTCTCATAAATTTTCTCACTATTCAGGATGTTGTTAATGAGGCTCAATTGTTAGAGCGAGATAACTTAGTATGTTCAACCGAGGGACCATAACCGAGGATCGTACCGGAGATAGCGATCAAGCAAGAATAATGATAACCAATGGGAAAAAGCAGACGGACAAAAATGGTAACCACTCTGGTGGTAATCATGGCCATAAAAATAGAAGAAGCGAGTCGGGAGGAGATTTTAAAAAAGGAGATTTAATAACGACCATGTGAAGACGACAACGGTAAGCAAGAATCGGGTTCTAAGGGAGGAGAACGACCACCGGTCATATGCTATGCTATAAATGCGGAAAGAAAGACATATCATCCAAACCTGTCCCCACAACAGTTCAAGGTATGCTATAATTGTAGAAAGGAAGGACATATTGCTTGAGATGGTACAGTAGTGAAACCTAGTTCATTGAGGACGGCGGTGACTCAAAAGATCATCCCAAAAAAGTCAAAGTCAACGATTCCGGAAGAGCGTTTGTTGTGATTTGGTCAAAATGCGAGGAACCCAAACGAGGTGATCACGGGTAAGCTATTTATAAATTCTTATGAAGTTTATACCTTACTTGATAACGGTGCTACCCATTCATTTATCTCTCCTGCATGTGCTCAACGTTTAAACTTGACTCCGGAGAAATTAGACTTTGACCTATCTGTGGAAACTCCGTTAGGAGAAACTTTCATCACATCCACTGTTTATAAATATTGTTTGATCAAGTTGGCACCATCACCTTACCTGTTGACCTTATATCTTAAAAGATACTTGCTTTTGATGTAATTTTAGGGATTGATTGGTTAACTACTCATCATGCCAAAATTAATTATTTTCGTAAGGTTGTTAGTTTTCATATTCCTAACCAACTTTGTTTATTTAATTCAAGCAACTAAACCATTAAAATCAATCAACATCATATCTAATCATAAAGCTATTCGTTTATTGAAAAACGGATGTCAAGCTTTCTTAGCCCATGTTATGGATTTGAATAAAGACACGTCAAATTTGAATAATATTCTGTTGTTATTGACTTTCACGACGTATTTCTGAAGAACTTCCTGATCTACCCCGTAATGTGAAGTTGAATTCTTTATTGATCTTGAAACGGTACAAAGCCCATTTCTAAAACCCCATATCGAATGGCTCCTATTGAACTTCAGAGTTAAAGGTCCAACTACGTGAATTGTTGGACATCGGTTTCATTAAATCCTAAGTACATCTCCTTGGGGTGCTCTGTTTTATTCAGTAAAGAAGAAAGACGGGAGTATGCGACTTTGTATTGACTATCAAGAATTGAACCATGTCACCATCAAGAATAGGTATCCTCTACCTCGTATTGATGACTTGTTTGACCGATTGCAAGGCACAATTCTTTTCAAAAATCGATCTTCGTTCTGGATATCATCAGCTGAAGATTAGAACTTAGGATATTCCAAAGACTGCCTTCGGAAGTCGGTATGGGCATTATGAATTCTTAGTCATGTCTTTCAGACTAACTAATGCTCCTGCGGCTTTCATGGATATGATGAACCGAGTATTCAAGGAATATTTGGATCAGTTCGTTGTTATTTTTATTGATGACATCCTCATATATTCCAAAAGTCGTGAAGATCATGAGCACCATTTGAAGCTGGTACTCCAAACGCTTCATGAAAACAAACTATATGCCAAATTGAAGAAATACGAGTTCTGGCTTAAGGAAGTAGCATTCCTTGGGCATGTGGTGTCAAAACATGGAGTATCCGTGGACCCGACGAAGATTGAAGCAATACAAAGTTGGGAGCAACCAAAGTCGGTGACCGAAGTACGTAGCTTTTTGGGCTTAGCTGGTTATTATCGAAGATTCGTGGAAGGATTTTCTCGAATCGCTACTCCATTAACTCAGCTGACTCGGAAGGATACAAAATTCGTTTGGAGCGAAGAATGCGAGAAAAGTTTCCAAGAGCTTAAGAGGAGACTTATTTCGGCACCTGTTCTAACAATACCATCTGGTTCGGATGGATTTGTTATCTACAGCGATGCTTCAGGCAAAGGGTTAGGATGTGTTCTCATGCAACGTGGGAAAGTCATAGCCTATGCCTCGCGACAACTTAAAGAGTATGAGAGGAATTATCCTACTCATGATCTAGAGTTAGCAGCAGTCGTTTTCGCTCTAAAGATATGGAGGCACTATCTATATGGGGAGAAAGTGGAGATATATTAAGACCATAAAAGCCTTAAATATTTCTTCACTCAAAAGAACTCAACATGCTTGGCTGGTGACGTTGGCTCTAGCTATTGAAAGACTACGACCACACACTATTCAATACCATCGGGGAAAAGCAAACGTGGTAGCATTTACGCATTGAGTAGAAGATCATATGCAGGAATGAGTGCGATGATGTCAAGTATACGACAGAGCCAACTTTAATAGAAAAAGTTAAGGTTGCTCAAGCCACCCAACCCGGGTGATGCGTATGAAGAAGAAAGTACAAGAAGGTACTATTCCGGAAGCGAGAATTGATGAAGAAGGATTACTTCGAGTCCACTCTAGACTTTGTGTTCCTAACGACTCTGATTTGAAGTACAAGATTATGATGGAGGCACACAATACACCATTTGCAATCCATCCTGGAAGTACCAAAATGTATCGTGATCTTCGACATACATTTTGGTGGAACAATATGAAGAGAGAGATTGCAAAGTTTATCTCATTGTGTTTAACTTGTCAACGTGTAAAGGCGGAGCATCTAGTACCTAAGGGTCCGTTGCAACCACTTGAGATTTCGAAATGGAAGTGGGAACACATTACCATGGATTTCGTTACGGGTCTTCCTACGGTTTCTCAAGGCATCAATGCTATTTGGGTTATTGTTGATAGATTAACCAAGTCTGCTCATTTCTTGCCGATACGGGAGACTTATTCCCTTGAACGTCTTGCTAGTATGTACGTGAATGAGATTGTGAGGTTGCATGGCATGCCTGTATCCATAGTTTCGGATCGTGACCCAAGATTCACTTCATGATTTTGGGTTAGCTTGTAAAAAGCTATGGGCGCGGATTTACGATTGAGATTCGCATACCATCCTCAAAGCAGACGGACAATCGAGAGGACTATTCAAACTCTTGAAGATCTATTAAGACTCTATGTCCTAGACTTCAAGGGCAGTTGGGATAAGTATTTACCATTGGTGGAATTCTCCTACAACAACAATTATCAGGCAAGTATAGGTGTGGCTCCATTTGAAGCATTATATGGACGAAAGTGTCGCTCTCCAGTATGTTGGGACGAGGTGGGTGAAGCAACATTGTTGGGACCCGAGTTGGTACGTATGACTACGAAAAAGATCCAAATGATTCGACAACATATACAAATGGCACAAGATCGACAAAAGAGTTATGCGGATCTTCATCGAAAGGACGTGGAATTTAGTATAGGGGATCATGTATTGTTGCGAGTTGCTCCATGGAAGGGAGTTACAAGATTTGGGAAGAGAGGAAAGCTCAATCCACGATTTATTGGTCCATTTCAAATTCTTGACCAAGTAGGAAATGTAGCCTATAGACTCGCGTTACATCCGAGTATGTCTCGTGTTCATAATGTGTTTCACATATCTGTACTTTGTAAATATGTGAAAGACCCGAATCACGTTATAGAGTTAGAACCGGACGAGATAGCCGAAGACTTAACGTATTAGGAGGTACCTGTCAAGATTTTGGATAGGAAGGAGCATGTCCCTACGCCAAGAAAGGTCATACCACAAGTTAAAGTTTTGTGGAGGAATCATGCTATAGAGAAATGACTGGGAATTGGAAGCGGAAATTAAAGCGAGATATCCTCACCTTTTTGAAAACACAGTACGTGACGTCAATTTTCGAGGACGAAATTTCATAAGGAGGGAGGTTGTAAGACCCCAACTTATTATTAATGAAATTTAATTTTCTATTTTGAAATAGTAAGGGTTGATTTGATTAATGTGGATAGTTATGGGTAAAATACGCAAATATTTCAAAATAAGCAAGTGGTTATAAAATATTCATTGTTATTTGGGAATATTAGATTTGGGTCGTGGAATATTCTTCTTTGTCGGGGAATATTCGTGACGACGGTAGGATCTTTTGTGGGCCCCATAACTTGAAAGCGATTGGATGAAGAAAGCACAAATATAAGTTGTTTAAAAATAACGGCAGTAGTTGTTTCGCTATTATCTTGTTTAAATATTCGGTGGTTAAAACACAAGAATATTACAGTATTGCACCAATTATTGATTCTTACGTAAGAAGGCACTACTCAATAATGGTTGCGATAATTACAATTCAAAGATATTTTATTGATTTAATAATTGTTGCGTTGATATTTTATATCTTTGTTGTTTCAATAATTGTCATTACACGGTATTTTTCATTATCAAAGCAATAATTTATATTATCCGAATAATATTATTAGATAACATTATTGGCAATGTCTAGAAAGTTCTCGCTACAGGAGAGGTTTGGTCACCTAATTGCGCGCGTTAGGAGAAATTCTTATTGGAAAGCCCCTCTTTCTGAACCGCCGTCGGTTGTCAATATTGTGATTCTCGTAATATTATTTGTGAATAATTAATTATTGATTCATATGATGAGAAAAATATTGATTTTATGTGGATATAGATGGAGAAAATTTTAATGTGACAATTGTTGAAAATTGAAATTTTATCTTTTGTGATAAAATAATTCATTTAAATATATTATTATATTTTAATAATATAATAATGGTGATATTTTTACAACGAATGTGGGATATATGAGTATACGAGGAGGAAGAGTATTTTTGTTGTAATAAATGTTTAAAACATGTTAAACATGTCGGTGGACCCCATTTATTGACTGAAATTTGATTATACCCTGTAAAATTGCCCGTTTATGGATTTCGGTCAATTTTTGTTTGGAATTCGGAAAAACTTTCATCTGCAAAGTTGTAGAGAATTGAATTTCCTATAAAAAGTTGTGAGTTTTGAATTTTCTGACAAAAGGGCTATTTATTGTGAATTATTGAAGTTTTCGAAGCTCCAAAATAATTGATTTTTGGAAGTATAAAATATTTAAAATGACAAAAACATTTTTTGTCATTATTGTGGGTCTTGCATGTGTTAAAGTGGCTGAATTCAGATCTCTAAATGTGGGCATAGGAATAAAAATTAATAAACTAATATTTTAATAAATTTTCTGCTTTGGTGTTCTAAGCATTTTCCTATAAATAGGGTGCTTAGGTTAGAATTGAAAATCACACCAGAAACTGAAGTTTTCTCTCTCTATATTATCGAGTGTATTCTTGTGAGTATTTTGAGTATACTTTGAGTATTGCTATACGGTGCAAGTTCAAGTCAAAGCCTATATCCGGTGTTTCAACTAGAAGTACTGTCTTTGTGAGGTAAGGGATATTTTTTTTTTCGTAATGATATTATTTCTTCAATATCATTATGTTGAAATATGGATCTGAATTTCTTTTTATCAAATTTGGAACTTTTTGTGTCGGAGTTACTATTCACGTATACGGCACTATTCACGTATACGGAACTATTCACGAATACGGCACTATTCATCAAAAAATGAAAAATTTTCTTTTCGTCCAAAATATCTATTCTGGATACTAGCTTTGATTGTATCCATGTTTTGATCATTCTTGAATTTTACACCACTATAATTATTTTTGAGGTATTTTTGGACATGGATAAAACAAAGTACGAATCCTTAATCCTTAATCCTTGTCATTTTGTTTCACTGGATTCGTTTCTTTAAAAATATTTTTCATCATCCTCAGTCTTAAATGATGATATTATTGAATATCTTTGGCCTGTACTGCAAAGATGAATGATTTTCGAAGAATATCTTTGTCCCAGAGTGCAAAGATGAGCAGTGTTTAGATGAACATGATTAATCGATGAATATCTTTGGCTCTGTAGTGCAAAGATGAATATTTGATTCGAGATATATATTGATTGATGTTACGGGGATAAAAGATAGACGATGAACTTTTAAATTCATACATAGAAGATAGTAGTTTGCATTCTCTACTTAACTCTTCTAATGAATTATTATTTCCGCTGCGAATATTGAATTAAAAACTTGTTGTCTATTGTATTCTATTAGATTTTTCCCTGTTGAAGACTAATGATAATTTGTTGTATATTATTTTAGTCATAATATTCTTTACTGGGCTAGTTAAGCTCACCCTTTTCCTTTTTGTTCCATTTTTCTTCTCAGGAGGCGAGAATATAGCGAGTACGCGTCGGGGTATGGAATGAAGGTTCTAGAGAGAGTTGTTTAGTAGTCCTCACCATTTTTGTAAAATAATGTATCAATAAATGTGATGAGAATTTATTTGAGTATAGATATTGTCTAGAAGATAATATTTGTATTCAAACTCACAGTTTTACTGTTGTAATAATAAAGTTGTAGTTGTTTCTGTACCATGTATTGACAACTCAGAATGGGTGATGTATACCTATTTTGGGGGCGTCACAGTTGGTATCAGAGCTTAGGGATATGATCTCTGGCGGAGATCGGGGAATAGAACTAGGAGGGGAGAGACGAGCAAATCCTTCGCTAGTGTGTCCTACGTAAGCTTATTTGTTAGTTGGTCAGTATATAGGGATATTATGTGATATATTGATTTCCTTAATTAACCCTTGTTTTATGACAGTATTTGAGAATGTCGACTGAGAATATTAACAATGGAAATGAGACCGTGGAGACGCCTTTACTCACCAACGAGGAGAATGTGCAATAGGCTAGCAATGTTCCTCCTGTGAACAACACCACTGAGCAGATGATTAACGAGAGGATGTTTAGAAGCTTTTTGCAGTTCATGCAAAATCAGACGAGGGAGACTCGTGTTCAAAATACACGAGGAAATGATAGCAATTCAAGGGTTGTCACATGAAGCGGTTTAAAGAGTTGGGACCACGAATTTAAGGAAAGCAGATCCGATCATGGCGGAAACATGGGTCAAGAAAATTACCAAGATATTCGATGTCTTGGGATGCACGGAGGAAAGAAGGTTCCATTCGCCACCTTTATGTTCCTTTGGCGAGGCGGATCTCTTTGGTGAGAGTCTGTGAAGCGTACTCCATCCGTACAAGACTCAAAGATGTCTTGGGAGACGCTTTAGAAACTATTTAATGATAAATACTTTCCGAAAGTGTTCGTCTATATAAAGGAAGTGGAGTTTATCGATTAGAACAAAACAACATGATGGTGTCTCAAAGACGAGGCAAAGTTTGAAGAGTTATCCAGTTTTGCACCTCATTTGGTGGAGAATGAGGAACGTATGACGCGGATGTTTCGAGAGGTTTGAACCCCGAGATACGACAATATCTCATTTCTCATAAATTTCTCTCTATTAGAGATGTTATTAACAGGGCTCAATTGTTAGAAGCGAGATAACGAGTATGTTCAACCGAGGGACCATAACGAGGATCGTACCAGAGATAGCAATCAATGAATAATGATAACCAAACGGTAGGGAAAAAAGCAGACGGACAAAATGGTAACCACTCCGGTGGTAATCATGGCCATAAAAATAGAAGAAGCGAGTGGGAGGAGATTTTAAAAGAGGAGATTTAACAACGACCATGTGAAGGCGAGCAGTCTTGCAAGAAAGAATCTGGTTCTAAGGGAGGAGAACGACCACCGGTCATTATATGCTATAAATGCGGGAAAGAAAGATATATCAGTCCAAACTGTCCACAACAGTTCAAGGTATGCTATAATTGTAGAAAGGAAGGACATATTGCTTGAGATGGTACGGTAGTGAAACCTAGTTCAGCGGGGACGGTGACTCAAAAGACTGTCCCAAAAAAGTCAAAGTCAACGATTCCGGGAAGAGCGTTTGTTGTGACTGGTCAAAATGCGAGGAACCCAAACGAGGTGATCACGGGTAAGCTATTTATAAATTCTTGCGAAGTTTATACCTTACTTGATCTGGGGTGCTACCCATTCATTTATCTCTCCGCATGTGCTCAACGTTTAAACTTGACTCGGAGAAATTAGACTTTGACCTATCTGTGGAAACTCCGTTAGGAGAAACTTTCATCACATCCATCGTTTATAAATATTGTTTGATCAAGTTGGCACCATCACCTTACATTGACCTTATATCTTTAAAGATACTTGCTTTTGATGTAATTTTTAGGATTGATTGGTTAACTACTCATCATGCCAAAATTAATTGTTTTTCGTAAGGTTGTTAGTTTTCATATTCCTAACCAACCCTTTGTTATTTAATTCAAGCAACTAAACCATTAAAATCAATCAACGTCATATCTAATCATAAAGCTATTCGTTTATTGAAAAAGCAGGATGTCAAGCTTTCTTAGCCCATGTTATGGATTTGAATAAAGACACGTCAAATTTGAATAATATTCTGTTGTTATTGACTTTCTCCGACGTATTTCTGAAGAACTTCCGGCCTACCCCCGTAACGTGAAGTTGAATTCTTTATTGATCTTGAACCCGTACAAAGCCCATTTCTAAAACCCCATATCGAATGGCTCCTATTGAACTTCAGGAGTTAAAGGTCCAACTACGGAATTGTTGGACATCGGTTTCATTCTGGCCCTAGTACATCTCCTTGGGGTGCTCTGTTTTATTCGTAAAGAAGAAGAAAGACGGGAGTATGCGACTTTTGTATTGACTATCGGGAATTGAACCATGTCACCATCAAGAATAGGTATCCTCTACCTCGTATTGATGACTTGTTTGACCGATTGCTGAGGGCACAATTCTTTTCAAAAATCGATCTTAGATTCGGATATCATCAACCAAGATTAGAACTTAGGATATTCCAAAGGCGCTTCTAAGTCGGTATGGGCATTATGAATTCTTAGTCATGTCTTTCGGACTAACTAATGCTCCTGCGGCTTTCATGGATATGATGAACCGAGTATTCAAGGAATATTTGGATCAGTTCGTTGTTATTTTTATTGATGACATCCTCATATATTCCAAAAGTCGTGAAGATCATGAGCACCATTTGAATTTGGTACTCCAAACGCTTCATGAAAACAAACTATATGCCAAATTGAAGAAATACGAAGTTCGCTTAAGGAAGTAGCATTCCTTGGGCATGTGGTGTCAAAACATGGAGTATCCAAGTGGACCCGACGAAGATTGAAGCAATACAAAGTTGGGAGCAACCAAAGTCGGTGGCCAAGTACGTAGCTTTTTGGGCTTAATTTGGTTATTATCGAAGATTCGTGGAAGGATTTTCTCGAATCGCTACTCCATTAACTCAAATTGACTCGGAAGGATACAAAATTCGTTTGGAGCGAAGAATGCGAGAAAAGTTTCCAAGAGCTTAAGAGGAGACTTATTTAAGACTGTTTCTAACAATACCATCCGGTTCGGATGGATTTGTTATCTCAAACGATGCTTCGTGCAAAGGGTTAGGATGTGTTCTCATGCAACGTGGGAAAGTCATAGCCTATGCCTCATGACAACTTAAAGAGTATGAGAGGAATTATCCTACTCATGATCTAGAGTTCACAAATGATCAAGCGCGCTAAAGATATGGAGGCACTATCTATATGGGGAGAAAGTGGAGATATATTAAGACCATAAAAGCCTTAAATATTTCTTCACTCAAAAAGAACTCAACATCTTGGCAATGACGTTGGCTCTAGCTATTGAAAGACTACGACCACACTATTCAATACCATCAGGGAAAAGCAAACGTGGTAGGCGACGCGTTGAGTAGAAGATCATATGCGAGGAATGAGTGCGATGATGTCAAGTATACGACAGAGCCAACTTTAATAGAAAAAGTTAAGGTTTTTCAAGCCACCGCAGGCCGGAGGTGATGCGTATGAAGAAGAAAGTACAAGAAGGTACTATTAGGAAGCGAGAATTGATGAAGAAGGATTACTTGAGTCCACTCTAGACTTTGTGTTCCTAACGACTCGATTTGAAGTACAAGATTATGATGGAGGCACACAATACACCATTTGCAATCCATCTCGAAGTACCAAAATGTATCGTGATCTTCGACATACATTTTGGTGGAACAATATGAAGAGAGAGATTGCAAAGTTTATCTCAATGTGTTTAACTTGTCAACGTGTAAAGGCGGAGCATCTAGTACCTAAGGGTCCATTGCAACCACTTGAGATTTCGAAATGGAAGTGGGAACACATTACCATGGATTTCGTTACGGGTCTTCCTACGGTTTCTCAAGGCATCAATGCTATTTGGGTTATTGTTGATAGATTAACCAAGTCTGCTCATTTCTTGCCGATACGGGAGACTTATTCCCTTGAACGTCTTGCTAGTATATACGTGAATGAGATTGTGAGGTTGCATGGCATGCCTATATCCATAGTTTCGGATCGTGACCCAAGATTCACTTCATGATTTTGGGTTAGCTTGCAAAAAAGCTATGGGCGCGGATTTACGATTGATTAAGCATACCATCCTCAAACGGACGGACAATCAGAGAGGACTATTCAAACTCTTGAAGATCTATTAAGACTCTATGTCCTAGACTTCAAGGGCAGTTGGGATAAGTATTTACCATTGGTGGAATTCTCCTACAACAACAGTTATCAGGCAAGTATAGGTGTGGCTCCATTTGAAGCATTATATGGACGAAAGTGTCGCTCTCCAGTATGTTGGGACGAGGTGGGTGAAGCAACATTGTTGGGACGAAGTTAATACGTATGACTACGAAAAAGATCCAAATGATTCGACAACATATACAAATGGCACAAGATCGACAAAAGAGTTATGCGGATCTTCATCGAAAGGACGTGGAATTTAGTATAGGGGATCATGTATTGTTGCGAGTTGCTCCATGGAAGGGAGTTACAAGATTTGGGAAGAGAGGAAAGCTCAATCCACGATTTATTGGTCCATTTCAAATTCTTGACCAAGTAGGAAATGTAGCCTATAGACTCGCGTTACCTCCGAGTATGTCTCGTGTTCATAATGTGTTTCACATATCTGTACTTTGTAAATATGTGAAAGACCCGAATCACGTTATAGAGTTAGAACCGAGGACGAGATAGCCAAGACTTAACGTATGAGGAGGTACTGTCAAGATTTTGGATAGGAAGGAGCATGTCCCTACTGCCATGAAAGGTCATACCACAAGTTAAAGTTTTGTGGAGGAATCATGCTATAGAGGAAATGACACAGGAATTGGAAACGGAAATTAAAGCGAGATATCCTCACCTTTTTGAAACACCAGGTACGTACGTCAATTTCGAGGACGAAATTTCATAAGGAGGGGAGGTTGTAAGACCCCAACTTATTATTAATGAAATTTAATTTTCTATTTTGAAATAGTAAGGGTTGATTTGATTAATGTGGATAGTTATGGGTAAAATAAGCAAATATTTCAAAATAAGCAAGTGGTTATAAAATATTCATTGTTGTCGGGGAATATTCGTTGGGTCGTGGAATATTCTTCTTTGTGGGGAATATTCGTATTTAATAGTAGATCTTTTTGTGGGCCCATAACTGAAAGCGATTGGATGAAGAAAAGCGACAAATATAAGTTGTTTAAAAATAACGGCAGAGTTGTTACCAATTAATCTTGTTTAAAAATTATTTGTTTAAACACAAGGTAGCACACGGTATTGCACCAATTATTGATTCTTACGTAAGAAGGCACTACTCAATAATGGTTGCAGTAATTACAATTCAGTATTTTATTGATTTAATAATTGTTGCGTTGATATTTTATATTCTTTATTGTTTCAATAATTGTCATTACACGATATTTTCATTATCAAAGCAATAATTTATATTATCGAATAATATTATTAGATAACATTATTGGCAATGTCTAGAAAGTTTACATACAGGAGAGGTTTGGTCACCTAATTGCGCGCCAGTAAGGAGAAATTCTTATTGGAAAGCCCCCTCTTTCCTGGGAACTGTCTGGTTGTCAATATTGTGATTCTGTAATATTATTTGTGAATAATTAATTATTGATTCATATGATGAGAAAAATATTGATTTTATGTGGATATAGATGGAGAAAATTTTTAATGTGACAATTGTTGAAAATTGAAATTTTATCTTTTTCTGATAAAATAATTCATTTAAATATATTATTATATTTTAATAATATAATAATGGTGATATTTTTACAACGAATGTGGGATATATGAGTATACGAGGAGGAAGAGTATTTTGTTGTAATAAATGTTTAAAACATGTTAAACATGTCGGTGGACCCCATTTATCGATTTGAAATTTGATTATAGCTTTTGTAAAATTGCCCGTTTGTGGATTTCGGTCAATTTTTGTTTGGAATTCGGAAAAACTTTCTTCTGCAAAGTTGTAGAGAATTGAATTTCCTATACAAAACCGCGTGTTTTGAATTTTCTGACAAAAGGGCTATTTATTGTGAATTATTTAAGTTTTCGAAGCTCCGAAATAATTGATTTTTGGAAGTATAAAATATTTAAAATGACAAAAACATTTTTTTTTCATTATTGTGGGTCTTGCATGTGTTAGAAGTGGCTGAATTCAGATCTCTAAATGTGGGCGAGGAATAAAATTAATAAATTAATATTTTAATAAATTTTACGCTTTGGTGTTCTAAGTATTTTCCTATAAATAGGGTGCTTAGGTTAGAATTGAAAATCACACTTTAAGCTGAAGTTTTTCTCTCTATATTATCGAGTGTATTCTTGTGAGTATTTTGAGTATACTTTGAGTATTGCTATATACGGTGCAAGTTCAAGTCAAAGCCTATATCCGGTGTTTCAACTAGAAGTACTGTCTTTGTGAGGTAAGGGATATTTTTTTTTCGTAATGATATTATTTCTTCAATATCATTATGTTGAAATATGGATCTGAATTTTTTTTTATCAAATTTGGAACTTTTTTGTGTTTGAGTTCTTATTCACGTATCAAGACTATTCACGATATCTGGAACTATTCACGAATACGGCACTATTCATGAAAAAAAATGAAAAGTTTTCTTTTCGTCCAAAATATCTATTCGGATACTAGCTTTGATTGTATCCATGTTTTGATCATTCTTGAATTTTACACCACTATAATTATTTTTTGAGGTATTTTTGGACATGGATAAAACAAAGTACGAATCCTTAATCCTTAATCCTTGTCATTTTGTTTCCTTTGGATTCGTTTCTTTAAAAATATTTTTATCATCCTCGGTCTTAAATGATGATATTATTGAATATCTTTGGCCTGTAGTAGTGCAAAAGATGAATGATTTCGAAGAATATCTTTGGCCCGTAGTGCAAAGATGAACATGTGTTTAGATGAACATGATTGGTGATGAATATCTTTGGCTGTAGTGCAAAAGATGAATATTTGATTTCAGATATATATTGATTGATGTTACAGGGATAAAAGATAGACGATGAACTTTTAAATTCATACATAGAAGATAGTAGTTTGCATTCTCTACTTAACTCTTCTAATGAATTATTATTTCCGCTGCGAATATTGATTTAAAACTTGTTGTCTATTGTATTCTATTAGATTTTTTTCCTGTTGAAGACTAATGATAATTTGTTGTATATTATCTTAGTCATAATATTCTTTACTGGGCTAGTTGAGCTCACCTTTTTCCTTTTTGTTCCATTTTTCTTCTCAGGAGGCGAGAATATAGCGAAATGCAGTTGGGGTATGGAATGAAGGTTCTAGAGAGAGTTGTTTAGTAGTCCTCACCATTTTTGTAAAATAATGTATCAATAAATGTGATGAGGATTTATTTGAGTATAGATATTGTCTAGAAGATAATATTTGTATTCAAACTCACAGTTTTACTGTTGTAATAATAAAGTTGTAGTTGTTTCTGTACCATGTATTGACAACTCAGAATGGGTGATGTATACCTATTTTGGGAGCGTCACATTTATATTATGTTGAAAGTAATCTGTGGTCTATAGTGCATAGATGGACTTGGTATGATTATGACCAGGGATTATTCGGTATAATCACGACCGTAATGTTACAAATGATATGGTAAAAGTCCTCATTGGCCCGTAGTGCATTGATGGACAGTTGTTGGCATGATCATGACCATTGATGAATACACGAATATCCTTGGCCAGTAGTGCATGGATAATTTGTGGTCGTGATACTAATGAATATCCTTGGTCCCAGTGCAGGGGTGATTCGATGATGTGGATTATTTATTAAGCTAAGTGTCAGCCATAAAAGTGATGAAAAATCTTTTAAATCATAGAAGATAGTAGATTTTATACTCTACTTGACTCTATTAATGGATTGCTTGTTTCGCTGCAGTTAAACTTGATGTTTATTATATTTTATCAGTTTAACACTGTTGAAGGCTAACGACAAATTATTCTGCATTATCTTAGTCATAATATTTCTTACTGGGATAGTTGAGCTCACCCTTTGCTTTCATTGTTCTCTTCAGGAAATGAGAATATAGCTGGGACTAGTCGGGGAACGTAGTGACAGTCCAGATATTTGCATTAGTAGTCCTCACTATTCTGTGAAATAGTGTGATAATAAATGTATCGAGGACTTATTTTTAGTTTGAATACTGTCTAGAAGATAATATTTGTATTAAAACTCACAGCTCATGTTGTATATTTAAGTTTTTATTTGTATTCTATACCATATATTTGGTGACTCAGAATGGGTCATGTATACCTATTTTGGGGGTGTAACAAATATCCTTGATATTTGCGCATCATCCAGTATCTTTTCATGAAAATATTATTCTTAGCTTTCTTGATTATTATTGATCTTTTCATGCCAGAATACTATTCACTATCTACTATTCATGAGTTACTATTTACGAGTTACTATTCACACGGTTACTATTCACTCGAATATTATTCACTCGGGTATTCGGGGTAATTTACGTGCCGGAGAACTATTCACGAGTTACTATTCACGAGTTAATAGTCACCCAGTTACTATTCAATCGAATATTATTCACTCGGGTATTTTGGGTACTTTTCATGTCGGAGTACTATTCACGAGGTACTATTCTCGAAGTACTATTCATAGGGTACTATTCACGGGGTACTATTCACCGGAAGATATATTTCTTTTCTGTCCAAATTATTTTTGATACATGAATATTATTCTTGAATTTTACTCCACAAAGCAGTATCATGTTGACAATTTGGATATTTTTAAACTCTGGATAAATTTAAAGTCTTTAATATTTATCCTTGATTTCGTTTGATTAATGCTTATATCATTGTCATCATCCTCATGCTTATATTGTGATGAAAGTCATCTGTGGCTTACGTGCATAGATGGACTATTGATTGGTATGATTATGACTAGAGATTATTCGGTATAATCATGACCGTAATGTTATAAATGATGTGGTAAAAGTCCTCATTGTCTCGTAGTGCATTGATGGACAATTGTTGGTATGATTATGACCAGGGATTAGTCGGTATAATCATGTCCATTAATGATTACATGAATATACTTGGCCCGTAGTGTCGGGATGATTCGATGATGTGGTTTATTTATTAAGCTGAGTCTTAGCGATAAAATTGTTGATAAACTTTTTAAATCATAGAAGATAGTACATATCATACTCTGCTTAACACTTCTAATGGATTGCTTGTTCCGCTGCAGTTGTTGATCTAAAACTTGTTGTCTATTGTATTCTATCAGTTGTTATACTGTTGAAGGCTAAGGATAATTTATTCTGCATTATCTTAGTCATAATATTTCTTACTGGGCAAGTTGAGCTCACCCTTTTGCTTTCATTGTTCTCTTCAGGAAATGAGAACGTAGCCAAGACTAGTCGGGGAACAAAGTGACGGTCCAAATGTTTGCATTAGTAGTCCTCACTATTCAATGAAATATTGTGTTAATAAATGTAATAAGGACTCCATTTGAGTTTGAATACTGTCTAGAAGACAATATTTGTATTAAAACTCTCAGCTTATGTTTTGTCATATTTTACACGACAGTTGTATAATTAAGTTGTGTTGGGAGAGTGCATATTTTGATTTGATGTTTAAATATAAATGCTCATGATTATATGTAAAGTCCTTAGAGAAATACGTGTACAAGGACTTAGTGATAGATCAAATTTGTTAGGTTGATCTACATCTTGAAGTGAAATAGATAGATCGTAGTGTATAAAGCTGATCAAGATTACAGAAGCCAAGGCAGAAATGTAGAGCATCGAGGATTATAGTGTGCCTGCCTTGAACGACCTCTTCGAAAATCGTAGAGTGGTCCCAACGTTTGCCGAGCCAACTCAGAGATCGTAGTGTACTCTCGGAAATATAGATCTTGCAATCACAAGCAAGTAAAGATAGTAGTGTGCAAGTCTCTTAAGAGAAATCACAGTGCTCTTGTTGGATAACATCAGACCAAGCACCAAGGTGACAAGACACCACGATCTGAATCGTAGAGTATCATCTGCCATATGTCAGAAGCATCAAACCCTACCTTTTGTTAGGAGACAAATTCCAACAAATATGGAATGGGTTTTAAAAGTTGAAGCCCTCACCAGTCCCAATGGTACAAAAGATATCCTTAGTATACAATGAAAAAACGTATTGAAGAAGCTAAGGAAAGGACAATAGGACAGAGGAAAACACCTTTTCAAGTGTTAGGTGAGAAAGTAGACTGCTGTGTCAGTGGGCCAGAATGAAAATTAGAAGGTGTGCAGAAAAAGTCTCCATCAAAGCTCAGAAATGTTAAACGCATTTAATGCTTCAACAAAAGGCTTCAACGGATAGATTTCAAGGAACACATATATGTAGAAAATGTGCAGATGACAAAAGCAAGCAAGCATTGAACAAAACGCACAAGAACACTCAATGCTCAACTCTACGATCTAAGAGAAAGAGAAAGTTTGCTCAGCTACTCAGTTCTTTCCAACAAGTGCTTAACAACAACTGAGTAGCAACAATCAAGAACTCAACAACTACCAATCAACTGAAGTAAGAGTTCCAAGTTAGAAGGACTTGAAGAGTTCTAAGTGAACTGTGAAGAGCTAAGTCTGCTAGACTTGAAGAGTTCAAGAGTGAACTAAGAAGTTCCTAGACTACTAGTCTAGAAGGAATCTGTGTGATTCAGAAAGTGTATAACACATCTTTAGTGGATTTCCTACTCAAGGAGTAGAAGAGTGGACAAAGAGCTTTAAGTGCTTTGAACCACTTAAAACGACTGTGTTTATTACATTCTTGCTATAACTGCCATATCTGCCATAACTTCTATAACTGCCTCACTCTCATTAAAATATCTATTCAACCCCCCTTCTAGATAACTATTGTGCCTCCGGGAACAAACAATTGGTATCAAAGCATGTTCTATTATATAGCCTACAAAGCTTAAGTAGATCCAATGGCACACTTACCAAGTGAATCAAGGACTGGAGGAGGCAGCAAGCCACCAATGTGCAACAAAGATAAATTCGCAAACTGGAAAGTTAGGATGCAAGCATACATGGACTCAATAGATGAAGATCTATTTGAGACTGTTCAGAATGGGCCCTATGTTCTAACAAAGCTTGCAATACCTACAGATGATCCAAACAAAATACAAATCAAAGTCAAAGATGAGTGGACAGACAACGAGAAGAGAGTTGTTCAACTCGACAAGAAGGCCAAGAACATTTTGTTTCAATCATTAGAAGATGATCAATTTGAAAATGTGGTCAACAGCAAAACAACAAAGGAGGTTTGGGAAGCACTACTTATCCTGCATGAAGGAACTGAAGAAGTAGAGAAAACAAACAGTCTCTCCTAACACAGCAGTATGAAATGTTTGCTCATGTTCAAGGTGAAAACGTCACTACCACCTACGAGAGATTCACCGTTCTGTTCAACTCTCTACGAGCCTATGGGAAGATCTATCCAAACAAAGATTTAATCATAAAGTTCATGAGAGCCTTACCAAGCAGGTGGGATGCCAAAACCACTGCTACTAGAGAGTTCAAAAATCTTCACGAGATGACTGTTCAACAGCTATATGGAAACCTTCTTACATACGAACTGAAGCTGACTCAACAAGCAGAAACTCTATCAGAATGAAGAAAGAAGGATAAGGGTGTTGCTCTCAAAGCAACTAAAAGTACATCCAAGGTCAACACTAAAATTGACTCTCACTATGATGAAGATGACGATGAAGATCTTGCAATGCTGGTAAAAAGACTCAGAAAGTTCATGCGTCAAGGCAAAACTAGCAAACCAAAGAAGATCGACAACTACAACAGTCAGGATCAAATGAATGATCTATGCTACAACTGCAAGAAGCCTGGCCATTTCATTGCCAACTGTAACAAACCTCTTAGAGAAGAGCTAAAGAAGAAATCACATCCGAAGAAGGAATACAAAGGCAACAAAAGGCCTCAGAAGAGAGACAAAGGCCTTGTAGCTGGAGGATCGTGGAGTGATTCAGACAATGTCTCAACTCCTGAATCTGGAGATGATGAAGATCCTCAAATGGCTAATCTGTGCCTAATGGCCAAACATGCAAAGGACAAACTAAACTCCAACATACATGAAGTAAGTATCGATGAGGTATTTGACTTCAACTCTCCTAATGTAGACATTAATGATTTGAGAACTGAACTGCATGGCATAACAACTGATCTACATTAATACATGAAGTGGTTCAGAGTTATGTCGAAGGATTATTCACTTCTTCAAGATGGAAAAAAAGTTCAAGAAGAACTGGAAACATCCCTTCTAAGTACTAACTTTCTCTCCAAGCTTGAGGCTGAGAATGAAATCTTAAAACAGACCAATGAGCTCAAGGCACAAAGAGAGTCCAATCTAACCTCTAAAATTGAGGAATTAGAAAAGACTATCTCTGTGACGGCCCCGAATCCAGGTCCCAAATCACCTCGGATCCGGTTCGATCATTCTATACAACTATTACTATTTCAGGAAGATATAAACATAAATTGTTTATACATTACATTACACACTATTCCCCAAGGTCGAGTAACCTTAACTTAATACACATTACATAACTTATTTAACTTACAATCACATTAATATTATACTACACTATTACAAAACTAATCGCGCATATTAACTTTAAGCTTGCATCGTCTTTTTAGTTCTTGATTCGATGCATTCGCCTTAATCTGCAATGTTTTATCATGATATAGCAAGGGTGAGCATGAAAGTTGCCCAACAATTTTAAATTCAGCAATATAATGATATATCATGATTGAAATGATTTGAATAATTGGCTGGCTATAATTCAACAATATAATTGTGAACTAGCAGGAACAAATTTATGACTGAACAAGTATTATACATGAACAAATATATCTGAAACCAACTGGTAATGAAGGTGATCAGCCTTTCATACCTGACTTATACATGCAATATGTACAGAGTACAATTCATGGCAACCAACAATGATTAACCATAAGCTTATCCGAATGAAACACTCTTAGTAGAGTTAAGTAAAAATAAACTTGCTGGCAGATTTGATTCTAGCTATGCAATTTATATCGCCTTATCCGAAGACCTAATATTAGTAATATAGATCTCCAATATTAGAATAATATCATCACAATATAATACTATTATATACATATACACAAAATAACCTAAACACATAACATATAACCCTATAATCTATAACACACATAAGACTCAGTATCAGGCCAAACTATTTCAGTCTGACTTGAGTTCGACAAAGTTCTAATGTCCCAACGGTCTAGTCGGACAATTCTTCGAGTCTAAGTTCAATTAAACTCTGACTTAACACTTAACAATTAACTTTAATAATTTCAATAACAGTCAAAATATTTTTCAAAGTCTCGTAATAATTTTTAAATAATTATTATCATTTATCGCGTATTTTTAATCATTAATAACGTTTTTAAATGAATTAAATACCACATAATTCTTTTATCATTAATATTTATTTATTATCAAATATTAATGAAATGCATGCCATAATATTATAATATATTTTATAATATCACAAAGTATTTTTAATACTTTAAAATCATTTAAATATGATTTTAAACACTTAAATTCATTATCCGATAATTGCTATTAATATTAAAATATTAATATTTTCATGACAAAATATCAAAAGTTATATTTTATAACTTAAAATATTTTCTAACACTTAAATAATTTTTATATGATTTTTAAATCATTTATTCTATTTTCCATAATTTATTTAATATATTTATTAAATAAACTAATTATCATTAATGTTAATTAATTAATGAATTTCATCATAAAATATTAAAAGTCACTTAAAATAACTTAAAATATTTTCTTTTATCATAATATTATTTTTCATGATTTTTCATGTATTAAAATCATTTTTAAATCATATTTTTAATATTATAATTAAATAAATTAAATACCATTTATAATCCAAAAATATTAAATATTTATGAAATATACATAAAATAATTAAAAACTATTTTTCAGAATTTAAAATAATTTTTTGGAATTTATTTAGTATTTTTAATAATTAAAATCTATTTATTTCAATTTATTTAATAATTTCCGGAAATTAAAAATTAAAACTGTCACTAAAGGGCCCTATAGCGACAGAACCATCGCTATAGGTGTTCTTGGTTGTAAGACCCCAACTTATTATTAATGAAATTTAATTTTCTCTATTTATTATTTTGAAATAGTAAGGGTTGATTTGATTAATGTGGATAGTTAAGGGTAAAATACGCAAATACTTCAAAATAAGCAAGTGGTTATAAAATATTCATTGTTGTCGGGGAATATTCGTTTGGTCGTGGAATATTAAATCTTGTCGGAGAATATTAAATGCGACGGCATGACCATGTGTGGGCCCCATAACTGAAAAGCGATTGGATGAAGAAAACGACATAAATATAAGTTGGTTAAAAATAACTTGGCGTAGTTATTCTACAAGTTAAAGACCTGTTGGAATACCCGGTGGTTAAAATACAAGAATATGTCTGGCATTGTTTACAAAGATTACACACGGTATTACGCAGTATTGTTGAATTATTGATCCTTACGTGAAGAAGGCCTTACTACTCAATAATTTTCACGGTGAGTTCTTATTCAATATTTTATTTTATTGATTCAATAATTCTTTGCGTTGATATTTTATATTATTGTTGTTCAATAATTGTCACCGCACATTATCTCCATTATCGGATCAATAATTCATATTATTTGAATAATATTATTAGATAGCATTATTGGCGATGTCTAGAAAGTTACATCGAGGAGAGGTTTGGTCACCTAATTGCGCGCCAAGAAGGAGAAATCCTTATCGGAAAGCCCCTCTTTCGAAGGAGCGGCTTTTGGTTGTCATAATTGTGATTACGTAATATTATTTGTGAATAATTAATTATTGATTTATATGATAAGAAAATATTTATTTGATGTGGATATAAATGATGGATTTATTTATTTTATGTGGTTATAATTGAATGATTTAATGTTGAGGTGTTTTATCGGTAATTTTGTCGGAATGGAGGTATTAAAAATAAAATCGGTATTTTTACGATATATTGCGTGAGTTATAATTTTTAATCCAAATAGTTGGATCGTTGTAATTTTTGGATATGTTATACATACATAAGTTGAGTATATGTCCACAAATTTTGAGCAGATTAAAATGAAGCGAATGATTTGTTATGAATTTTAAGAGGTGGTGATTCGGAAATTAGGTTTATAATTGATTTTGGTGGAAAATTCTAGAATTGAGTGGGCCCCACTTTTGGTTGGTGAAGAAATGTGCTGAATTTTATTTCAAATGTGGTGGGTGGCAATAGTAAGGTGTAAAGCCATCAGTGTAGCGTGTCAAATCTGCTTCGGTGGCTAACATTTTCCTATAAATAGAGGACTAAGTTAGAATTGAAAATCACACCGAAACATAAGTTTTCTCTTCTCTCTATATTATTTAGCGTATTTTGTGAGTATTTAGATACTTTGAGAGTTCTTTATTGAAGACAAGATTCATTCAAACATCACTTCTAACCTTCATTAGAAATCTTGATTCTTTGAGGTAAGGAATGTTATTTTCTTCTTAAATGATATTATTTCTTCAATATCATTATCTTTGAAATATTGGTTGGAACTTTTATCAAATTTGGAACTTTTTCATGTGTCGGGGTTACTATTCATGAGTTATTATTCACGAGTTACTATTCATGAGTTACTATTCACGAGTTCTTATTCACGAGTACTATTCATGAAGCGTGAAGATGTTTTTGTGGAATTTCTATCTTTTGGTGTCGAGTTACTATTCACGTATCGACATTATTCACGATATCTGGCACTATTCATAGAAAAATAAAATTTCTTATTTTTTTGTCCAAAACATCTATTCTGGATACTAGCTTTGATTGTATCCATGTTTTGATCATTCTTGAATTTTACACCACTGCGATTATGTTTGGAGGTATTTTTGAACATGGATAAAACAAAGTACGAATCCTTAATCCTTAATCCTTGTCATTTTGTTTCACTGGATTCGTTTCTTTAAAAAAAAAAATATTTTTCATCATCCTCAGTCTTAAATGATGATATTATTGAATATCTTTGGCCTGTAGTGCAAAGATGAATGATTTCTGAAGAATATCTTTGGCTGTAGTGCAAAGATGAGCAGTGTTTAAATGAACATGACCAAGTCGATGAATATCTTTGGCTTTGTAGTGCAAAGATGAATATTTGATTCAGATGTTTATGGATTGATGTTACGGGGATAAAAGATAGAGCGATGAACTTTTAAATTCATACATAGAAGATAGTAGTTTGCATTCTCTACTTAACTCTTCTAATGAATTATTACTTTCATTGCGAATATTGATTTAAAATTTGTTGTCTATTGTATTCTATTAAATTTTTCCCCTGTTGAAGACTAACGGTAATTTGTTGTATATTATCTTAGTCATAATATTCTTTCTTGAGCTAGTTGAGCTCACCCTTTTCCTTTTGTTCCAATTTTCGTGGGAGGCGAGAATATAGCGAGTGCAATCGGGGTATGGAATGAAGGTTTTAGAAAGGATTATTTAGTATTCCTCACCATTTTTGTAAAATAATGTATCAATAAATGTGATGCGGATTTATTTGAGTATAGATATTGTCTAGAAGATAATATTTGTATTCAAACTCACAGTTTTACTGTTGTAATAATAAAGTTGTAGTTGTTTCTGTACCATGTATTGACAACTCAAAATAGGTGATGTATACCTATTTTGGGGTCGTCACATTGGTGTTCTTGATGCCTACCCAGATCTTCAAGTCAGTGAACAATGTAGGTGGTTTGACCAACTTTTGATCCTTGTTCGCGTTATGTTCTGGGTTACATAAAGTGTGTAGATTATAGTGTACGTGTAATACTATAACGATATACTAAGATCATGGCCAAAACATTTCACCAGTAAGAGATCTAAGCAACCAAATATCATGTCAGAGCTGTTCTTCATTTTTGGGTTTTCCAGAAATGAAGAACAGTCTGTACTGCCTTCTTTGAATCTTCATAAGTTGGATTACATGCTTATTCAGTGTAATAAAAAGGGTTGATCTTGAAGACCACATGGCATGGTACAATAAAATGTCATCAGATCGGACTAACAATAACAAGAAATGAAGATTTGAACCAGTCAAACTACATGTCAGGGACTTGTTCTTGAAGATTTTGGGTTTCCCAGAATCTTCATCAAAGCAGATCGGTCAAGCTAGTTTGACCAAGATTAAAAACAATTCTGTTAGGGACTTGAGTGAAATAAAGGCTTAAGCATGTAGTCTTCATGTCATACTTCAACTGTAAAACAACAACCGGACCAAATACATTACCAGAAGCAAGATCCAAGGCATTGAACATCTTGTCAGAAGAATCTGGAAATTTGGGCTGCCCAGATTTCTGTTTTCGTGAGTGGTCAACGATGTTTGACCGCTTGTAACTTTTAATCTAGACTTGATTTGGACTTGATTCAAGTCTCAGATCCAAGAGCTAACAACAAAGAACAGACCTACAACATTAAACACACCTAAACATTAACAGATAAAGATCTATAATGTCTGACATATGGATGTCAGACGACTTATTCAAACTTTTCCAGATTTTAGAAAACATTAAATTCGTGTATCTAGATGTTATAGATCCATGATCTATCAACCCAGATCACTTATAGACACCCTAATACACAACTTTCAACAACAACTTACAACATTTAACATCAAATCTAAGAATTTTTAAAATTAGGGTTCTTATACCTTTGAGCTTGATTTCTTGAATTTGATTCTTTGAATCTGTTCTTGGTAAGCTGAGATATGATATTATCTTAACTTATCTCTCCTTTTCTCTTTCAAATTTTGAAATCTTAGAGAGAGAAAGCTTTGGCTCAAATGAAAAATAAAGTAGCATTTCTCTCTCTTTAATCTATAAAAATGTTGACATGTTGCTTATGATCTGATCATTTTCGGCTGGTTGGCTGGATTTTGTCACATTGCTAGGTCTAGGGTTTGTGAGCAACTCACCTTAGGGCAACATTTACAAGCAACCATCAATTATTTAACAAAGGGCATAATAGTCATTTTCTATTTTATTTTAATGGCATTTTGGACATTTGACCAAACCCTTAGGGTTTAGGGTTTGGTTAGGGTTTGGAAAAATTAGGGTTTAGGGTTTGACCCAATTTAGGGTTTGCAAGTTATTTTCTAAAATTTCCAATTTAGGTTTTCGAAAATAGAAAATTAATATTTCTAAATTATAATTACGATTTTCTAATTATATAAAAATTTCTTTATCATAACTTAAATATTAATAATTAGGATTAATAATTCCTAATTAAAATTGCTAATTAAGCAATTGGGTCAAAATGGTCATTAGGGTTTATAAACCACTAATTAGGGTTTCAAATAGAAAAATAAATTTTCTAATTTAAATATTAAATTTTAGTAATTAGATTAGGGTTTTCTAATTACTTAACTTGAAAATTAAAATTAATATATCCTAATTAACATTAAATTATTAAATTAACACTTAGGTTTCCCTAATTATAAAATTAGGTTTTTTAATCTAAACTAGAGTTTAACAAATTTTGGGTTTGCTAACCAATTAAGCTTTACCCTAATTAATATTAGTTAAGCAATATAATAATCATTTAAGTTCCCAGATTAGGGTTTCATACATCGAATTAGGGTTTTGGATTTTCTAATCGAAATTAGGGTTTCGAGAATCGGTTTTTAGGGTTTCTTGTTAATCGCTAGGGTTTTCTAACTGAACGTTGACGTTCTTAAAATATAATTAGGGTTTGTTACATATATCGTTTATCTGGTCAACCCTTGACCCTTAACCACATACTGTACACATATACACATAACATATTCACGTATTTCCTTAATCCTTAATAATTCATAGACGATGAACTTTTAAATTCATACAGAGAAGATAGTAGTTTGCATTCTCTACTTAACTCTTCTAATGAATTATTACTTCATACATGAATATTGATTTAAAATTTGTTGTCTATTGTATTCTATTAAATTTTTCCTATTGAAGACTAACGGTAATTTGTTGTATATTATCTTAGTCATAATATTCTTTCTTGAGCTAGTTGAGCTCACCCTTTTCTTTTTGTTCCAATTTTCTCGGGAGGCGAGAATATAGCGAGTGCAGTGGGGTATGGAATGAAGGTTTTAGAAAGGATTGTTTAGTAGTCCTCACCATTTTTGTAAAATAATGTATCAATAAATGTGATGAGGATTTATTTGAGTATAGATATTATCAGAAGATAATATTTGTATTCAAACTCACGCAGTTTCTTGTTGTAATAATAAAGTTGTAGTTGTTTACGTACCATGTATTGACAACTCGGAATAGGTGATGTATACCTATTTTGGGGTCGTCGCAGTTGGTATCGAGCTTAGGATATGATCTCTGGCGGAGATCGGGGAATAGAACTAGGAGGGAGAGCGAGTAAATCCTTCGCTAGTGTGTCCTACCTAAGCTTATTTGTTAGTTGGTTAGTATATAGGGATATTATGTGATATATTGATTTCCTTAATTAACCCCTTGTTTTATGGCAAAGATTTGAGAATGTCGTGAGAATATTAACAATGGAAATGAGACCGTGAAGACGCGCTGTACTCACCAACGAGGAGAAGCGTGCAACAAATTGGCAATGTTCCTCCCGTGAACAACACCATTGAAGCGAGATGATGAGCGAGGGGATGTTTAGAAGTTTTTGCGGTTCATGCAAAATCGGAGACGAGGGAGACTCGTGTTCAAAATATGAGGAGGAAATGATAGCAATTCACGGGTTGTCGCTGACCAAGCGATTCAAAGAGTTGGGACCACCGAATTTAAAGGAAAGCCAAATCCGATCATGGCGGAAACTTGGGTCAAGCAAATTACCAAGATATTCGATGTCTTGGGATGCACGGAGGAACAGAAGGTTCCATTCGCCACTTTATGTTCCGTGGCGAGGCGGACTCTTTGGTGGGAGTCTCGTGAAGCGTACCCATCCGGCCGCACTCGGCATGTCTTGGGAGACGTTTGAAACTATTTAATGACAAATACTTTCACGAAAGTGTTCGTCATATGAAGGAAGTGGAGTTTATTCGAGTGGGAGCGAGAACAACATGGCGGTGTCTCAAAGATGAGGCAAAGTTTGCAGAGAGTTATCGAGGTTTGCACCTCATTTGGTGGAGAATGAGGAACGTATGTACGCGGATGTTTCTTAGAGGTTTGAAACCCAAGATACGTCAAGATCTCATTTCTCATAAATTTTCTCTACTCGGATGTTGTAAGCAGGCTCAATTATTAGAAGCGAGATAACGAAAGTACTGATCGGTGAGGGACAACAACCGGGATCGTAGCGAGAGATAGCGATCAACAGGATAATGATAACCAAATGGGGAAAGAAAGCAGACGGACAAAAATGGTTACCACTCTAGTGGGAATCATGGTCATAAAACAGAAAAAGCAAGTCGGGAGGAGATTTTAAAAGAGGAGATTTAACAACGTCCATATGAAGCGACGGTCTTGGCGACAAAGAATCGGTTCTAAGGAGGAGAAACGACCACCGGTCATATGTTATAAATGCGGAAAGAGGGACATATCGGTCAAACTGTCCACAACAGTTCAAGGTATGCTATAATTGTGGAAAGGAAGGACATATCGCTTCGAGATTGTGCAGTAGCAAAACCTAGTTCATTGAAGGCGGTGACTCAAAAGATATCCCGTAAAAATCAAAGTCAACGATTCCGGAAGAGCGTTTGTTGTATTTGGTCATAATACGAGGAACCTAAACGAGGTGATCACGGGTAAGCTATTTATAAATTCTTGCGAAGTTTATACCTTACTTGATACCGGGCTCTTTACCCATTCATTTATCTCTCTGCATGTGCTCAACGCGTTTAAACTTGACTCAGGAGAAATTAGACTTTGACCTATCTATGGAAACTCCGTTAGGAGAAACTTTCATCACATCCTTTGTTTATAAATCTTGTTTGATTCAAGTTGGCACCATTACCTTACCGTTGACCTTATCTCTTTAAAGATACTTGCTTTTGATGTGATTTTAGGGATTGATTGGTTAACTACTCATCATGCCAAAATTGATTGTTTTCGTAAGGTTGTTAGTTTTCATATTCTAACCAACTTTGTTATATTTAATTCAATCAACTAAACCATTAAAATTAATCAACATCATATCTAATCATAAAGCTATTAGTTTATTGAAAAGCGGATGTCAAGCTTTCTTAGCCCATGTTATGGATTTGAATAAAGACACGTCAAATTTGAATAATATTCTGTTGTTATTGACTTTCTGAAGAACTTCCCGATTTCACCCCGAGCGAGAAGTTGAATTCTTTATTGATCTTGAACTGGTACAAAGCCCATTTCTAAAACCCCATATCGAATGGCTCCTATTGAACTTCAGGAGTTAAAGGTCCAACTACGAGAATTGTTGGACATCGGTTTCATTCGTCCTAGTACATCTCCTTGGGGTGCTCTGTTTTATTTGTAAAGAAGAAAGGCGGGAGTATGCGACTTTGTATTGACTATCGGGAATTGAACCATGTCACCATCAAGAATAGGTATCCTCTACCTCGTATTGATGACTTGTTTGACCGATTGCAAGGGCACAATTATTTCAAAAATCGATCTTAGATTCGGATATCATCGGTGAAGATTAGAAGCCGAGGATATTCAAAGCGCCTTGAGAACTTCGGTATGGGCATTATGAATTCTTAGTCATGTCTTTCGGACTAACTAATGCTCCTGCGGCTTTCATGGATATGATGAGCCGAGTATTCAAGGAATATTTGGATCGGTTCGTTGTTGTCTTTATTGATGACATCCTTATATATTCCAAAAAAGTCGTGAAGATCATGAGCACCATTTGAAATTTGGTACTCCAAAGGCTTCGTGAAAACAAACTATATGCCAAATTGAAGAAATGCGAGTTCGGCTTGAGGAAGTAGCATTCCTTGGGCACGATGGTGTCGAAACATGGAGTATCTGTTGTTCGTGAAGATTGAAGCAATACAAAGTTAGGAGCAACCAAGTCGGTGATCAAGTACGTAGTTTTTTGGACTTAAGTGGTTATTATCGGAGATTCGTGGAAGGGTTTTCTCGAATCGCTACTTCATTAACTTTCGGCTAACTCGGAAGGATACAAAATTCGTTTGGAGTGAAGAATGCGAGAAGAGTTTCCAAGAGCTTAAGAGGAGACTTATTTTAAGACTGTTCTAACAATACCATCTGGTTCGGATGGATTTGTTATCTACAAATGATGCTTCGTGCAAAGGGTTAGGATGTGTTCTCATGCAGCGTGGGAAAGTCATAGCCTTTATGCCTCATGACAACTTAAAGAGTATGAGAGGAATTATCCTACTCATGATCTAGAGTTGGCGTGTGATCGTTTTCGCGCTAAAGATATGGAGGCACTATCTATATGGGGAGAAAGTGGAGATATATTAAGACCATAAAAGCCTTAAATATTTCTTCACTCAAAAAAAGAACTCAACTTGCGGCGATGACGTTGGCTCTAGCTATTGAAAGACTACGACCACACTATTCAATACCATCGGGAAAAGCAAACGTGGTAGGCGGCGTTGAGTAGAAGATCATATGCAGGAATGAGTGCGATGATGTCAAGTATACGATAGAGCCAACTTTAATAGAAAAAGTTAAGGTTGCTCAAGCCCAATCCGAGCTAATGCGTATGAAGAAGAAAGTACAAGAAGGAGCTATTTAGGGCGAGAATTGATGAAGAAGGAATACTTGAGTCCACTCTAGACTTTGTGTTCCTAACGACTACGATTTGAAGTACAAGATTATGATAGAGGCACACAATACACCATTTGCAATCCATCTGGAAGTACTAAAATGTATCGTGATCTTGACATACATTTTGGTGGAACAATATGAAGAGAGAGATTGCAAAGTTTATCTCAATGTGTTTAACTTGTCAACGTGTAAAGGCGGAGCATCTAGTACCTAAGGGTCCGTTGCAACCACTTGAGATTAGGAATGGAAGTGGGAACACATTACCATGGATTTCGTTTACGGGTCTTCCTACGGTTTCTCAAGGCATCAATCTTATTTGGGTTATTGTTGATAGATTAACCAAGTATGCTCATTTCTTACCGATACGGAGACTTATTCCTTGAACGTCTTGCTAGTATATACGTAAATGAGATTGTGAGGTTGCATGGCATGCTGTATCCATAGTTTGGATCGTGACCCAAGATTCACTACAAGATTTTGGGTTAGCTTGCAAAAAGCTATGGGCGCAGTTTGCGATTTAGTTGACATACCATCCCCAAGCAGACGGACAATCGAGAGGACTATTCAAACTCTTGAAGATTTATTAAGACTCGTGTCCTAGACTTCAAGGGCGGTTGGGATAAGTATTTACCATTGGTAGAATTCTCCTACAACAACAGCAGTTATCGTGCAAGTATAGGTGTAGCTCCATTTGAAGCATTATATGGGACGAAAATGTCGTTCTCAATATGTTGGGATGAGGTGGGTGAAGCAACATTGTTGGGACCCGAGTTAGTGCGTATGACTACCGAAAAGATCCAAATGATTCGACAACGTATACAAACGGCACAAGATCGACAAAAGAGTTATGCGGATCTTCATCGAAAGGACGTGGAATTTAGTGTAGGGGATCATGTATTATTACGAGTTGCTCCATGGAAGGGAGTTACAAGATTTGGGAAGAGAGGAAAGCTCAATCCACGATTTATTGGTCCATTTCAAATTCTTGCCCGAGTAGGAAATGTAGCCTATAGACTTGCGTTACCTCCAAGTATATCTCGTGTTCAGAATGTGTTTCACATATCTGTACTTCATAAATATGTGAAAGACCCGAACCACGTTATAGAGTTAGAACCGGACGAGATAGCCGAAGACCTAACGTATGAGGAGGTACCTGTCAAGATTTTGGATAGGAAGGAGCATCTCCTACGCAAGAAAAGGTCATACCACAAGTTAAAGTTTTGTGGAGGAATCATGCTATATAGAAATGACACGGGAATTGAAAGCGGAAATGAAAGCGAGGTATCCTCATCTTTTGAAACACTGTGTACGTACGTCAATTTCGAGGATGAAATTTCATAAGGAGGGAGGTTGTAAGACCCCAACTTATTATTAATGAAATTTAATTTTCTATTTATTATTTTGAAATAGTAAGGGTTGATTTGATTAATGTGGATAGTTAAGGGTAAAATACATAAATACTTCAAAATAAGCAAGTGGTTATAAAATATTCATTGTTGTCGGGAATATTCGTTTGTCGTGGAATATTCGTACTATCGGGGAATATTAAATACGACCAGTAGTGACCATGTGTGGAGCCCATAACTGAAGCGATTGGATGAAGAAAATGACAAATATAAGTTGGTTAAAAATAACATGGCGTAGTTATTGCCAATTAAGATTTGTTGGAATACCCGGTGGTTAAAATACGATGAATGGCGTGGTTGGTTGACAAAGAGCTGCACAGATTGATGCAGTATTGTTGAATTATTGATCCTTACGTGAAAGGCACTACTCAATAATTTTCACGGTGAGTTCTTATTCAATATTTTATTTTATTGATTCAATAATTCTTTGCGTTGATATTTTATATTATTGTTGTTCAATAATTGTCGCACATTATCTCCATTATCGGATCAATAATTCATATTATTTGAATAATATTATTAGATAGCATTATTGGCAATGTCTAGAAAGTTCATCGAGGAGAGGTTTGGTCACCTAATTGCGGCGCCAATGAAGGAGAAATCCTTATCGAAAAGCCCCTCTTTCCCAGGAGCGGCTTTGGTTGTCATAATTGTGATTACGTAATATTATTTGTGAATAATTAATTATTGATTTATATGATAAGAAAATATTTATTTGATGTGGATATAAATGATGGATTTATTTATTTTATGTGGTTATAATTGAATGATTTAATGTTGAGGTGTTTTATCGGTAATTTTGTTTGAATGGAGGTATTAAAAATCAAATCAAGTATTTTTACGATATATTGCGTGAGTTATAATTTTTAATCCATTGTTGGATCGTTGTAATTTTTGGATATGTTATACATACATAAGTTGAGTATATGTCCACAAATTTTGAGCCGTTAAAATGAACGAATGATTTGTTATGAATTTTAAGAGGTGAATTGATTCGGAAATTAGGTTTATAATTGATTTTGGTAGAAAATTCTAGAATTGAGTGGGCCCCACTTGTGGTTGGTGAAGAAATGTGCTGAATTTTATTTCAAATGTGGTGGGTGGCAATATAGTAGCGGTAAAGCCATCGGTAGCTTGGTCAAAATGCCTTGGTAGGGCTAACATTTTCCTATAAATAGAGGACTAAGTTAGAATTGAAAATCACACCAGAAACATAAGTTTTCTCTCTTTCTCTCTCTATATTATTTAGCGTATTTTGTGAGTATTTAGATACTTTGAGAGTTGCTGTTCAGTACAAGTTTCATTCAGCATCACTTCTGACCTTCATTCCGAAGTACTGATTCTTTGAGGTAAGGAATGTTATTTTCTTCTTAAATGATATTATTTCTTCAATATCATTATGCTGAAATATTGGTTGGAGCTTTTTATCAAATTTGGAACTTTTTCATGTCGGGGTTACTATTCATGAGTTATTATTCACGAGTTACTATTTATGAGTTACTATTCACGAGTACTATTCATGAAGCGTGAAGATGTTATTGTGGAATTTCTATCTTTTGGTGTCGGAGTTACTATTCACGTATACGGCACTATTCACCGAAAAATAAAATTTCTTCTTTTTTTGTCCAAAACATCTATTCTGGATACTAGCTTTGATTGTATCCATGTTTTGATCATTCTTGAATTTTACACCACTGCGATTATGTTTGGAGGTATTTTTGAACATGGATAAAACAAAGTACGAATCCTTAATCCTTAATCCTTGTCATTTTGTTTCCATTGGATTCGTTTCTTTAAAAAAAAAAATATTTTCATCATCCTCGGTCTTAAATGATGATATTATTGAATATCTTTGGCACTGTAGTGCAAAGATGAATGATTTCTGAAGAATATCTTTGGTAGTAGTGCAAAGATGAGCAGTGTTTAAATGAACATGATTAATCGATGAATATCTTTGGCACATAGTGCAAAGATGAATATTTGATTCAGATGTTTATGGATTGATGTTACGGGGATAAAAGATAGACTATGAACTTTTAAATTCATACATAGAAGATAGTAGTTTGCATTCTCTACTTAACTCTTCTAATGAATTATTACTTTCGCTGCGAATATTGATTTAAAATTTGTTGTCTATTGTATTCTATTAAATTTTTCCCTGTTGAAGACTAACGGTAATTTGTTGTATATTATCTTAGTCATAATATTCTTTACTGAGCTAGTTGAGCTCACCCTTTTCCTTTTTGTTCCAATTTTCTCAGGAGGCGAGAATAAAGCGAGTACGAGTCGGGGTATGGAATGAAGGTTTTAGAAAGGATTGTTTAGTAGTCCTCACCATTTTTGTAAAATAATGTATCAATAAATGTGATGCGGATTTATTTGAGTATAGATATTGTCTAGAAGATAATATTTGTATTCAAACTCACGCAGTTTCTTGTTGTAATAATAAAGTTGTAGTTGTTTACGTACCATATGTGACAACTCGAATAGGTGATGTATACCTATTTTGGGGTCGTCACATTGGTGTTCTTGATGCCTACCGGATCTTCAAGTCGGTGAACAATGTAGGTGGTTTGACCAACTTTTGATCCTTGTTCGCGTTATGTTCTCGGGTTACATAAAGTGTGTAGATTATAGTGTGCGTGTAATACTATAACGATATACTAAGATCATGGCCAAAACATTTCACCAAGAAGAGATCTAAGCAACCAAATATCATATCGAAAGTCGTTCTTCATTTTGGGTTTTCGAAATGAAGAACGATCTATCTTATCTTCTTTGAATCTTCATAAGTTGGATTACATGCTTATTCGGTGTAATAAAAAGGGTTGATCTTGAAGACCACATGGCATGGTACAATAAAATGTCATCAGATCGGACTAACAATAACAAGAAATGAAGATTTGAACCAGTCAAACTACATGTCAGGGACTTGTTCTTGAAGATTTTGGGTTTCCGTAATCTTCATCAAAGCAATCGGTTCAAGCTAGTTTGACCAAGATTAAAAACAATTCTGTTAGGGACTTGAGTGAAATAAAGGCTTAAGCATGTAGTCTTCATGTCATACTTCAACTGTAAAACAACAACCGGACCAAATACATTACCAGAAGCAAGATCCAAGGCATTGAACATCTTGTCAGAAGAAGAACTGGAAATTTGGGCTGCCCTGATTTCTGTTTTCGTGAGTGGTCAACGATGTTTGACCGCTTGTAACTTTTAATCTAGACTTGATTTGGACTTGATTCAAGTCTCAGATCCAAGAGCTAACAACAAAGAACAGACCTACAACATTAAACACACCTAAACATTAACAGATAAAGATCTATAATGTCTGACATATGGATGTCAGACGACTTATTCAAACTTTTCCAGATTTTAGAAAACATTAAATTCGTGTATCTAGATGTTATAGATCCATGATCTATCAACCCAGATCACTTATAGACACCCTAATACACAACTTTCAACAACAACTTACAACATTTAACATCAAATCTAAGAATTTTTAAAATTAGGGTTCTTATACCTTTGAGCTTGATTTCTTGAATTTGATTCTTTGAATCTGTTCTTGGTAAGCTAAGATATGATATTATCTTAACTTATCTCTCCTTTTCTCTTTCAAATTTGAAATCTTAGAGAGAAAGCTTTGGCTCAAATGAAAAATAAAGTAGCATTTCTCTCTCTTTAATCTATAAAAATGTTGACATGTTGCTTATGATCTGATCATTTTCGGCTGGTTGGTGGATTTTGTCACATTGCTAGGTCTAGGGTTTGTGAGCAACTCACCTTAGGGCAACATTTACAAGCAACCATCAATTATTTAACCAAGGGCATAATAGTCATTTTCTATTTTATTTTAATGGCATTTTGGACATTTGACCAAACCCTTAGGGTTTAGGGTTTGGTTAGGGTTTGGAAAAATTAGGGTTTAGGGTTTGACCCAATTTAGGGTTTGCAAGTTATTTTCTAAAATTTCCAATTTAGGTTTTTGAAAATAGAAAATTAATATTTCTAAATTATAATTACGATTTTCTAATTATATAAAAATTTCTTTATCATAACTTAAATATTAATAATTAGGATTAATAATTCCTAATTAAAATTGCTAATTAAGCAATTGGGTCAAAATGGTCATTAGGGTTTATAAACCACTAATTAGGGTTTCAAATAGAAAAATAAATTTTCTAATTTAAATATTAAATTTTAGTAATTAGATTAGGGTTTTCTAATTACTTAACTTGAAAATTAAAATTAATATATCCTAATTAACATTAAATTATTAAATTAACACTTAGGTTTCCCTAATTATAAAATTAGGGTTTTAATACCGAAACTAGAGTTTAACAAATTTTAGGGTTTGCTAACCAATTAAGCTTTACCCTAATTAATATTAGTTAAGCAATATAATAATCATTTAAGTTCCCAGATTAGGGTTTCATACATCGAATTAGGGTTTTGGATTTTCGGAACTGAAATTAGGGTTTCCAGAATCGGTTTCTAGGGTTTCTTGTTAATCGCTAGGGTTTTCTAACTGAACGTTGACGTTCTTAAAATATAATTAGGGTTTGTTACATATATCGTTTATCTGGTCAACCCTTGACCCTTAACCATATACTGTACACATATACACATAACATATTCACGTATTTCCTTAATCCTTAATAATTCACCTAAACCATTCACAGAATTTTGAAATCCTCAAAATTCTATCTTAAAAATATCAAACGCATACACTTATTTTCTATCTAGGTTCTAATTTCGAACCTTAAATTAATAATTAAAAATTTTAAAAATATTCAAAATTCTCGGGTTGTCACATTCACCCCTTCTTCTAAAAATTTCGTCACCGAAATTTACCTTACACCTTACACCTTACACCATTCAGCATACACCATTCACACACATTCGCTTGCTACCCAATAAACCACTCACAAGAGTAAAAGTTTTCAAATTTTGCTGAGGGGTTTTACATACTATTGTCTGTCATTTTCGCAAAGGTTTTATGGAAATTCATCCGCAAACCGTCATTACTTACAGACACAAAGGGTGATTAGCCCGATATGCCCTGTACTGGCCATGTACTGCTGGTCGGAAAAATTTGTTCCTCTTATCCGCCTTGGGCGCATAACTTTTACCTCAGTCTTATTGGATTCCGCACCAAAACAATTTGGTTCGGG
Source organism: Panax quinquefolius (assembly GCA_020205615.1). Lineage (NCBI taxonomy): Eukaryota > Viridiplantae > Streptophyta > Magnoliopsida > Apiales > Araliaceae > Panax > Panax quinquefolius. The sequence goes on from CM035166.1 coordinate 28,178,139, forward strand.
AAATTTCTTTCAATGAACACTTAGAGTTTTCATAAACTTTAGTCTAGCTGAATCGAATAGCATAGACTCATATCAATAATTCAATTCAATCGAATTATTTAGGTGTAGCCAAACCCCGTTGGCAAATTAAAATTTTTGAAAATATTTTCGAGAATGACGCCATGATGCCGCATCTTTGTAATAACGATTCGTTTGAGGATGTCGTCATTGTATGATTATTTTGTCATAACACATCATACAATAGTGGAACAACGATTTTAGATCAAATTCACACTAAGTATTCACGTATCTACAACTCATCAATTTATATCATCTACGCACTAAAGGTTACATGGTACATGAGTGATAAATAAAACAAATTTTGATATTTCAAATCATTTGCGTCTAGCTGAAATAAGTTGCATAGACTATACTTTAAACCGTTTCAAAAATGATTATGAGTCTACATATTTTTTTAAAGCACATAGTGCGTATTTAGCTTGATGTCAAAATTTCGAAGTCTAGCATAGCTAGGAGTTTTGGAAAACTTAATTCTTCACTAATAATCATTTTCTTAACAATCTATCTATTCCTATAATCCTCAGTACTCCATTTACATACAACTATACCCAGTTCGTCAAACCACACTTATGTGTTTTAAGAACTCGTACTTAACCTTATATCCTCTACCTATGACCTATCTATCTGTTATACACATAAGAAAGGAATCACCCTCTTAACACGCATATAGCAAATAGCGTGACACAAACATTTCAATGATTATCATTGCCAGAAACTAAGTGGTTTTTACACCATGTATAATTCAACTTCCCATCTGAAGAATCATACAACTTCGGTACAGCGACACGAGTCCTCAATTGAATCCCCACCTACCACTAACACCCTTCTTAATACGAATTTTATTTAATCTGTATTCATAAACCATAACTCTTTCCTGAGTTTTCATAGTACAATTTCATTGTACAACTGCCACACAACAAACTTTGCTGTAACTTTTCAATCATTAGATTGATTCTTATCCTTCCTATCACTTTATTAGATCACGGGGTGATCTTATCGTATATATTATGATTCATTTCTATACTATGATCATTTTGTTTTACGATCTTCTAACACTGCACCTTTAGTCTTTTAGACTCTATCTATTCATCACTACTGTTCAACTTTATTATCAGAGTTAGGGAACTTCGTATCTTTATACTCGCCGAGATTCATCTTTGAATCTTACTGACCAACTAACTCTATGTGAGTTAGTACCTATCTTAACCACTGCGGTTATTGGTCTCAGGTATTCCTACCTAAGCTTCATAACCAACAGCTTTGATACCAACTGTGACGGCCCCGAATCCAGGTCCCAAATCACCACGGATCCGGTTCGATCATTCTATACAACTATTACTATTTACGGAAGATATAAACATTAATTATTTATACATTACATTACACACTATTCCCCAAGGTCGAGTAACCTTAACTTAATACACATTACATAACTTATTTAACTTACAATCACATTAATATTATACTACACTATTACAAAACTAATCGCGCATATTAACTTTAAGCTTGCACTATCTTTAACCGTTCCTTGTATTCGATGCATTCGCCTTAATCTGCAATGTTTTATCATGATATAGCAAGGGTGAGCATAAAAGTTGCCCAGCAAGTTTAAATTCAACAATATAACGATATATCATGATTGAAATGATTTGAATAATTGGCTGGCTATAATTCAACAATATAGTTGTGAACTAGCAGGAATAAATTTATGACTGAACAAGTATTATTCATGAACAAATATATCTGAAACCAACTGGTAATGAAGGTGATCAGCCTTTCATACCTGACTTATACATGCAATATGCACAGAGTACAATTCATGGCAACCAACAATGATTAACCATAAGCTTATTCGAATGAAACACTCTTAGTAGAGTTAAGTAAAAATTATCTTGCCTGAACCGTTGATTACCGCTACGCAATTTATATCGCCTTATCCGAAGACCTAATATTAGTAATATAAATCTCCAATATTAGAATAATATCATCACAATATAATACTATTATATACATATACACAGAATAACCTAAACACATAACACATAACCCTATTACTCTATAACACACATAAGACTCAGTATCAGGTCAAACTATTTCAGTCTGACTTGAGTTCGACAAAGTTCTAATGTCCCGACGGTCTAGTCGGACAATTCTTCGAGTCTAAGTTCAATTAAACTCTGACTTAACACTTAACAATTAACTTAAATAATTTCAATAACAGTCGAAATATTTTTCAAAGTCTCGTAATAATTTTTAAATAATTATTATCATTTATCGCGTATTTTTAATCATTAATAACGTATTTAAATGAATTAAATACTACATAATTCTTTTATCATTAATATTTATTTATTATCAAATAATAATGAAATACATGCCATAATATTATAATATATTTTATAATATCACAAAGTATTTTTAATTTTTAAAATCATATAAATATGATTTTTAAACACTTAAATTCATTATCCGATAATTGCTATTAATATTAATATATTAATATTTTCATGACAAAATATCAAAAGTTATATTTTATAACTTAAAATATTTTTCTAACATTTAAATAATTTTTATATGATTTTTAAATCATTTATTCTATTTTTCCATAATTTATTAAATATATTTATTAAATAATCTAATTATCATTAATATTAATTAATTAATGAATTTCATCATAAATTATTAAATGTCACTTAAAATAACTTAAAATATTTTTTTTATCATAATATTATTTTTCATGATTTTTCATGTATTAAAATCATTTTAAATCATTTATTTAATATTATAATTAAATAAATTAAATACCATTTATATTCCAAAAATATTAAATATTTATGAAATATACTTAAAATAATTAAAAACCTTTTTTCGGAATTTAAAATATATTTTTAGAATTTATTTAGTATTTTTAATAATTAAAATATATTTATTTCAATTTATTTAATAATTTCTGGAAATTAGAAATTAAAATTGTCACTAAAGGGCCTTATATAATGAGCGTAAACTCAGTCGCTATAGGTGTTCTTATTGTTTAGTGTTCTTGATGCCAGAGATCTTCAAGTCGTATGAACAATGTAGGTGGTTTGACCAACTTTTGATCCTTGTTCGCGTTATGTTCTAGGTTACATAAAGTGTGTAGATTATAGTGTACGTGTAATACTCTAAATATATACTAAGATCATGGCCAAAACATTTCACCAGTAAGAGGTCTAAGCAACCAAATATCATGTCAGAGATGTTCTTCATTTCTGGGTTTTCCAGAAATGAAGAAAGAAGCAAATCCATCATCGCTTTCTTTAAGTTGGATTACATGCTTATTCAGTGTAATAAAAAGGGTTAATCTTGAAGACCACATGGCAGGGTGCAATAAAATGTCATCAGATCGGACTAACAATAACAAGAAATGAAGATTTGATCCAGTCAAACTACATGTTAGGGACTCATCATCAAAGTAGATGTAAAACCCCAACTTTTGAATAAAGATGAATTTTCTATAAATATTATTTTTTGAATATTATGGAGTTATGGAGAAATTGATATAATAGTTGTGGGTAATATTTATAAATTTTGCAAAGTACGCAAGTTGTTATATAATATTCGATCGGGTCGAGGAATATTCGCTTTTAACAGGAATATTAGTACAACAAACACAATCATTGGTGGACCCCATAACGGAATTATCATTTGATTGAGAAAACGACAAAAATATTTTTTTTTATGAAAATAATCTACGGAAGTTTTACCGTTAATCGTTGAAACACCTTGTTAAAAAAAGTAAAAGAATACGCTGTGGTCGCATAAGAGTAATACCAGATTGATTATTGATGCTTACGTGATAAGTCACTCAGCTTTTGTTGGTATTATTAATGTAATAATATGTAAAATCTTTTTTTATATAAAATGTAATACTTTTATAAAGTTATTCTATAAATAATATATTATATTCTATTACGCATATAGTGTTGATATAAATGTCTCATAGATAAGGTTTTTGCATAGTAAAATTTTTTTTATATAAAATGTAATACTTTTATAAAGTTATCTATTTTATTAGACAATAATTAGAATATATTATATTTTATTATGCATAGTGTTTGATAAGTGCTTCATATAGTGTTTGCATAGTAAAATCTTTTATAAAGTTATTCGCTTTTATTAGATTATAAATAGAATATATTATATTTTATTTAAAAGATTTTGCTTTTAAATATGGACCGTCGATTAAAGTAAATCAATCTCGACTGCTCATGAGTTAGTTACTATGCATTCCATTTTTCTATAAATAGAAGCTCATTCATTCATTATTTTCTTTTAATTCACCGAAACTTCTAGAGATAAACTATAGAGAGAAAGAAGAAAGTATTTCGCTACTTCACTACTTATATATCCAAAGATTTTCTTCTTAAGGTAGGGAATATTATTTGTTGTACTCGTAAGGGTGTTATTCTTTCTTATTCATGAAGAGAACTGTTGTTATTCCATTTCTTATTATTCTCGTTGAATAACTCAGTATACGCGGCTCTACCCTATACTTGGTGACATTCTTCTATTATTCGCTTTTATTATTCTCGTTGGAACATCCTCGTCTCATGTGTTTTTACACCGGACCGGTTCCGCTTTTTTATTATTGAATTCCGTTGGAACATCCCGTGTTTTGTTTTACACCTTTTATGTTTTTACGATTCCCGATTCCCTTATTATTATTATTGTTGGAATATCCTGCCTATGCATTTTTTTTTTACATGGGATTTCTGTTATTCCATTCTTTATTATTTCGTTTGAACATCCCGCTTGGCAAATTTTTGCCCGACCGGTTCCGTTATTATTATTTCGTTGAATAACTCGCCTCATAAGTACCGCATGCATGGTGATTTCTTTTGTTATTCCATTCTTTATTATACTCAAATTAGTTAAAGTTTTGACTTCTATACTCCATGAAATTAGTAGAATATCCTCGATATTTGCGCTTCATCCAAAGATCTTTTCATGGAAATATTCTTCCGATCATTCTTGAATTTTACTCTACAAAACAAAGATTCATGTCGACAATTTGACGTTAATAATTCCCGGATAAAATAATTCTTGAACTTGTTTTATTGAATTCTTATATCATTGTCATCATCCTCATGTTTATATTTTGTTGAAAGTCATCTCGTGTGGCCTCAGAAAGTGTATGATGGACTTGGTATGATTATGACTGTGGATTATTCTTGTGTAATCATAACCGTAATGTTACAAATGATGTGGTAAAAGTCCTCATTGGCCCGTGAGTGCATTGATGGATAGTTGTTGGCATGATCATGACCATTAATGAATACACAAATATTCTTGGCCCGTAAAGTATGGATAATTGTGGTCGTGATACTAAAGAATATCCTCGGTCAGAAAAGTGTGGGTGATTCGATGATGTGGATTATTTATTGTCGAGTCTCAAATGATAAAGTGATGAAAAACCTTTTTAATCATAAAAGATAGTAGATTTTATTTTCTACTTGACTTTTTAATGGATCGCTTGTTCACCGCAGCTTAAACTTGATGTCTATTATATTTTATCGCTTTAACATTGTTGGAGACTAATGATAATTTATTCTCGCATTATCTTAGTCATAATATTTTTATCGGGCTAGTTGAGCTCACCCTTTCTTTCACCTTTTTTCTTCGTGAAATGAGAATATAGTTGGGACTAGTCTGGGAACGGAGTGATGGTCCAGAGGATAGCATTAGTAGTCCTCACTATTCTCGTGAAATAGTGTGATAATAATTGTAATGAGGACTCCTTTTGAGTTTGTATAATCTCTAGTAGATAATATTTGTATTCAAACTCACAGCTTTATGTTTTTTGTCGTATTGTATACTATATAGTTGTATTAGTAAGTTGTATTTGAATTTTGTACCATGTATCGGCGCACCCAAGATGGGTGATGTATACCTAATTTTGGGGGCGCCACAGCTTGGTATCAAAGCTTAGGATATGATCCCTCGCTAAGATGTGAGACTAGAACTAGGAGGGAGAGACGGGAATTCTTCGCTAGTATTTGACCTACTTAAATTTATTTTGTATTTAAAGTGGTTGGTCGAGTTTAGAGATATTATGTTACATGTCAATTAACCTTTGTTTTGTGGCAAGATCTCAAAATGACATCCAAAATGTTGAGAATAGCAATGGAGCACAAGAGACCGCTGAGTCTCCACATATCAATAATTAGGAGAATGTGCATCAGAAGGCGATAATCCTCATGCAAACAAACAACAACACCGACCAAATGATGAATGATGGATTGTTCAGAGGCTTTATGCAATTCATGCAACAAAGAAAGAGAGGCTCCCCGTCCAAAAATAGGTGGAAACACTCGAAACTCTCGAAGCGGTCACCGCTAAACAGTTCAAGGAGCCGGGACCACCGGAGTTTAAGGGAGAGCCAAAACCACTTATGGTGGAAGCATGGATAAAGCAGATCACCAAGATATTTGATGTCTTGGGATGCTCCGAGGAGCAAAAGGTTCCCTTCGCCGCCTTTTATGTGTTGTTAAGAGAGAGAGGCAGACATCGGTGGAAATCCAGAAACGACTCAACCCGCCAGATCAAGATGTCTTGGGAGAAGTTCCAAGAGTTATTCAACGACAAATACTTTCCCGAAAAAGTATTCGTCACATGAAGGAGGTGGAGTTTATCAAATTGGAGCAAAACAATACGACCGTGTCGCAATACGAGGCAAAATTTATGAGTTATCCGGGTTTTCGCCCCACTTGGTGGATAATGAAGAGAGAATGGCGCGAAATGTTTTTAAGAGGTTGAAAGTCGAGATACGCCAACATCTTATTTCATAAACCGTGTTTGTATTTAGATGTTGTAAATAGGCTCTCATTGGTGGAGCGCGATAACGAGTCAACGCAACCAAAAAAGAGAGCAAGCGGCAAAATGATAATACAAAGTGAGAGAGCACCATCAAGCGGTGACAACAAGCGTGGAGGGAATCAACAGTGCCGAAAATGGTAACCACTTCGGTGGTAATCGTGTACAAAACAATAAGAATGGACATTTCAAGAAGAGGAGATTCAACAATGATGGAAAGACGTCAAAGACCAAAGACCCGTTGTTAAGGAAGGAGAAAGACCACCTATCATATGCTTCAAATGCGAGGGGAGGGACACATCACCCAAATTGCGCGATGTCATCCAAAGCATGTTATAATTGTGGAAGAGAAGGTCACTTTAGCCCGATTTTGTCATTCATCAAGACAAATTCAACTAGGATGGAGGCACCAAAGGGTCGTCCCAGAAAAGTCAAAGCCAGAGAAGGTAAGGAGAGAGCGTTTGTTGTTGACCTCCCAGAAAGCAAGGAACCCGAATGAGGTCATCACGGGTAAGCTTATCATAAACTCTAAATAAGTCTACACTTTATTTGATACCCGGTTCTACCCATTCTTTTATTTCTCCTACTTGCGCCAACGATTAAATTTGACTCCGAGAAATTAGACTTTGACTTATCTGTGAAAACTCCGTTGGGAGAAACCTTCATTACATCCACGGTTTATAAGTCTTGTTTGGTTCAAGTTGGTACCCACACATTACCTGTCGATCTTATTGCATTAAAAATACTTGCATTTGATGTAATTCTAGGATTGATTGGTTAACTACTCATCATGCAAAAATTGATTGTTTTCGTAAGGTTGTTAGCTTTCATATTCCTAATCGAACCTATTATGCTAATTCAAGCAACCAAACCATTAAAATCAATCACTCATCATCTCAAGCCATAAAGCTATTCGCTTATGAAAAACGGATGTCAAGCTTTCTTAGCTCATGTCACGATCTAAAAAAAAATACGCCGCTTTTGAATAATATTTCTATTGTTAATGAATTTCCGACGATTCCCTCAAGAACTTCCCCGGCCTACCCCCCAGCGTGAAATTGAATTTTGTATCGACCTTGAACCCCCAGGTACAAAACCCATTTCTAAATCCCCATATCAAATGGCTCCTATTGAACTCCAGGAGTTAAAAACTCAATTGCAGGAATTGTTAGACATTGGCTTTATTCGACCTAGTACTTCTCCTTGGGGTGCTCCTGTTCTATTCGTGAAGAAGAAAGATGGGAGTATGCGACTTTGTATTGATTATCTGGAGTTGAATCATGTCACCATAAAAAATAGGTACCCATTGCCACGTATTGATGACCTGTTTGACCAGTTGCAAGGAGCCAAATTCTTTTCAAAGATTGATCTTCGTTCCGGATATCACCAATTGAAGATTAGAACCGATGACATTCCAAAGATGGCTTTCGTAACTCCTAGCAGACGGCATTATGAATTCCTAGTCATGTCCTTTCGATTGACTAATGCTCCGCCGCCTTCATGGATATGATGAACCGAGTATTCAAAGAATATTTGGATCACTTTGTGGTCGCTCTTTATTGATGACATCCTCATATATTCCAAAACCCGTGAAGATCATGAGCAACACACTTGAGGTCGACACTCCAAAAGCTTCGTGAATATAAGCTTTATGCCAAGTTGAAGAAATGCGAGTTCGCTCGAGGAAGTAGCATTCCTTGGGCACGTGGTATCAAGTCATGGAATATCTATTGACCAAAGAAAGATTGAAGTTATTCAAAGTCGGGAGCAACCTAAATCAATGATCAAGCACGTAGCTTTCTCGGCTTAATGGTTATTATCTGAGATTCGTAGAAGGGTTTTCTCGAATCGCTACTCCACTAACTCACCGACTCGAAAAGATACAAAGTTTGGTTGGAGCGAGGAATGTGAGAAGAGTTTTCAAGAACTCAAGAGAGAGACTCATTTCAAAGACTGCTCGACAATACCATCTCGGCTTGGAGGATTTGTCATCTACAAGTGATGCTTCTGCAAAGGGTTAGGATGTGTTCTCATGCAACATGGGAAAGTCATAGTTTATGCCTCTCACGACAACTCAAAGAATATGAGAGGAATTATCCTACTCATGATCTAGAGTTGGCAAATGTTGTCTTCGCACTAAAGATTTGGAGGCATTACTTGTATGGGGAGAAAGTGGAGATCTTTACTGGATCATAAAAGCCTCAAATATTTCTTCACTCAAAAGGAACTCAACATGCGATAAACGACGCTGGCTTGAACTGTTGAAAGATTATGATCATACTATCCAATACCATCCCGAAAAGTTTAACGTGGTAGCCGACGATCGAGTAGTAAGATCATATGCGGCACGAAAGTGCAATATTGTCAACGCAAAGGCCCATTTTGTATGACTTGCAAAGGATGGAGATAGAGATAAAGACCCAGGACCCACATGATGATGGCAAATATATGAAAGTAGAACCGATTTTAATTGATAAAATTAAAGTCGCTCAAATTACGATCCCGAGTCGATGCGCGTATGAGGAAGAAAGTGGAAGAAGGTGCGATGCTTTGGAAGCAAGAATCGAAGAAGGAATACTTGAGTCAACTCCAGCACTTTTGTGTTCCTAACGACCCCGATTTAAAGTATAAAATCATGATGGAGGCGCACAACACACCGCTTTGTAATCCATCTCGGGAGTACCAAATGTATCATGATCTTCGACATACATTTTGGTGGGCAATATATGAGAGAGAGAGATAGTTGTTTATCTCAAGGTGTCTAACGTGTCAACGAGTCAAGGCGCGAGCATCAAGTACCAAAAGGTCCATTGCAACCACTTGAAATTCCGTAATGGAAGTGGGGAGCACATTACCATGGATTTCAAGCATCGGTCTTCCCAAAGTTTTTCAAGGCATAGATGCGATTTGGGTCATTGTTGATAGATTGACCAAGTCCGCTTCATTTTTACCGATACGAGAAACTTATACACTTGAACGCCTTGCTCAGTATGTACATAAACGAGGTTGTAAGATTGCATGGTATGCCAAGATCCATAGTTTTCGATCGAGACCCAAGATTCACTTCGCGATTTTGGGTTAGTTTGCAAAAAGCTATGGGCACAGATTTACGATTAGTTCGAAAGATATCATCCTCGCATTGGATTGACAATGGAGAGGACTATTCAAACTCTTGAAGATCTATTAAGACTCGTGTCCTTGATTTCAAGGGAAGTTGGGACAAGTTCTTACCATGGTGGAGTTTTCCACAACAACAGCTTATCAAGCAAGTATCGCATGGCTCCATTCAAGCGTTGTATGGAAGAAAGTGTCGCTTCCAAAGATGTCGGGATGAGGTGGGTGAAGCAACGTTGTTGGGACCAGAGTTGGTACGTATGACTACGAAAAGATTCAAACGATCCCAAGAACGATATAAAAACCTCACAAGATCGATAAAAGAGTTATGCCGATCTTCATCGAAAGGACGTGGAATTCGATATAGAGATCATGTGTTGTTACGTGTTGCTCCATGGAAAGGAGTTACGAGATTTGGAAAGAGAGAAAGCTCAATCCTCGATTCATCGCCCATTTTTAATCCTTGATCGAGTAGGAACCGTGGCCTATAGACTCGCTTTTACCGCCAAGTATGTCTCGTGTTCATAACGTTTTCACATATCCATGTTACGTAAATATGTGGAAGACCCAACCACATTATCGAAGTTGGAACCGGACGAAAAATAGCGGAAGATTTGACGTATGAAGAGGTTCCTGTTCAAATCTTGGATAAGAAGGAATATATTCTACGCACCAAGGTTATACCTCAAGTCAAAGTTTTGTGGAGAAACCACGATGTTGAGGAAATGACTGGGAGTTAGAATCAAATGAAATCAAGGTATCCTTACCTCTTCGACATACCAGTACGCATTCTAATTTCGAGGGCTTAAATTTCATAAGAAGGGAGATTGTAAAACCCCAACTTTTTGAATAAAGATGAATTTTCTATAAATATTAATTTTGAATATTATGGAGTGAAATTGATATAATAGTTGTGGGTAATATTTATAAATTTTGCAAAGTACGCAAGTTGTTATATAATATTCGATTGGTTGGGGAATATTCGCTTTAACAGGAATATTAGTACAACCGGCACAATCATTGGTGGACCCTATTAACGTAATTATCATTTGATCGAGAAAACGATAAAAAATACTTTATGAAAATAACGGCGGAAGTTTTACCGTTAACTCGCTGAAACACCCTTGTTAAAAGTACAAGAATACGCGTGGTTGCATAAGAGTACACTGTATTGATTATTGATGCTTACGTGATAAGTCACTCAGCTTTTGTTGGTATTATTAATGTAATAATACGTAAAATCTTTTTATATAAAAATGTAATACTTTTATAAAGTTATTCTATAAATAGAATATATTATATTCTATTACGCATAGTGTTGCATAAATGTCTCATATAGATAGTGTTTTGTATAGTAAAATCTTTTTATATAAAAATGTAATACTTTTATAAAGTTATCTATTTTATTAGACAATAATTAGAATATATTATATTTTATTATGCATAGTGTTTGCATAAGGCTCAGCATATAGTTTGTTTGCATAGTAAAATCTTTTATAAAGTTATTCATTTTATTAGATTATAAATAGAATATATTATATTTTATTTAAAAGATTTTGCTTTTAAATATGGACCGTTAGATTAAAGTAAATCAATCTCGACTGCTCATGAGTTAGTTACTATGCATTCCATTTTTCTATAAATAGAAGCTCATTCATTCATTATTTTCTTATTTAATTCAATCAAACTCTAGAGAGATAAACTATAGAGAGAAAGAAGAAAGTATTCTCGCTACTTCACTACTTATATATCCAGTACTCTTCTTCTTAAGGTATGGAATATTATTTGTTGTATTCGTAAGGGGTGTTATTCTTTCTTATTCATGAAGAGAACTGTTGTTATTCCATTTCTTATTATTCTCGTTGAATAACTCAGATACGCATATTCAACCCTATACTTGGTGACATTCTTCTATTATTTTGTTGGAACATCATCTGGAATATCATGTGTTTTTTTTTTGGGACCGGTTCCGCTTTTTATTATTATTCGCTTGGAACATCCTCGTCTGTGTGTTTTACACCGGACCGGTTCCGCTTTTATTATTATTTCGTTGGAACATCCTCGCTCTCGTGTGTTTTTACACTGACATGGTTCTTTCTTTTTATTATTCTGTTGGAACATCCATTCTTTATTATTGCGTTGAAAATTTTGCCGTAACGACCGGTTCCGTTATTATTATTATTCGTTGAATAACTCGCCTATGCTAAGTACCGCATGCATGGTGATTTCTTTTGTTATTCCATTCTTTATTATACTCAAATTGGTTAAAGTTTTGACTTCTATACTCCATGAAATTAGTAGAATATCCTCGATATTTGCGCTTCATCCAAAGATCTTTCATGGAAATATTCTTCCGATCATTCTTGAATTTTACTCTACAAAGCAAGATCATGTCGACAATTTGGACGTTAATAATTCTCGGATAAAATAATTCTTGAACTTGTTTTATTCAATTCTTATATCATTGTCATCATCCTCATGTTTATATTTTGTTGAAAGTCATCGTGGCCTATATAGTGCATGGATGGACTTGGTATGATTATAATTGTGGATTATTGATTGTAATCACGACCGTAATGTTACAAATGATGTGGTAAAAGTTCTCATTGGCCCGTAGTGCATTGATGGACAGTTGTTGGCATGATCATGACCATTAATGAATACACAAATATTCTTCGCCCGTAGTGCATGGATAATTGTGGTCGTGATACTAAAGAATATCCTCGTCAGTAAAAGGGGTGATTCGATGATGTGGATTATTTATTGTCGAGTCTCAGCGATGATAAAGTGATGAAAAACCTTTTAATCATAAAAGATAGTAGATTTTATTTTCTACTGACTCTTTTAATGGATTGCTTGTTCCGCCGCAGCTTAAACTTGATGTCTATTATATTTTATCAATTTAACATTGTTGGAGACTAATGATAATTTATTCGCATTATCTTAGTCATAATATTTTTATCGGGCTAGTTGAGCTCACCCTTTCTTTCACCGTTCTCTTTAGGAAATGAGAATATAGAACGGGGAGCCTGGGAACATTAGAGTGAAATAGTGTGTTAATAATTGATGGTCTTTTGAGAGGATAGCAATAAGTAGTCCTCACTATTCTCGTGAAATAGTGTTTTAATAATTGTAATGAGGACTCCTTTTGAGTTTGTATAATCTCTAGTAGATAATATTTGTATTCAAACTCATGTCGAAGCTTATGTTTTAAGCAACTCACCTTAGGGCAACATTTACAAGCAACCATCAATTTAATAAAGGCATAATAGTCATTTTCCATTTTATTTTAATGGCATTTTGGACATTTGACCAAACCCTTAGGGTTTAGGGTTTGGTTAGGGTTTTGGTTTAGAAAAATTAGGGTTTAGGGTTTGAGCCAATTTAGGGTTTGCAAGTTATTTTCTAAAATTTCCAATTTAGGTTTTCGAAAATAGAAAATTAATATTTCTAAATTATAATTACGATTTTCTAATTATATAAAAATTTCTTAATCATAACTTAAATATTGATAATTAGGATTAATAATTCCTAATTAAAATTGTTAATTATGCAATTAGGGTCAAAATGGTCATTAGGGTTTATAAACCACTAATTAGGGTTTTAATAATAAAAATAAATTTTCTAATTTAAATATTAAATTTTAGTAATTAGATTAGGGTTTTCTAATTACTTAACTTGAAAATTAGAATTAATATATCCTAATTAACATTAAATTATTAAATTAACATTCTTGGTTTCCCTAATTATAAAATTAGGTTTTTAATACTGTAAATTAGAGTTTAACAAATTTTGGGTTTGCTAACCAATTAAGCTTTACCCTAATTAATATCTGCCATACAATATAATAATCATTTAAGTTCCCAGATTAGGGTTTCATACGTCGAATTAGGGTTTCAATTCCTTAATCGAAATTGTGGTTTTCGTAACCTGGTTTCTAGGGTTTCTTGTTAATCGCTAGGGTTTTCTAACCGAACGTTGACGTTCTTAAAATATAATTAGGGTTTGTTACAGATATTGTTTATCTGGTCAACCCTTGACCCTTAACCACATATTGTACACATATACACAAAACATATTCATGTATTTCCTTAATCCTTAATAATTCACCTAAATCATTCACAGAATTTTGAAATCCTCAAAATTCTATCTTAAAAATATCAAACGCATACACTTATTTTCTATCTAGGTTCTAATTTCGAACCTTAAATTAATAATTAAAAATTTTAAAAATATTCAAAATTCTCGGGTTGTCACAATCTCTACATGGAATAAATCCTCATCATCCATGGAATCCCTACTCTCTAGTCAGAGAAGTGCATCTGACAGAACATGCCTAGGCTTTGGGGGATCCACCTTAGAGCCATGTGTGGAAAAGATAAAGGAAACTAGCACTAGTAATGCTTCAAGTTTTAGTAGAGGCATTACATTTGTGAAATCCTCACAGAAGGAAGAACCAGCCAAACCCTGTTCTACTAATTCAATCCATACTCCAAGAAGTAGAGGATCTCATGCTGGCCTGGGCTTCATAAAAGAGAGGAGTAACCCATCCACTACTTACCAACCTCGAAGGATCGTAGAGTCAAGTAAGACCAACTCTACGAATCAACTGGGAAGGTACAATAGAGGTAAGGTACACTCCTCAAAATTCATGAAACCTAAGGACATATGGAAGAAGGAAAATCAGTTTAACAGAAGGATGACTAAAGAACCACAAAAGTCCCAATGGAGAATGAATTCTCACACGCACACAAGCATGCATCATATTAAATGTTTTGTGTGCTAAAAAATTGGTCACAAGGCTGCAAAGTGCTATTATAATTCCATGCATGTGAGACCAGAATCAAACAGATTTGGGTCCCCAAGGGTACTAACAAAATAGGACCCATGCAAATATGGGTACCAAAATAAAGGTTTAATGTTACCACAGGAAAAGAGCTCCACGATCACGACCTGGTATCTGGACAGTGGATGCTCAAGGCACATGACTGGGAACAAAGCCCTTTTGTCTAACTACATAGAAAAGGAAGGTCCCTCGGTCATCTTTGGAGACAACGGCTATAGAAAGATAAGAGGATATGGCTCAGTTGGAAATGGAGCAGTGTCCTTCAGTAGAATAGCCTATGTGAAAGGACTACAACACAATCTTCTAAGCATTAGCTAACTCTGCTACAAGGGTCATCAAGTAACATTCCTCAACAATCAGTGTCAAGTCAGAGATTTGAAGATATTTGTTGTAAAGCTAACCAGGACAAGAGAAGGAAATGTCTATACTATAAATCTTGGACAACTGAGCTCAGACGAGACAATATGCTTTCTGGCTAAAGCATTTGAAGAAATGAGCTGGTTATGGCATAGAAGATTGTCTCATCTCAACTTCAAAGAAAGGCCATGTAATGCCTGTCAGCTTGGAAAGCAAACCAGAAGCTCATTCAAGAGCAAAACTGCCAACTCAATTGACAAGCCCCTGCAATTTCTCCACATGGATCTATTTGGGCCAATTCCAACAACAAATCTCGGAGAGAAAAGATACTCACTGGTCAGTCATTTACACACACCAGTTCACATGGGTGTTCTTTCTAACCTCAAAGGATGAAACAAGCTCCCAACTGATCAAGATGTTCAGGCTAGTGATGAATGAGAAAGGAGAGAAAATCAAGGCTATAAGGAGTGATTATGGTAGAGAATTCGACTTCTCATAAATGGACCAGTTCTGCATAGACAATGGCATCAGTCATAACTTCTCAGCTCCACAAACTCCTCAACAAAATGTAGTAGCTGAGAGAAAGAACATAACCTTGATAGAGGCTGGAAGAACTCTACTAGTAGCAGCCCATCTACCTAAATATTTCTGGGCAGAAGCTATCAACACTGCATGCTACACTCAGAACAGATCACTCATACACTCTACGATCAAAAAGACTCCCTATGAACTGTGGAAAGGAAGAAATCCAAGTATCAGCTACTTTCATGTATTCGGCTGTGCATGCTACATTCTCAACAATGGAAAGCAGTACTTGAAAAAGTTTCAACCCAAGTCAGATGAAGGTATCTTTCTTGGATATGCCACAGACAGTAAAGCCTACAGAGTCTTCAACAAGAAGACACTGAGTGTTGAAGTCTCGATTCACATCATCTTTGATGAAACATACTTGGACAAAATAGTGCCTCAAGACACTGCGACCGACAGTTCAGACACTACGAACGAGGTCATCGTGCTCAACACTACGATCTTAGTGCAAGATAGTGAAATCGTTGAGCAAGGAAATGAGATCGTAGAGAGGCCTATGCCAGACAACAAACCTCCACACCAAGAAGAAGAAATAGATCTTGAAGGCCTAAGACAATAAGGCATCAGGACAGATGTCCCAACAGGAAACAGATGGGCAAGAGATGACACTCAAGATCTAATCATTGGAGATCCGAGTGCAAGAGTAAAAACAAGAGCTGGCACCCAGAATGAATGTTTTTATCTAAGTTTGCTGTCACAAATGGAACCTAAGAAGATAGAGGATGCTATGGAAGACTCCAGCTGGATAGAAGCCATGTAGGAAGAACTTAACCAATTTGAAAGAAGCAAAGTATGGAGATTGGTACCAAGACCAAAGAGCCATCCTGTCATTGGAACCAAGTGGGTCTTCAGGAACAAGATGGATGAAGATGGAGTAATAACCTGGAATAAGGCAAGACTAGTGGCCAAGGGCTACTCTCAGGAAGAAGGCATTGACTACGATGAGACATTTGCACCTGTTGCCATACTAGAAGCCATCAGAATCTCCCTTGCCTTTGTTGCTCACATGAAATTCAAGGTCTTTCAGATGGATGTCAAAAGTGCATTCCTGAAAGGTTAACTTCAAGAAGAAGTCTATGTAGAGCAACCTCCAGGTTTTATCAATCAATCTCTTTCTAATTATGTTTATAGATTAGACAAAGCCTTATATGGTCTTAAACAAGCACCTAGAGCGTGGTATGAAACACTAACTAACTTTCTTATTGAAAATGGATTCACTAGAGGTAGAGTAGATACCACATTTTTCCTTAGAAAGCATAAAGACAAAGTCTTATTAGTTCGAATATATATTGATGATATTATTTTTGGTTCTACAGATAAAAAGTTATGTAAGAGATTTTCCAAGCTTATGCAGAGCAAGTTTGAAATGAGCATGATGGATCAGCTGAACTTCTTCCTTGGACTGCAAGTAAAGCAGACTGATGAAGGAATATTCATAAACCAAGCCAAGTACATCAAAGATTTACTTAAGAAGTACGACATGGAATCAGCCTCTCCCATGAAAACCCCAATCGCTCCTGCAACCAAGCTTGACAAAGATGAGAAAGGTAAAAGTATTGATATAACTCAATACATAGGTATGATAGGCTCTCTTTTATATCTAACTGCCAATAGACCAGACATAATATTTGCAACATGCATATATGCTAGATTTCAGGCTAATCCTAAAGAATCGCATTTAACTGCTGTAAAGAGGATTTTCAGGTATCTCAAGGGTACACCTTACTTGGGACTTTGATATCCCAAGGAATCCTCATTTGAACTAACAGGATACACATATGCTAATTTTGCAGGCTCCAAAATAGATAGAAAAAGTACCAGTGGCACCTGTCAATTGCTAGGAAACAGACTTGTGTCTTGGTTTAGCAAGAAGCAAAACTCAAGATTCACCTCAACTGCGAAGGTTGAATACATTTTCTTTGGCATTACCGTGCTCAGATCCTATAGATGAAAAATCAGCTAGCAGATTATGGGTTTGAATTCAAATCCATACCTATTCAGTGTGATAACACAAGTGCTATAGAAATAACTCATAATCCTGTCATGCATTCTAGGACTAAGCATATAGAAATAAGGTATCACTTCATTAGGGATCATGTGAAAATGGAACTATATCTTTACAATATATCTCTACTGAAAATGAACTTGCTGATGTCTTTACAAAGACTCTAGATGAATCCAGATTTAACAAGTTAATAAGTGATCTAGGAATGCTTAATTTACAACCATGAAATATATACTCTAGTGTCTGCTAACCATACAGATATAAAGACTATGGTTTAAATCGTAGACATGATCAAGAGAAGTCCACGATCGCAGAGCTGGAGTAACACAGACTCAACAATTGTAGCACAGACTCAACGATGGTAGAGCCCCATCAACAAAACAAAGGAGCATCCTGTGATGAGAAAGTTCAAAACAAAGCAACCCCTCTGATAAGCGCCTCAAGAACAAACCTAACCCTTGATTCACTCTATGAGGTTGGCCCTTCCTGAGTTACCTTAAAAGAATGCTAAGTCAAAAACTCATCACAAGGATCCGGACAGACTCGATGATCGTAGTTCAGACACGACGACTGCTGGATAGACTCGACAATCGTAGTTCAGACACGACGATTGCTGGACAGACTCGACGATCGTAGTTCAGACACGACGATTGCTGGACAGACTCGACGATCGTAGTTCAGGCACGACGATTACTGAACAGGCTCGACGAATGCTGAGCAGACTCAACGATCGCCAAGGCTACCTCAACAATCGTAGTCCTCACTAAGGACACATTAGCTCAGAAGGAGCTAAGGGCAATTCAGTACAATCCTCCTTAGTCAAATTCGTAGAGCCAAGCAGAATTTGAAACCTGCCCCACTAAACAAAAAAATGGAGAGAGGGAAACTACAAGTACAGTTTGAAAATGCCTTTTGAAATCAGAAGTTCAAAAATATTATCTCTCTCCTCTCTCTCTCTACAAGCAAAAACCCTAACCCTTAAGAAAGTTTAGACAACCATACTCCTTGCAAAGAAATCAATGGCAGCCTCTAACGTCGTCTCTAGCTACAGACTATGCTTCGATGAGTTCAAAACTGCTGAACCCAAATTTCACAAGACTCTGACATTGATAAAGAAGGCAGGTCTAGAAGAAGCCCTGGGTACGAGCACCTGGATCTACCCAAAGTTCATAAAGGAGTTTTACAAGAATGACATATTCGAATATAACGTTATCACCACGAGGGTCAAGGACGTGGAAATCAAACTCAGAACAGAGGATATCAACCTAGCCCTAGGCTTCAAAAATGAGGGGTTCCCGATCATAAATGACATTAACTTTTATGAAGGCCTAAAGAAGATGCATCACAAGAAAATCCCCATGGACAAGGGATACAAGAAAAAGGAGTTTCCTTAGAGGTACGAATTTCTGGCCGATATTATTGGGAAGTGCATATGTTGCAAAAGCTCTGGCCACGACTCTGTAAATGAGGTACAACTCAAGCTCATGACTGCCATAAGTTGTGGAATGCAACTCAACTATGGAGCACTACTACTTGAATGGATTGGGAAATGGATCACCAGCTCGAAGAAGACAAAGAGCTCTCAAAAGATACTCTACGGGTGATTTATAAGCATCATCCTACAGTCTGCTCTGGGTGATAAAATTAGGGAAAATGAAGGAGAATCCATTAATCCAAACTGATGAATAACTCAGCAGCTGTTTGAGAACTGGAAAAGGAACCCAGCTAAAAATGTACGCATGATGTCAGAGTCTAGTGGAAGAACTGGTGATATAAAGAAATTAGGGATTCTAGGAAACATGTCAGACATCAAAGAGACTGAAGAAGAAGAGGAAGATACCAACAAGGGAGAACCCACTGCCCTTGTCAGAAAAAACAAAGGCAAGAGAAAGCTAAAGACTAGAATGGCAGAAGAACCTCAAGGGTCTACCACTGATATGCCTGTAGAGTCCTCTGATATTGAGACTTTGAGGATCCTAAGAAGAAAAGAACAGCAAGCTGAGGCAGATGAAGACAGAGCCACTATATCACAGCTGCTGAAGAACAAACTCAGTCACATGTCCAAGAGGCCATCTGTCTCTTTGATCGTAGAGTCTCTACCGATCGTAGAGACCAGACCGAACACCTCTAAAGAAGGAAGTCAGCCGCACTAGATGCTCGACCGATCAATGTGATGAGTGAAGCTCAAGGAAGTCCTGAGACTGTGGCTCAGCCTAGAAAATCAAGACAAAAATTGGTTAAGAAGTATATCCTTGTCAATAAAGGAGTGCTCAAGGAGGAAGACAAGAGGATGGCTGCTAAAAAGGAACTATCCAAAGAAAGCCAAAAGGACACAGCTCAAGCTGAGGGGGAGACACCTGAAGTTCTCACCTTAGAAAATACTCAAGCTGAGGGGGAAATACCTGAAGTTCTCATGATAGAAAATGCTCCAGTTGAGGGGGAGCTATTAGTCCTGCATATGAATGATCGTGTTGAGGGGGAGCCTCATGATATCCCCATTACAGAAGAAGCTTCTCCTGCAGAAAATAAGGGAGAGCCTAAGCAAGAAAATCAAAAGGAAGTCATTGATATAGTGGAATCCTCAAAAGGAGATGGAGAAGAAGAGGAGAAAGACAAAGATGATGATGAACTTGAGATCACAGGCATGGGCCATGATGGGTATAGGAGTTATCTCTACAATCAGTTGTTCTCCTATCTCCCCATGATGCCCTGTCATCCAGCTCAAATTCTAAACTCCTAGAGTCACATGTTTTGGAGCTTCAAAGAATATCCAACCATCTTTGTGCTAGCTCATGGATTTCCAGCCAACTTCAACTTTGCCAAGAAGCTGATAACAAATAGTCCCTCCTCAAGGATGGTGCATGAGGTATTATCTATCCCAATCTTGTTCAGAGTTAATCACTATCCACTATCTTTCTTCAGCCAGTTTTATGAATTTCCAAGCTGGTTGGAAGTAGTTTTAAATTCACCAAGTCAATCCCCAGTTACAGAATCCCAAAATTCTGTAACTTATGAACCAAATGTGCCTAACTTCATATTAATCCCAACTCCCATCATCTCTACGATTGATGACCCTAGCCCCATCGTAGAGTCCCAAGCTTAAATCATAGAGCCACCCTTTTCAGACACCCAAACGAAGTCCCCTCCATCAGATATTCCCTCTTCATCCACCAAAGAATACTTCAACCTTGATCTTGCCCTCTACTCCTTGCAAAATCATTACAAGAAAATATCCCCTCCTTTAAACAATCCACAACTCAGTGAACTACTCTCAGATCTGCCCACTAAAGCTGAGTTGACAGACGTGTCCAAGAAAGTGATCAAGGACATCGATGATAGCCTTGAAGCTCACTCAGAACTCATTCATCTCAGACTAACAAACATGATCACTACTGCAAACAATCTCCCAGGCACCCTAAACGATGAGCTTACTAAGCAGCTGAGGGAGATTATCAAGGAAATGATTAAAAGCATAAAGGACAGGGATGATATTCACTTCCTAGCAGCCAAAAGACACAGAGATGATGTTCTTGCATTATAGAACACTCAAGAAGCCCAGAATAAACTTATGATAGAGAACATCATCAATTTAAAAACTGCCATCAAAGAATTTCAATAATCCTACGTCAACCAAGGACAACAAATTGACAATGTTCTAGCCGTCTTCAAAAATAGGGAAGCTCGATCTGAAGCTCTGATCAAGGAAAATCGAGAGGACATTACTCAAACGCAAAACCAACTCAACGAGCTCGTCCAAGGAGTGACTCGACTATCTGAAGATATTCGAACCCTTGATGCTGACATAAAGGGGGAGAATAAAGGGAAAGGAGTTCAAGGAGGCAAGGGCAGAGGCAGAGGATAATTCCAAACTCAAGCTTCAAGGAGTCCTCCTACAAGGTAATTCCAACAGACTCCACGATCCCAACAGACTCCACGATTCAGCCATCAGACTCAACGATCTGATCAGTAGGAAGTTTTAATGGCTCAGCCAATAAGGAGTATAGGCCAGCTACCAGCTCACAAAATGTCACCACCACAGGCCTTAGAATGCCAACTGGAGATCCTACATTCATGAATAGGCATGATCAAAATCCAAGGATAAGCCCTAGTGAGCTGGAAGATCTAGCCAACTGAGATGAAGCAAGCAGGAAAAGAAGAGCTGAGGAGTATGCCAATCCTCCTCGCAAAAGATCAAAGAAATAGAGAAGTTGAAACTTATATTCTTTTTGATGTAAAGCTTAACTGTAATATCTATTCTTCAAACATCAAAAAATTCATGCTTATTCTATAGAAATTTTTGCTGCTCACTGAAATATTAAGTCATGTTTACTTTCCTGCAAATGTATCTAGAAACTAATAATCATGACAACAAATCTCCTTGGTTATGTCAACATAAAATAGGGGGAGATTGTTGGGAGAGTGCATATTTTGATTTGATGTTTAAATATATATGTTCATGATTATATGTAAAGTCCTTAGAGAAATATGTGTACAAGGACTTAGTGATAGATCAAATTTGTTAGGTTGATCTACATCTTCAAGTGAAATAGATAGATCGTAATGTATCAAGCTAATCAAGATTACAGAAGCCAAGGCAGAAACGTAGACCATCGAGAATCGTAGTGTGCCTGCCTTGAAGGACCTCTTCGGAAATTGTAGAGTGGTCCCAACGTTTGGCGAGCCAACTCAGAGATCGTTGTGTACTCTCAGAAATGTATAGCTTGCAATCATAAACAAGTAAAGATCGTAGTGTGCAAGTCTCTTAAGAGAAATCGTAGTGCTCTTGTTGGATAGCATCAGACCAAGCACCAAGATGACAAGACACCACGATCTGAATCGTAGAGTATCATCTGCCATATGTCAGAAGCATCAAGCCCTAACTTTTGTTAGGAGACAAATTCCAACAAATATGGAATGGGTTTTAAAGGTTGAAGCCCTCATCATTCCCAATGGTACAAAAGATATCCTTAGTATACAATGAAAGAAACGTATTGAAGAAGCTAAGGAAAGGACCATTGGATAGAGGAAAACACCTTTTCAGGTGTTAGCTGAGAAAACAGACTGCTGTGTCAGTGGGCTAGAATGCAAATCAGAAGGTGTGCAAAAAAGTCTCCATCAAAGCTCAGAAATGTCAAACGCATTTAATGCTTCAACAAAAGGCTTCAATGGATAGATTTCAAGGAACACATATATGCAGAAAATGTGCGGATGACAAAAGCAAGCAAGCATTGAACAAAACTCACAAGAACACTCAACGCTTAACTCTACGATCTAAGAAAAAGAGAAAGCTTGCTCAGCTACTCAGTTCTTTCGAACAAGTGCTTAACAGCAATTGAGTAGCAACAATCAAAAACTCAACAACTACCAATCAACTAAAGTAAGAGTCCCAAGTCAGAAGGACTTGAAGAGTTCTAAGTGAACTGTGAAGTGCCAAGTCTGCTGGACTTGAAGAGTTTAAGAGTGAACTAAGAAGTTCCTAAACTGCTGGTCTAGAAGGAATCTGTGTGATTCAGAAAGTGTATAAGACATCCTTAGTGGATTTCCTACTCAAGGAGTAGAAGAGTAGACTAGGAGCTTTAAGTGCTCTGAACCACTTAAAACGACTATGTCTATTACATTCTTGATATAACTGTCATATCTGCCATAACTGCTATAACTGCCTCACTCTCATTAACTCACTATCTTAAGGGAGATTAAAACAAATATTAATTCCGCTGAGTTTTAATCATTATCAACTAACAAGTTAAATCAAAAATAATTTTAAAATATCTATTCAACCCCCCTTCTAGATAACTATTGTGCCTCCGGGAACTAACAAGTTGTATTTGAATTTTGTACCATGTATTTGGCGACTCAGAATGGGTGATGTATACCTATTTTGGGGGCATCACACTATTCACCCGGGGAATTATTCATGACAAAAATTGATTTCTTTGTTGTCCAAATCATTTTTGATACAATATTATTCTTGAATTTTACTCCACACAGCAGTATCATGTTGACAATTTGGACATTATTGAATTCTGGATAAATTAAGTTATAAATCTTTAAAAATTTATCCTTTGTTTTCTTTTAATTGAATTCTTATATCATTGTCATCATCTTCATGCTTATATTATGATGAAAGTCATATGTGGCTTACGTGCATAGATGGACTATTGATTGATATGATTATGACCAGGGATTATTCAGTATAATCATGACCGTAATATTACAAATGATGTGGTAAAAGTCCTCATTGGCTGGTAGTGCATTAATGGACAATTGTTGGTATGATTATGACCAAGGATTATTCGGTATAATCAGGGCCATTGATGATTACATGAATATCATTAGCCCGTAGTGCAGGAATGATTTGATGATGTGGTTTTTTTATTAAGTTGAGTCTCAGCGATAAAGTTGATGAAAAACTTTTTAAATCATAGAAGACAGTAGATATCATACTCTGCTTGACTCTTCTAATGGATTGCTTATTCCGCTGCAGTTGTTGATCTAAAACTTGTTGTCTATTATATTCTATCAGTTGTTATATTGTTGAAGGCTAAGGATAATTTATTTTGCATTATCTTAGTCATAATATTTCTTACTGGGCTAGTTGAGCTCACCCTTTTTCTTTCATTGTTCTCTTCAGGAAATAAGAATGTAGCCGGGACTAGTCGGGGAATAGAGTGACGGTCTGAGATGGTGGCTATAGTAGTCCTCACTATTTTATGAAATAGTGTGATAATAATTGTAATGAGGACTTCATTTGAATTTGAATATTGTCTATGAGACAATATTCGTGTAAAAACTCTAAGCTACGTTGTTGTCGTATTTTATAAAAGAAGTTTGTATTTGATTTATGTACCATATATTTGGCGACTCAGAATGGGTGATATATACCTATTTTGAGGGCGTTATATTGAATAGCTAGAAACAAAAGTAAGAACTTGTTCAATATAAGAACATGATTTAAGAAATTTCTAGATGAAAGTTTAGAGTTATGGAACTTGCGTAATTGTAATCAAGATAGGGTAAAGAAACTTGCCTCGTGCGTAAGCTATAAATTACAATTCATGTTCTCCAATTAACCCTACATATATGTCATTTAGAATCATAATCTCAATTAGCCATAACGTGACTAAATTACTTAGTTAAACATCCATATTACATTATTTAACTCTAGGTTTAATCATATTAACCACATAACACAAACTGAAATCTTTACTAGCATATAACTTGTGGTTGTAGCATTTAAATCATACTTCAAATCCTTATAAATATTAAGTTGTATAACTTGTTAATTACTAACTTATAATCTTCACATTTGATATTACAATATAACCACAACCTGTTATAACATCATATACTATGTTTAACATCTTTTTATGTTCATTAAGTTAGGTTAACTCATCATGCTAAGGTCTGAAATCAACGCAAAAATAAACGGCTCTTTCTCTGTATTTATAACAACCGAGAAAATTGGATTATATGTAAAATAATTTTATTTGAATAAATAATGAATAAAATTATAATATATGTTATTTATAACGAGTAAGCGTGATGAAGGTTATTCTATAACCTAAAAGAGGAATAATATTGTAGTATTTTGGCTAAGTGCTAGAATTAAGGTGTTTGAATTTCCAAGACGAAAATAAAAAGTTTTCTGAGAAATTCCCTGAAAAACACTATTCATCCATTTCTGCTCGGGAATTATTTTTGAACTTCCGGGAAATACGTAACGATAGAATGATAAGGAAGGATGGATTAGCTAATAATAATTCAATTATGACAAACACAGTTTTTCGCTCACGTACTAAGTTCGAGAATATTAAGGAAAGTGAAAATATGAATAAATGTTGATCGTATAATAAGAAAATTATAATACGAGATACTGAATACGTGTATGATACAAAGTATTGTACAAGTATATAAGAAAGATAATATAACATTGTTGAGTAAAATCTATATACGCACAACACACAAGTATACATAGTCAACAAGTAATAAAGTGATAAGTCAAGTATCATTCCCACATAGATTAGCAAGAAATTAACTCTCACAATTACCAATTTCTTATTAATCCAAATTTTATTAAACTATCAAATTTAAGAATTATAACTAAAAATATTAAAAATACCAAGAATACCAAACAATCAATAAACCCTAAAAAGTGAATCTTCAAACAAATATTGGAGAATTAGGCTTACAACTTCACTCTAGGCATCACTCTGATTATTACACCTTATTCTAGTTTAATTCACTATCCCAGTTTATTAATCAAGAACACTCAATTAGAACTAGCCACCTCTCGATGCACTAATACCGTATTAACTCAAATCCACAAATTATATAGAATTAAGTTAAACACCTTAATCAACTAACTCACTATATCTATAAAGCCCCCAAATTCAGGTACTTGAAACTCGAATTCAGTGCTTCACGATACCATTTCTATGAGTGGAATAATACTAATACTAATAATAATAATATAAATATTTAACTTAATTTACATAACTATCAAAGTCTAGCTCCCAAGTACGTAACCTTTAATCATTCCTTACAGTACATGATATTAAATATATAACATTGTCTTAATAATATTAAACTATTACATAAGATAACATTGAAATCATTCAGCAACCTTTCCCTTTCCCTTATTTCTAGCAGAGCCTTCAGATTGCTCACACTTAGCTGAAAACATTTAAATTAAGCAAGGATGAGCATTTGAGTGCTCAGCAAGTAATAACAATTATATATATATATAAGCTGAAAGAATTTAAATGTTTTCTTTATACTACTCTTTTATAACAAATCAATAGTTGTGAAGTAATCTGAACCGATAATAATAACATAACAACCCTCTTCCAAATTTTTGAAACTACGTACTGACTAGAAATAGGGTTAAGGAGACATACTATGAACATTGTTTTAATTTTTGAAAAGGTAAAACAGAACTTCATCTGTAAACCATCATAACTTACGGGCACGGGGGTGATCAACCCATTGTACCCTGTATTGATCAACACTGCATGCAAGAATGATATGATCGTTCACTCTGTCCGCCTTGGGCTCATAAAAGTTTTCCCGTGTAAGGGATGTTCATACTTTTCGGGGTTACAAACCAAAGCAATTTGATTGGATAATAATAAGGTTTTATCTTGTTCAACAATAATCTATAATTCAACATATATGTATACGGGTAATTAACAAAGGTGTATCAACATGTGATTAAATGCAATGATTATCCAAGTGGGGACACTTGTATAACCATTTATAGAAATTAACGAACAGAATATATATCTGAATTACCATATACTAACATGTTGATAATCAATGAGCGTATATAATATAGGGTTAATAATCTGTACAGTAATAATATAATTCTGAAACATTCTTACTCATGTCCATTGCATAAAGAAAATGCAAAGGTAGGATACTTGCCTGATGCGCTGCTTACAATACGCAACTTAGTTTAATCTTTTATATCACGACCTATCATTAATCAGATCATTCGTTCGATTAGAACAATATACTATAACATATAGTACTGCATTTCACAGTCAGTACATAATCTAATCATATTATCACACATGTTCAACAAATATCAGATCATCAAACAAACATTAATACGATACCAAAATATCTAAGTCCGGATCAATTTTAAATATATTTCCAAAATGTCTGCAGATAACTTTATCGGGTAATTATCGAGTCTAAGACTCTATTCCAACGTTCAATATCCGTAAGTATCAGTCATATTATTTTAAATGACTTAATAAACATTTATTAATTTATCATAAATTTTCAAACACCTAAATCATTATTAAATGATTTAAATATCAAATAATTCTATTATCATTTAATTATTATTAAACTATTAATAATACTTTTATTCATTTACCAATAGTATTAATATTTATTCATTTACAAATATTATTAATCATTTAATAATATTTTATTCATTTACTAATGTTATTACATTTTTAATAACATTTTATTTAATCTCGAATATTATTATTTGCTTAATAATATTATAATCATCCAATAATACTTTAATTTAATATTATTAATCTTTTAATAATATTTTAATCTAAGATTAATATTTTAATCATTTAATAATACTTTAATCATTTATTAATATTTTAAATCAAATATGATTAACCATTTAATAATATTTTAATAAAGAATATTTGTATCTACTTAACAATATCATATTCTAATATTATTAATATCATAATAACATTTTAATAATTTATTAGATCAATAAACAATTTATTTTAATTGTTCACCCTTTATAAAACTATTTATTTAATATCCATAAAAGGTCATAAATAATATTTCTTATTATAAATTACCAAAATGCTCTAAGATAGTCATGATATGATATATTATGAGTATTCAAGCATAAAAATCACATTTTTCTTATTAAAGACATCATTTAACTATTTATTTCTTTTTATTCATAACTTAATCATTTTTAGGAAAAATAGCAAAGTGATTCCAAAAATTCGCATCTTCTGGATTTTGACAGAATATGAACCCACAAGGATCCCCAAATTTTTCTGGAATTTTAGAAAGTGATCTACTATTTTTAAAGTTCCCAAAACACTTGGATATTGCTTCATTTTTCATAAATTAAGTTTTGGTCAGACAAATCTGAAATTTTTAGGGTATGCTCTCCTAACATATATGAACCTACTGTAAAACTTTCGGGATTTTCCAATGTATCTATAGTGAGATATTTGAAGGTAAATATTTAGGAGTCCTTTACGAAAATGGTCTTTATGCACAATCTATAACTCGAAACGTGTCCGTTCTTTTTCCTACATGTAGATAACTTCCCAAGGTAACTCTGTGAATTTTCCCAGATTTTTAAGAGACAAGAAACTATCCAAAACAGTCCCAAGAAAAACGGGACAGAAGCTATTTTAGGGTTTTTGAACCCTTAACATTCCAAGTGGGCTGTTTTGGGGAAATCAGCCCCAAAAGTTTCAAAACATGCTATATTTGTGTTATATCACTTGGGTTTACTAGATAACTCATGTATCTAGCATCCCCCTTCGATGGATCACAAATCTAAGTTGGAAAACTTGAGTTACACAAGATTTAGTGGAAGAAAACAAGAGTTTTCACCCTTGGACAACATATGCTCATATTCTTCCTCTAAGCCTTTGATCTAACACTCAAGATACTTAGTTCCATACATGATGATATGTAGGACTAGGGTATCTTGAGTATTTGTTCATAACCCTAACAAAACTCAAGAAAAAAAAAAGTAGAAGAAAAAGATGAAGGTTAGGTTATACCTTGATTTAATGGCAACCTTCCTTGATCTACCAAAGTAAGTGATTAACTTAGGATGCATGAACAAACAAGCACTCCTCTCTCTCTCTCTCTCTCTCTCTCTCTCTCTCTCTCTCTCTCTCTCTCTCTCTCTCTCTCTCTCTATACGGCCGAACCTCTCTCTCTTTTCTCTCTCTTGAAGTTGCTAGCTTGGGAGAAAAATTAGAAGAAGAAGAATGAGAGAAATGCAAAATGATATAGCAAATGAATGGGGTGATTAACAATTATCCCCCATACTTTTATTGTCCCTTGGATAAAAGGCTTCACCTTATCTCTTCCAAATGAGCCTAATCATGTGATTAAAGGTGCTTAATAGATTTGCAACCAATGAGAGCTTGACAACCATGTACTTATGTGTAAGAGTTAGTAATTATGGACATTATTTAGCTTAATTAGTTGCCTTAAAAGGCCTAATAGGGCCAGCTATATAAATGCCCACTAATTCCTTCATTTATCTTTTATTTTAATGCATAAATTAGATAAATCAAAGGTCTAAAATACCCTTAATCAAGTGGACTAAGTTTGGGCTTGTATTTTATTTCTTTTGGGCTTCTAATTTAATTAGTTGGGCTATTAAGTAACATAGCTTAATAAATTTAATTTATATTACCCTAATTGTTTATTTAGGGTTTCTATTCCTAATCTTATGGATTTTAATTTCTTATACATTTGACTTTAGCTCATAACCTAATTAGGTTTACTAGAAATAGGTTTAAAATTATTAGTCACTTGAAATAACAAGATTATCCACTTAAGTTAGTATATGTGACGCCCCCAAAATAGATATACATCACCCATCTTGAGTCGTCAAATACAAGGTATAAAATTCAAATACAACTTAATAATACAACTGTCGTGTAAAATACGACAAAACATATGCTATGAGTTTTAATACAAATATTTTCATCTAGACAATATCCACACTCAATGGAGTCCTCATTACATTTATTATCACACTATTTCATAGAATAGTGAGGACTACTAATGCTATCATCTGGACCGTCACTCCGTTCCCCGACTAGTCCCAGCTACGTTCTCATTTCCTGAAGAGAACAATGAAAGCAAAAGGGTGAGCTCAACTAGCCCAGTAAGAAATATTATGACTAAGATAATGCAGAATAATTTATCATTAGCCTTCAACAGTGTTAAACTGATAAAATATAACAAACATCAAGTTTAACTGCAGCGGAACAAGCAATCCATTAGAAGAGTCAAGTAGAGAATAAGGCCTACTATCTTCTATGATTTAAAAGGTTTTTCATCACTTTTATCACTGAGACTCAGCTTAATAAATAAACCACATCATCCCTGCACTACGGCCAAGGATATTCATTAGTATCACGACCACAAATTTTTCCATGCACTACGGGCCAAGGATATTCATGTATTCATCAATGGTTTTGATCATGCCAACAACTGTCCATCAATGCACTACGGGCCAATGAGGACTTTTTCCACATCATTTGTAACATTAGGGTCATGATTATACCGATTAATCCCTGGTCATAATCATACCAAGTCCATCTATGTACTACAAGCCACAGATGACTTTCAACATATTATAGACATGAGGATGATGACAATGATATAAGAATTCAATAAAACAAGTTCAAGAATTAATTTGTCCATGAACCAATAACGTCCAAATTGTTAACATGATACTGCTTTGTGGGATAAAACTCAAGAATGCTCAGAAGAATAAAATTTCCATGAAAAGATATTGGATGAAGCGCAAATATCAAGGATATTCTACTAATTTCATAGAGTATAAAAGCCAAAACTTTAACCAACTGAGTATACTAAAGAATGGAATAACAGAAGAAATCACCAGACATGCGATAGACCGCACAGACAAGTTATTCCAATAGAATAATAAATAACAGAACCAGGTCAGGCTTAAACGCACATACAGGATATTCCAACAGAATAATAAAATAACGGAACCAGGTCATGCGTAAAGCACAAATAGGATGTTCCAACAAAATGATAAATAATGGAACCAGGTCATGCGTAAAGCAAAGACAGGATGTTCCAACATAATGATAAAGAACAGAATAATAGAAGAATTTCACCAAGTATAGGGTAGTCCGCGTATACAGGTTATTCTAACAAAATAATAAAGAGTGGAATAACAGAAGTTCTCTCCATGAATACGAAATAAATAATACCCCTTATCGTAGAAAAAAATTGGATACTGGAATAGTGAGGTAGCAGACTTCTCTTCTTCTTTCTCTCTATAATTTCTCTCTATAATAATTGCTCTAAAGCTTTTGTGAATTGGTGAAAAATGAAGGAAGAATGAGCTTCTATTTATAGGAAAATATAATTTCGATAATTGCACGTTTTGGGGCTTGAAATATTATAGTACAATACCTCCAACTTTTCTTTCATTTTTAATTTAGTCCTGCAAGTATTATCAAACTTGCACCACCTCCCCTAATAGTAAATAATGTGAATCAATAGTTCAATCATGTGAATCAATAGTATAATCATTTGAAAAATATGAATTACAGTATAGAACCTCCATCTATACCTCTATTTTTAACTTAGTCATGCAAGTATTATCAATCTTGCACCAACTCCCCAAATAGTACAAGAATGTGATTCAATAGTACACACATGTGAATAAATAGTTATATAAGCATGTGAATTAGTAGCAATTAATTGCTCATTTATCTGATAAATTACCCGATTTATCAATATAACCCCCAGGCATCAATTATCATCGGAATAGATGTCGATTTCCATTAACACTAATAATCCCAACACAATGGAACTATCAAATTCATCTTTAATCAACACGAACTTATTCATCATTAATATTATAACTCACAATATTTAACAACTGTGTCATTCCCGTGAAAAGGGGCTTTCCGATAAGGATTTCTCCTTATTGGCTGGCAATTAGGTGACCAAACCTCTCCTTGACAAAACTTCTAGACATTGTAAATATTGCAATTTAATAATATGAATAACTTTGTCGTCTCAATTATTGATTTAATAATATATCATATAATGCAGATGATACTGTGACAATAATCGAATCAATAATATGAGAGATATGATGCAACAATTACTGTAGCAATAATTGAGTATAACTGAATGACTTCTCACGTAAGCATCAATAATCAATATCGTGTGCTACTATGAAACCACGCGTATTACTATACTTTTACTACCGGCTAGTTCAACAGTTTTAACGGTAACACTTTCGCCGTTATTTTTATAAAAAGATAATTATGTCGTTTTCTAACTACGACAATACTTCCGTTGTGGGGTCCACCAATGATTGTGCCGTCGCATTTAATATTCCCCTCGTTAAAATTAATATTCCCCGACCAATCAAATATTATATAACCACTTGCTTACTTTGCAAAATTTGTAAATAATACCCACAACTATAACATTATATCATATCCACACTATAATATTCAAAAATATATTTCAAGAGAATTTAATCTTTATTCATAAAAGTTGGGGTCTTACAACCTCCCATTCTTATAAAATTTCGTCCTCGAAATTAGGGTACGTACATGGTATATCAAAGAGAGTAGGATATCTTGACTTCATCTCAGATTCTAACTCCCAGGTCATTTCTTCCACATCGTGGTTTCTCTACAAAACTTTGACTTGAGGTATAACCTTGGAGCGTAGAATATGATCCTTCTTATCCATGATTTTAATAGGTAACTCTTCATACGTTAAATATTCCTCTATCTCATCCGGTTCTAATTCAATAATGTGGTTCGGGTCTTTCACATATTTACGTAACATAGATATGTGAAAAATGTTATGAACACGAGACATACTTGGCGGTAAGGCGAGTCTATAGGCCACAGTTCCTACTCGATCGAGGATTAAAAATGGGTCAATGAATCGAGGGTTGAGCTTTCCTCTCTTTCCAAATCTCGTAACTCCCTTCCATGGAGCAACACGTAACAACACATGATCTCCAATATAGAATTCCACGTACTTTCAATGAAGATCAGTATAACTCTTTTGTCGATCTTGTGAGGTTTTTATACGTTGTCGGATCGTTTGAATCTTTTCCGTAGTCATACTTACCAACTCTGGTCCCAAGAACGTTGCTTCACCGACCTCATCCCAGCATACTGGAGAACGATACTTTCTTCCATACAACGCCTCAAATGGAGCCATGCCAATACTTGCTTGATAACTGTTGTTGTAGGAAATCTCCACCAACGGTAAGAACTTGTCCCAACTTCCCTTGAAGTCAAGGACACAGAGTCTTAATAAATCTTCAAGAGTTTGAATAGTCCTTTTCGACTACCCGTTCGTTTGAGGATGATATGCTGAGCAAAATCGTAAATCCGTGCCCATAGCTTTTTGCAAACTAACCCAAAATCGTGAAGTGAATCTTGGGTCTCGATCAGAAACTATGGATACTGGCATACCATGCAATCTTATAATCTCATTTATGTACATACGAGCAAGACGTTCAAGTGTATAAGTTTCTCGTATAGGTAAGAAATGAGCAGACTTGGTCAATCTATCAACAATGACCCAAATCGCATCTATGCCTTAAGAAACCTTGGGAAGACCAGTAACGAAATCCATGGTAATATGCTCCCACTTCCATTCTGGAATTTTAAGTGGTTGTAACGGACCTTTTGGCACTTGATGCTCTGCCTTGACTCGTTGACAAGTTAGACACCTTGAGATAAACTCCGCGATCTCTCTCTTGATATTTCTCCACCAAAATGTATGTCGAAGATCATGATACATTTTGGTACTCCCAGGATGGATTGCAAACGGTGTGGTGTGCGCCTCCATTATGATTTTATACTTTAAATTAGGGTTGTTATGAACACAAAGTCTGGAGTTGACTCGAAGTATTCCTTCTTCATCGATTCTTGCTTCCGAAATAGCACCTTCTTGCAATTTCTTCCTCATACTCATTAGCTCCAGGTCTGTAGTTTGAACAGCTTTAACTTTATCGATTAAAGTCGATTTTACTCGTATATTCGCCATCATCACATGGGTCTCTGGAGTCTTTAACTCTATCTCCATCCTTTGTAAGTCATATAAAATGGGCCTTTGCGTTGACAATAATGCACTCGTACCCGCATATGATCTTCTACTCAATGCATCAGCTACTACGTCCGCTTTTCCAGGATGGTATGGAATTGTATGATCGTAATCTTTCAACAACTCAAGCCATCGTCATTGCCACATATGAGTTCTTTTTGAGTGAAGAAATATTTAAGGCTTTTATGATCCGTATAGATCTCCACCTTCTCTCCATACAGGTAATGCCTCCAAATCTTAAGTGCAAAAATGACTACTGCCAACTCTAGATCATGAGTAGGATAATTCCTCTCATATTC
Source organism: Panax quinquefolius (assembly GCA_020205615.1). Lineage (NCBI taxonomy): Eukaryota > Viridiplantae > Streptophyta > Magnoliopsida > Apiales > Araliaceae > Panax > Panax quinquefolius. The sequence goes on from CM035166.1 coordinate 28,212,634, forward strand.
TTTGAGTTGTCATGAGGCATAGGCTATGACTTTCCCATGTTGCATGAGAAAAAATCCTAACCCTTTGCCTGAAGCATCACTGTAGATGACAAATCCCTCCAAGCCAGATGGTATTGTCAGAACAGGTGCTGAAATGAGCCTTCTCTTGAGTTTTTGAAAACTCTTCTCACATTCCTCGCTCCAACCAAACTTTGTATCTTTTCGAGTCAGATGAGTTAGTGGAGTAGTGATTCGAGAAAACCCTTCTACGAATCTCTGATAATAACCAAACTAAGCCGAGAAAAAGCTACGATTTTGATTCATCGATTTAGGTTGCTCCCAGATTTGAATAGCTTCAATCTTTGCTGGGTCAATAGATATTCCATGACTTGATACCACGTGCCCAAGGAATGCTACTTCTTCAAGCCAGAACTCACATTTCTTCAACTTGGCATAAAGCTTATATTCACGAAGCTTTTGGAGTATCAGCCTCAAGTGTTGCTCATGATCTTCACGGGTTTTGGAATATATGAGGATGTCATCAATAAAGATGACCACAAAGTGATCCAAATATTCCTTGAATACTTGGTTCATCATATCCATGAAGAAGGCAAGCAGGAGCATTATTCAATCCAAAGGACATGACTAGAATTCATAATGCCGCATGCATCGAAGTTCGAAGTCCGTCCTTGGAATGTCATCGGTTCTAATCTTCAATTAGTGATATCCAGAACGAAGATCAATCTTTGAAAAGAATTTGGCGCCTTGCAACTGATCAAACAGGTCATCAATGCGAGGCAACGGGTACCAATTTTTTATGGTGACATGATTCAACTCCCAATAATCAATACAAAGTCGCATACTTCCATCTTTCTTCTTCACGAATAGAACAGGAGCACCCCATGGAGACGTACTAGGTCGAATGAAACCGATGTCTAACAATTCCTGCAGTTGGGTTTTTAACTCCTGAAGTTCAATAGGAGCCATTCGACATGGGGCTTTGGAAATGGGTTTTGTACCGGGTTCAAGATCGATACCAAACTCGATTTCACGCTCCGGGAGTAGGCCAGGAAGTTCTTCGGGGAATACGTCAGGAAATTTATTAACAATAGAAATATCATACAAATCTGACGTATTTTTGTTTAAATCTGTGACATGAGCTAAGAAAGCTTGACATCCGTTTTTCAATAAATGAATAGCTTTATGGCTTGAGATGACCGTGATTGATTTTAATGGTTTGGTCACTTGAATTCGCATAGTAGGTTGATTAGGAATATGAAAGCTATCAACCTTATGAAAACAATCAATTTTAGCATGATGAGTAGTTAACCAATCAATCCTTAGAATCACGTCAAATGCAAGTATTTTTAAAGAAATAAGATTGACAGGTAATGTGCGGTTACTGATTTGAATCAAACAAGACTTATAAACAGTGGATGTAATGAAGGTTTCTCCCAACGGAGTTTCAACCGATAAGTTAAAGTCTAATTTCTCTGGAGTCAAATTTAAATGTTGAGCGCAAGTAGGAGAAATAAAAGAATGGGTAAAACCAGTATCAAATAAGGTATAGACTTCGCTAGAGTTTATGATAAGCTTACCCGTGATGACCTCGTTTGGGTTCCTTGCTTTCTAGGAGGTCACAACAAACGCTCTCCCTTGAACTACCGACTTTGACTTTTCTGGGACGGCCTTTGGTGCCTCCATCCCAGCTGGACTTGTCTTCGGTGCACGACAAAATCGGGCTAGGTGACCTTCTCTTCCACAATGATAACACACTTTGGACTGCATCGCACAGTTTGGACTGATGTGTCCCTCCCCTCCACATTTGAAGCATATGATAGGTGGTCGTTCTCCTTCCTTAACAACGGGTGTTGGTGCTAACGTCTTTCCATCATTGTTAAATCTCCTCTTCTTAAAAAGTCCATTCTTATTATCTTGGCCATGATTACCACCGAAGTGGTTACCATTTTTGGCATGTTGATTCCCTCCACACTTGTTATCACCGCTTCGATGACTGCTTCTACTGGTATTATCATTTTACCGGCTGCTTTCTCTTGGTTTTGTTGACTCGTTATCGCGCTCCAATAACTGAGCCCTATTTACAACATCTGAATACAAACAAAGCTTATGAGAAATTAGATATTGACGTATCTCGGGTTTCAAGCCTCTTAGAAACATCTGCGTCATTCTCTCCTCATTATCAACCAAGTGAGACGCAAATCAGGACAACTCGACAAACTTAGCTTCGTACTGGGACACGGTCACATTGTTCTACTCCAACTTGATGAACTCTACCTCTTTTTTGTGACGAATACTTTCGGGAAAGTACTTGTCGTTGAATAGTTCTTGGAACTTCTCCCAAGACATCTTCAGTGTGGTAGGTTGAGTACGCTTTACCGATTCCCACCAGTAATCTGCCTCTCCTCGTAACATAAAGGTGGCAAAGGGAACCTTTTGCTCCTCGGAGCATCCCAAGACATCAAATATCTTGGTGATCTGCTTTATCCATGCTTCCGCCTTAAGTGATTTTGGATCTCCAATAAACTCCGGTGGTCCCAGATCCTTGAACTGTTTAGCAATGACCGTCCGAGAGTTTCCAGTGTTTTCACCTACATTTTGGACCGGAGTCGCTCTCGTCTGATGTTGCATGAATTGCACAAAGCCTGTGAACATTCCATCGTTCATCATTTGGTCAGTGTTGTTGATTGCATGAGGATTGTCGCCTTCCTGATGCACATTATCCTTATTATTGATCTGTGGAGACTCAACGGTCTCCTGTGCTCCATTGCTATTCTCAACATTCTCGGATGTCATTTTCAGATGCTGCCACAAAACTAGGGTTAATTGACATGCAACATATTATCCTTAAAATCTGACCGACCAATTAAATACCAAATAAACTTAGGTAGGTCATACTAGCGAAGGAATTCCCCATCTCTTCCCTCCTAGTTCTAGTCTCACATCTTCGCCAGGGGTTATATCCCTAAGCTTTGATACCAACTGTGACGCCCCCAAAATAGATATACATCACCCATCTTGAGTTGCCAAATACATGGTATAAAATTCAAATGAAACTTAATAATACAACTGTCATGTAAAATACGACAAAACATAAGCTATGAGTTTTAATACAAATATTGACATCTAGACAATATCCACACTCAATGGAGTCCTCATTACATTTATTATCACACGATTTCATAGAATAGTGAGGACTACTAATGCTATCATCTGGACCGTCACTCCGTTCCCCGACTAGTCCCAGCTACGTTCTCATTTCCTGAAGAGAACAATGAAAGCAAAAGGGTTAGCTCAACAAGCCCAATAAGAAATATTATGACTAAGATAATGCAGAATAATTTATCATTAGCCTTTAATAGTGTTAAACTGATCACATATAACAAACATCAAGTTTAACTGCAGCGGAACAAGCAATCCATTAGAATAGTCAAGTAGAGAATAAAGTCTACTATCTTCTATGATTTAAAAGGGTTTTCATCACTTTTATCGCTGAGACTCAGCTTAATAAATAAACCACATCATCTCTGCACTACGGCCAAGGATATTCATTAGTATCACAACCACAAATTTTTCCATGCACTACGGGCCAAGGATATTCGTGTATTCATCAATGGTCATGATCATGCCAACAACTGTCCATTAATGCACTACGGGCCAATGAGGACTTTTTCCACATCATTTGTAACATTACGGTTATGATTATACCGAATAATCCCTAGTCATAATCATACCAAGTCCATCTATGTACTACAGGCCACAGATGACTTTCAACATATTATAGACATTAGGATGATGACAATGATATAAGAATTCAATAAAACAAGTTCAAGAATTAATTTGTCCAGGAACCAATAACGTCCAAATTGTCAACATGATACTACTTTGTGGGATAAAACTCAAGAATGCTCAGAAGAATATTTTCACGAAAAGATACTGGATGAAGTGCAGATATCAAGGATATTCTACTAATTTCATGGAGTATAAAAGCCAAAATTTTAACCAACTGAGTATACTAAAGAATGGAATAAAAGAAGAAATTACCAGGCATGTGATAGACCGCACAGATAGGTTATTCCAACAGAATAATAAATAACGGAACCAAGTTAGGCGTAAACGCACAGACAGGATATTCCAACAGACTAATAAATAACGGAACCAGGTCATGCGTAAAGCACAGACAGTATATTCCAACAGAATGATAAAGAACAAAATAATAGAAGAATTTCACCAAGTATAGGGTAGTCCGCGTATACAGGTTATTCCAACAGAATAATAAAGAGTGGAATAACATAAGTTCTCTCCATGAATACGAAAGAAATAATACCCCTTACCGTAGAAAAACACTTGATACCGGAATAGTGAGGTAGCATACTTCTCTCCTTCTTTCTCTCTATAATTTCTCTTTATACTAATTGCTCTAAAGCTTTTGTGAATTGGTGAGAAATGAAGGAAGAATGAGCTTCTATTTATAGGAAAATATAGTTTCGATAATTGCACGTTTTTGGGCTCAAAATATTACAGTACAATACCTCCAACTTTTCTTTCATTTTTAATTTAGTCCTGCAAGTATTATCAAACTTGCACCACCTCCCCTAATAATAAATAATGCGAATCAATAGTTCAACCATGTGAATCAATAGTATAATCATGTAAAAAATATGAATTACAGTATAGTACCTCCATATTTAACTTAGTCATGCAAGTATTATAAATCTTGCACCAACTCCCCTAATAGTACAAGAATGTGATTCAATAGTACACACATGTGAACAAATAGTTATATAAGCATATGAATTATTAGCAATTAATTGCTCATTTATCCGATAAATTACCCGATTTATCAATATAACCCCCAGACATCAATTATCATCGGAATAGATGTCGATTTCCATTAATACTAATAATTCCAACACAATGGAACTATCAAATTCATCTTTAATCAACACGAACTTATTCATCATTAATATTATAACTCACAATATTTAACAACTAGGTCGTTCCCAGGAAAGAGGGGGCTTTCCAGTAAGAATTTCTCCTTATTGGCGCACAATTAGGTGACCAAACCTCTCCTTTACTGAACTTCTAGACATTGTAAATATTGCAATTTAATAATATGAATAACTTTGTCATCTCAATTATTGATTTAATAATATATCATATAATGCAGATGATACTGTGACAATAATCGAATCAATAATATGAGAGATATGATGCAACAATTACTGTAGCAATAATTGAGTATAACTGAGTGACTTCTCACGTAAGCATCAATAATCAATACCGTGTGCTACTATGTAACCACGTGTATACATCGTATTTTTTTACTACCGGGTAGTTCAACGCTTTTTTAACGGTAACACTTTTCGCCGTTATTTTTATTAAAAGATAATTATGTCGCTTTTCTAACTACTTATAATACTTCCGTTGTGGGGTCCATTAATGATTGTCCGTCGCATTTAATATTCCTCGTTAAAAAGAATATTTCCCGACCAATCGAATATTATATAACCACTTGCTTACATTGCAAAATTTGTAAATAATACCCATAACTATAACATTATATCATATCCACACCATAATATTCAAAAATATATTTCGAGAGAAATTAATCTTTATTCATAAAAGTTAGGGTCTTACAGTATACATATTAAATACTAACCCTTCCTTATTACCATAACCCTTAGGTTATTTAATTGTCTCACCTAATGTATAATTAGGTTACGAAGCTTTCATTTAGGGTTTAAAATAAAATAAAATTAGTTACTAAAATTTGTAATTAGGGTTTCATGCAGTAATACAAGGGTTTGTCACATAACACCATAATTGACCAATCATTGTCAATCCATATACATACAACATATAATTATATCACTGAAAAATCAAAATATAAATAATATTATATTATTGTTCTCATTCCTTGATCAAAATACAAAATTAGGGTTTGGATTCCATATTTGATTTATCTATCATACTTAACATTATTAATTAAGTTAAAATAATTAACTTAATAACTGCATAAAGATTCCTATAATAAAATAATTATTATAATAATTCTAAAAGAATCATTTCATATATTATATAAATAATATATAATTATATTTTCATAGAAAGTAATTAATAAAAACATTTCTACTATTAAATTAATTAGTATAATAATATAGTTTATAACAATCAATAATTCTAAAATAAAATTATTTAAAATCATTCATGTAATAAGTATATCACATAAATTCATATACACATTATCTTGGCACATATTCTCCATATTTATTTTAATAAATACAAAAAAAAAATTATACGCAAAATTTATTATTTATTTGTATAGAAATATCGGGTTGTTACATTCACCCTCCCTTATAAAGATTCTGTCCCCAGAATCACCGTTTTAAAACCTACACATACAAGTGTACGTAGCATATACAATCATTACAAGTAGATCTTAATCATAAATGATTGTACTAATCTTTAACCTATTCACATTAAGCTTGTCTATCGAATTAAACGGAAATTTGATTTCTAAAAGAACTCAAATTCCTTCCTCAAAATTTCTTTATAAAATAATTTACTATATATATGAAAATCATGCAAAAGAAAATAAAAGCTATACGAATAATACCTAGAATTGCACCACCAGTTGCTATGGTATCCTGGACCGTCATGTTGTAGACCCTTGCTGTTGATTTCGTCGGCTTGTTGGATGACGTTGGTCCCGTGATTGCCAGAGTTCCACTGCCATTGCCAGTATTCACACTCCCTGCCTCCGTCCTCCTCTTCAAACAATCCTTCACCTTGTGCTCAGTCGATCCACACAGAAAATACCCACTGTTCATCCTAGGATTGGGGCAGTTGGGAGAGATATGGCCCTCCTTCTCGCACTTGTAGCACACAAACTTCCCCTTCAAACATTCTCTAGAGTGGTTCTTTCCACAGTTTCCACACTGCACAGCTTGCTTCTTAACTCCTTCCAGCTTTACCTGCACACTCCCAAAATTGCTTCCCTTCCTTTTGCTACTACCACCGCTACTCCCACTATTAACTTCCATCTTCCCAGTTCCTTTGACCTTACTCTTATTCTTCCTCTCTTTGTTGTAGAGGCTTATGGCTTCACTCCCCTCTTCAGCTATAATAGCTTTCTCCATGAGTGCTGCAAATGTAGGAATCTGCAACACCGCCACCTTGTTGTAGAGCCAGGGTTTAAATCCCAGCTCAAACCTTCTAGCTTTCATAGCCTCCGTATCAACTTGATACGGAGCAAACCTAGCCAACTCATTAAATTTTACGGCGTATTCGGACACCGTCATATTCTCCTGCTTCAACTCTAAAAATTTTACCTCCATCCTAGCCTGAATACTAGATGAAAAATAGTTTTCAAAGAACAGTGTCGTAAACCTATCCTAAGTAACAACACCCTCTCCTGCCCTTGCCTGATTCGCTTCCCACCAAAAATTTGCCTCACCCTTCATCATGTAGGTGGCAAAAGCGGTCTTTTGCCCCTCAGCTACTCTAGCTACAACGAATGTGACGGCCCCAAAATTAGGTATACATCACCCATCTTGGGTCGTCAGATACATGGTACAAAATTCAAATATAACTTACTAATACAATTGTCGTGTACAATATGACAAAACATAACTGTGAGTTTGAATACAATTATTGTCTACTAGAGATTATACAAACTCAAAAGGAGTCCTCATTACAATTATTAACACACTATTTCACAGACTAGTGAGAACTACTAATGCTATCCTCTGGACCGTCACTCCGTTCCCCGACTAGTCCCTACTATGTTCTCATTTCCTGAAGAGAACAGTGAAAGAAAGGGTGAGCTCAACTAGCCCAAGAAGAAATATTATGACTAAGATAATGCGTAATAAATTATCGTTAGCCTTCAACAAAGTTGTTAAACCGATAAAATATAACAACATCAAGTTTAATCTGCAATGATCAAACAATCCATTAAAAGAGTCAAGTAGAGAATAGAATCTACTATCTTTTATGATTTAACAAGTTTTTCATCACTTTTATCGCTGAGACTCAGCTTAATAAATAATCCACATCATCCCGCACTACGACCAAGGATATTCATTAGGGTCACGACCACAAATTCCATGCACTACGGGCCAAGGATATTTGTGTATTCATCAATGGTGATGATCATGCCAACAACTGTCCATTAATGCACTACGGGCCAATGAGGACTTTTTACACATCATTTTTAACATTACGGTCATGATTACACCGACTAATCCCTGGTCATAATCATACCAAGTCCATCCATGCTTTATGTGCCATGATGACTTTCAAAAAAATATAAACATGAGGATGATGACAATGATATAAGAATTCAATAAAACAAGTTCAAGAATTAAGTTATTCAGGAACTAATAACGTCCAAATTTTCAACATGATACTGCTTTGTAGAGTAAAATTCAAGATTTCTCAGAAGAATATTTCCATGAAAAATACTAGATGAAGCGCAAATATCAAGGATATTCCACTAATTTCATGGAGTATAGAAGTCAAATTTTAACCAACCGAGAATAATAAGGAATGGAATAACAACAAAAATCACCATGCATGCGGTAGATTTCAGACAAATAAAAAGTTATTCCAAATGAATAATAATAATGGAACTGTGTCGTGAAAATCACAACCGACGTGATGTTCCAATGTAATAATAAAGAATGAAATAATAAAGACGGAACTAGTCCCCAGAAAGCATGTATATGTGATGTTCCAATGGAATAATAAAGATGTAATATTAAAAATGTAACTGTGTCCGCAGAGTATAGCATGTATGCATGTGATGTTCCAATGGAATAATAAAGATAGAATAATAGAAGAATGTCACCACGTATAGGGTATTCCGCGTATATAGGTTATTCCAACAAGAAAAATAAAGAAATGGAATAACAGAAGTTCTCTTCTTAAATACAAAAGAATAATATCCCTTATCATAAAAGAAACTAAATATAAAAGTAGTTAAGTAGCTGAATACTTTTCTTCTATCTCTCTATAGTCTCTCTTTATAGTTTCTCTCTCTAGAGTTCAGTGAATTCGTAAGAAAATAATGAAGGAATGAGCTTCTATTTATAGGAATTGGAATGCATAGTAACTAATCCATGAATGGTCCAGATTGATTTACTTTAATCTGACGGTCCATAACTAAAACAAAATCTTTTAAATAAAATATAATATATTTTATTTATAATCTAATAAAACGAATAACTTTATAAAAGATTTTACTATGCAAACACTATGCATAATAAAATATAATATATTATAATTATTGTCTAATAAAGCAGATAACTTTATAAAAGTATTATATTTTATATAAAAAGATTTTACTATGCAAAACACTATGTATACTATGAAACACTATGCATAATATATATATATAATATATTCTATTTATAGAATAACTTTATAAAAGTATTACATTTTATGTAAAAGATTTTTCAGATTATTACAATAATAATACTAATAAAACATAACCTGAGTGACTTATCACATAAGCATCAATACAATAGTGTACTACTATGCAACCACGCCAGACATCGTATTTTTTTACTACCGAAAGTAGTTCACAAAGATTAATGGTAAAACTTCCGCGGTTATTTTCATAAAGTATTTTTGTCATTTTCTTAATCCGACAATAATTCTGTTGTGGGGTCCACCAATGATTGTGCCATCGTACGAATATTTCCTGTTTAAAACGAATATTCCCCGAACAATCGAATATTATATGACAACTTACATACTTTGCAAAATTTATAAATATTACCCACAACTATAACATTATATTAAATTCATTCCATAATATTCAAAAATGATAATTATAGAAAATTCATTTTTATTCAAAAAGTTGGGGTCTTACAACCTCCCCTTCTTAAGAAATTTCGCCCTCGAAATTAGGGTAATGACTGGTATGTCAAGAGGTAAGGATACCTTCATTTCATTTCAGATTCTAACTCCTAAGTCATTTCCTCAACATCCTGGTTTCTCCACAAAACTTTGACTTGAGGTATAACCTTGGTGCGTAGAATATGTTCCTTCTTATCCAAGATTTGAACAGGAACCTCTTCATACGTCAAATCTTTCGCTATTTCGTCCGGTTCTAACTCAATAATGTGGTTCGGGTCTTCCACATATTTACGTAGCATGGATATATGAAAAATGTTATGAACGCGAGACATACTTGGCGGTAAAGCGAGTCTATAGGCCACAGTTCCTACTCGACCGAGGATTAAAAGTGGGCTGATGAATCGAGGATTGAGCTTTCCTCCCTTTCCAAATCTCGTAACTCCTTTCCATGGAGCAACAGTAACAACACATGCCCTCCTATATCGAATTCCACGTCCTTTCGATGAAGATCAACATAACTCTTTTGTCGATCTTGTGAGGTTTTTATACGTTTCCAGATCATTTGAATCTTTTTCGTAGTCATACGTACCAACTCTGGTCCCAACAACGTTGCTTCACCCACCTCATCCCAACATACTAGAGAACGACACTTTCTTCCATACAACGCCTCGAATGGAGCCATGCCAATACTTGCTTGATAACTGTTATTGTAGGAAAACTCCACTAATGGTAAGAACTTGTCCTAACTTCCCTTGAAATCAAGGACACAGAGTCTTAATAGATCTTCAAGAGTTTGAATAGTCCTCTCTGACTGTCCATCCGTCTGAGGATGATATGCCGAGCTAAACAGTAAATCTGTGCCCATAGCTTTTTGCAAACTAACCCAAAATCGTGAAGTGAATCTTGGGTCTTGATCAGAAACTATGGATACTGGCATACCATGCAATCTTACAACCTCGTTTATGTACATACGAGCAAGACGTTCAAGTGTATAAGTTTTCAGATTCGCAGAAGAAATGAGCAGACTTGGTCAATCTATCAACAATGACCCAAATCGCATCTATGCCTTAAGAAACTTTGGGATGACCAGCAACGATATCCATGGTAATGTTCTCCGACTTCCATTCTAGAATTTCAAGTGGTTGCAATGGACCTTTTGGTACTTGATGTTCGCCGCTTGACTTCGTTGACACGTTAGACACCTTGAGATTAATAAATTGCTATCTCTCTCTTCATATTGCCCCACCAAAATGTATGTCAAGATCATGATACATTTTGGTACTCCTGTGATGGATTGCAAACTGTGTGTCAGGCGCTCCATCATGATTTTATACTTTAAATCGTGGTCGTTAGGAACACAAAGTCGGAGTTGACTCAAGTATTCCTTCTTCATCGATTCTTGCTTAAAGATCGCACCTTCTTGCACTTTCTTCCTCATACGCATCACTCCGGATCTGTAACTTAAGCAGCTTTAATTTTATCAATTAAAGTTAGTTCTACTCGTATATTCGCCATTATCATGTGGGTCCCTGGAGTCTTTATCTCTATCTCCATCCTTTGCAAGTCATACAAAATGGGCCTTTGCGTTGACAATATTGGAATCATACCCGCATATGATCTTCTACTCAATGCGTCAGCTACCACGTTTGCTTTTCCAGGATGGTATTAGATGGTATGATCATAATCTTTCAACAGTTCAAGCCAACGTCATTGTCGTATGTTGAGTTTCTTTTGAGTGAAGAAATATTTGAGGCTTTTATGATCCGTAAAGATCTCCACTTTCTCCCCATACAGGTAATGCCTCCAAATTTTAAGTACGAAGACAACAACTTCTAACTCTAGGTCATGAGTAGGATAATTCCTCTCATATTCTTTGAGTTGTCGTGAGGCATAGGCTATGACTTTCCCATGTTGCATGCGAACACATCCTAACCCTTTGCCCGAAACATCACTGTAGATGAAAAATCCCTCCGAACCAGATGGTATTGTCGTAACAAAATGAAATGAGTCTCCTCTCGAGTTCTTGAAAACTCTTCTCACATTCTCGCTCCAACCGAACTTTGTATCTTTTCGAGTCAGCTGAGTTAGTGGAGTAGCGATTCGAGAAAACCTTTCTACGAATCTCCGATAATAACCAGCTAAGCCGAGAAAGCTACGTACTTCGGTCACTGATTTAGGTTGCTCCCAGCTTTGAATAGCTTCAATCTTTGCAGGGTCAACAGATATTCCATGACTTGATACCACGTGCCCAAGGAATAATACTTCCTCAAGCTAGAACTCGTATTTCTTCAACTTGGCATAAAGCTTGTATTCACGAAGCTTTTGGAGTATCAGCCTCAAGTGTTCCTCATGATCTTCACGGCTTTTGGAATATATGAGGATGTCATCAATAAAGACGACCACAAAATGATGCAAATATTGCTTGAATACTCAGTTCATCATATCCATGAAGGCAGCAGGAGCATTAGTCAATCCAAAGGACATGACTAGGAATTCATAATGCCCGCATCGAAGTTCAAAGCCGCCTTTGGAATATCATCTGTTCTAATCTTCAATTGGTGATATCCTAATCTAAGATCAATCTTTGAAAAGAATTTGGCTCCTTGCAATCGGGTCAAACAGTCATCAATACGTGGCAATGGGTATCTATTTTTGATGATGACATGATTCAACTCTCGATAATCAATACAAAGTCGCGATACTCCCATCTTTCTTCTTCACGAATAGAACAGAGCACCCCAAGGAGAAGTACTAGGACTAATAAAGCCAATGTCTAACAATTCCTCGCAATTGAAGTCTTTAACTCCTCAAGTTCAATAGATCCATTCGATATGGGGCTTTGGAAATAGGTTTTGTACCGGGTTCAAGGTCGATACAAAATTCAATTTCACGCCGGGGTAGGCCAGAAGTTCTTCGTGGAATACGTTAGAAATTCATTAACAATAGAAATATTATTCCAAACTGACGTATTTTTGTTTAGATCTGTGACATGAGCTAAGAATGCTTGACAACTATTTTTTAATAAACGAATAGCTTTATGGCTTGAGATGACAGTGATTGATTTTAATGGTTTGGTTGCTTGAATTCGCATAATAGGTCGATTAGGAATATGAAAGCTGACAACCTTATGAAAACAATCAATTTTTGCATGATGCGTAGTTAACCAATAAATCCCTAAAATCACATCAAATGCAAGTATTTTCAAAGAAATAAGATCGACAGGTAACGTGCAGGTACCGATTTAAATCAAACAAGACTTATAAATAGTGGATGTAATGAAGGTTTCAACAGATAAATCAAAATCCAATCTCCCAACGGGGTTTCAACAGATAAATCAAAATCCAATCTCTTCGGAGTCAAATTTAAACGTTGAGTGCAAGTAGGAGAAATGAAAGAGTGGGTAGAACCGGTATCAAATAAAGTATAAACTTCGCTAGAGTTTATGATTAGCTTACCCGTGATGACCTCGTTCGGGTTCCTTGCTTTTCGGGAGGTCACAAAAAAATGCTCTCTTGCACCACCGGCTGACTTTTTCGGGACTACCTTTGGTGCCTCCATCCTAGTGAACTTGTCTTCTTGGTGAACGCACAAAATCGGGCTAGGTGACCTTTCTTCCACAATTATAACACGCTTTGGATGGCATCGCGCAATTTGGACCGATGTGTCCTCCCTCCGCATTTGAAGTATATGATAGGTGGTCTTTCTCCTTCCTTAACAACTAGGGTGCAAGGTCGACGTCTTTCCATCATTGTTGAATCTCCTCTTCTTGAAATGTCCTTTCTTATTATTTTGGCCTTGATTACCACCAAAATGGTTACCATTTCGCCCGTTGATTTCCTCCACGCTTGTTGTCACCGCTTCGATAATCGCTTTCTCATTGGTATTATCATTTTTTCCACCGCTCTCTTTCGTGCGTTGACTCGTTATCGCGCTCCACCAACTAAGCCCTATTTACAACATCGAATACAAACACGCTTTATGAGAAATAAGATGTTGACGATCTCCGACTTCAAACCTCTTAAAAACATTCTCACCATTCTCTCTTCATTATCCACCAAGTGGGGACGAAACCTAATAACTCCGTAAATTTTTGCCTCGTATCATGCTACACTGGCCATATTGTTTTGCTCCAATTTGATAAACTACACCTCCTTCATGTGATTTAATACTTTCGAGAAAGTATTTGTCGTTGAATGACTCTTGGAACTTCTCCCAATACATCTTCAAAGACAAAGAGGTTGAGTACGCTTTTACCGATTCCCACCAAGAACCGCCTCTCTCGCGCAACATAAAGGCAAGAAAGGAACCTTTTGCCTCCTGAGCATCCCAAGACATCAAATATTTTGGTGATCTCGCTTTATCCATGCTTCCGCCATAAGTGGTTTTCGCTCTCCCTTAAACTCTAGTGGTCCCAGCTCCTTGAACTGTTTAGCGGTGACCGCCCGAGAGTTTCCATTGTTTCCACCTACATTTTGGACAGGAGCCGCTCTCGCCTGCTGTTGCATGAATTGCATAAAGCCTCTGAACAATCCATCATTCATCATTTGGTTAGTGTTGTTGTTTGCATGAGGATTGTCGCCTTCCTGATGCACATTCTTCTGATTATTGATATGTGGAGACTCAACGGTCTCTTGTTCTCCATTGCTATTCTCAACATTTTCAGATGTCATTTTCAGATACTGCCACAAAACAAAGGTTAATTGACATGTAACATAATATCTGTAAACTCTGACCAACCAATTTAAATACAAAATAAATTTAAGTAGGTCATACTAGCGAAGGAATTCCCCGTCTCTCCCCTCCTAGTTCTAGTCAAGCACATCTTAGCCAGGGATCATATCCCTAAGCTTTGATACCAACTGTGACGCCCCCAAAATTAGGTATACATCACCCATCTTGGGTCGTCAGATACATGGTACAAAATTCAAATACAACTTACTAATACAACTGTCGTGTACAATATAACAAAACATAACTGTGAGTTTGATTACAATTATTGTCTACTAGAGATTATACAAACTCAAAGGAGTACTCATTACAATTATTAACACACTATTTCACAGAATAGTGAGGACTACTAATGCTATCCTCTGGACCGTCACTCCATTCCCCAACTAGTCCCTGCTATGTTCTCATTTCCTGAAGAGAACAGTGAAAGAACGGGTGAGCTCAACTAGCCCAGTAAGAAATATTATGACTAAGATAATGCAGAATAAATTATCGTTAGCCTTCAACAATGTTAAACTGATAAAATATAACAACGTCAAGTTTAACTGCAGCGGATCAAGCAATCCATTAAAAGAGTTAAGTAAAGAATAGAATCTTCTATCTTTTATGATTTAAAAAGTTTTTCATCACTTTTATCGCTGAGACTCAGCTTAATAAATAATCCACATCATCCCTGCACTATGACCAAGGATATTCATTAGGGTCACGACCACAAATTCCATGCACTACGGGCCAAGGATATTTGTGTATTCATCAATGGTCATGATCATGCCAACAACTGTCCATCAATGCACTACGGGCCAATGAGGACTTTTTACACATCTTTTGTAACATTACGGTCATGATTACACCGAATAATCCCTGGTCATAATCATACCAAGTCCATCCATGCTTTACAGGCCACAGATGACTTTCAAAAAAAATATAAAACATGAGGATGATGCCAATGATATAAGAATTCAATAAAACAAGTTCAAGAATTAAGTTATTCAGGAACTAATAACGTCCAAATTGTCAACATGATACTGCTTTGTAGAGTAAAATTCAAGATTTCTCAGAAGAATATTTCTATGAAAAATACTGGATGAAGCGCAAATATCAAGGATATTTCCCTAATTTCATGGAGTATAGAAGTCAAAATTTTAACCAACTGAGAATAATAAGGAATGGAATAACAATGTAAATCACCATGCATGCGGTACTTCACATAAAGCAAAAGTTATTCCAACAAAATAATAATAATGGAACCAAAGTCGTGAAAATCACAATGCAAGCGGGATGTTCCAACAGAATAATAAAGAATGAAATAATAAAGACGGAACCAGTCCGGCGTAAAAGCATGTATGTGATGTTCCAACGGAATAATAAAGATGAATAATAAAATGTAACCCGGTCCCACAGTATAGCATGCATGTGATGTTCCAACGGAATAATAAAGATGTAATAATAGAAGAATGTCACCACGATATAGGTATTTTCGCACAGATCAAAGTTATTCCAATAGAATAATAAAGAAATGGAATAACAGAAGTTCTCTTCTTAAATACAAAAGAATAATATCCCTTACCGTAAAAGAAACTGAATATAAAAGTTGTTAAGTAGCAGAATAATTTTCTTCTATCTCTCTATAGTCTCTCTCTACAGTTTCTCTCACTAGAGTTCAGTGAATTTGTAAGAAAATAATGAAGGAATGAGCTTATATTTATAGGAAAATGGAATGCATAGTAACTAATCCATGAACGGTCCAGATTGATTTACTTTAATCTGACGGTCCATAACTAAAGCAAAATCTTTTAAATAAAATATAATATATTCTATTTATAATCTAATAAAACGAATAACTTTATAAAAGATTTTACTATACAAACACTATACAGGCACTATGCAAACACTATTCATAATAAAATATAATATATTCTAATTATTTTCTAATAAAACAGATAACTTTATAAAAGTATTATGTTTTATATAAAAAGATTTTACTATACAAAATACTATGCAGACACTATGCAACACTATGCATAATAGAATATAATATATTCTATTTATAGAATAACTTTATAAAAGTATTCTGTTTTATATAAAAAGATTTTTTGTATTATTACATTAATAATACCAATAAAACAAAACTGAGTGACTTATCACATAAGCATCAATACCGTGTACTACTATGCAACCACACATATTGTTGTACTTTTACTACCGAGTAGTTCAACAGTATTAATGGTAAAACTTTCGCAGTTATTTTCATAAAGTATTTTTGTCGTTTTCTCAATCTGACAATAATTTTGTTGTGGGGTCCACCAATGATTGTGCCATCGTATGAATATTTCCTGTTTAAAACGAATATTCCCCGACCAATCGAATATTATATGACAACTTGCATACTTTGCAAAATTTATAAATATTACCCACAACTATAATATTATATTAAATTCATTCCATAATATTCAAAAATGATAATTATAGAAAATTCATTTTTATTCAAAAAGTTGGGGTCTTACAACGAATGTTTTTTCAATCTCTTTAACCCAAGTCTGGGCTTCAAAAGGGTTAGTTGTCCCTTTGAATTCGGGCGGTCCCACAACCTTGAAATCTTTAAAGTTAGCTAGTTGGTTGTTCTATTTGGTTCCCTCGCGCGATGGCATTCCTCACGATAGTAGCATGTGCTACCATATTTGCAAAGTGTTGCATCGGGTCTGCTTGTTGTTGTCCCTCAACGTTATTGACAGACTCTTCTGCCCTTTGGTTTCGAGTTTGACGTCTTGGCGGCATTATCTGGAATTATTCTTATTAACTTACATTCTAAGCCTTATCGTATACGTTTAACATATCACGTAAAATTTTCTATTCAAACAATCGTGTACTCAAAATATTAGATTTTTGAAAACTTTGGTTTAACGTATTAACCAATATTCAGATAAATAATTACTATCTTCATACCAACTTATTTTGTTAATCCAACATAGATCCATATTCATAGCACTTTACATATATAGCTTACATAATGCTTTTAAACATTATTTATCGCTTTGTGACTTAAAAGTCGGGATTCATTACCATAACTTATACAAAATATTACATTACACCTACATACTTATCACATTCACAACATAGAATCAGACATATTCAAGTAATTCTTGTACTACTTATTTCTTACGCCTTCATTAAGGATCAATGGCTTAGTAATCTATATATTCTCATTATCCCCAATAATCCATTCACACCTAACTATTCCTAGTTTGTCAAACTTACAACACATTATGAGTTTAAGAACTCACCACAAACATATGAGTTTAAGAACTCGACATTGACCACATATTCTTTAACTATACTCTACCTATCTGTTATACTATCATTTCTGGGTTTGGTACTATACTTTTCAAAATAACTACCTCATTGAGGTAGCTTTCAATGTGAGCCTCTATTTCAGCTATTGGCTTTGATATTGGCTCGATCATGGAGATCTGCTCTTTCTTTACGACCTGAGAGTATCCTAATCCTTATCCCATATAACATCTACACACAAATTATCTTGATTAACAAAGAATATATACACACAGCAAATAATAGTTTTATATAAGTTAGCTTTTATTTTGTTTGGCGATGAATTTATCCAATTCATCTCTTTATAAACTCTATATGAGTTATTTGTACTTTTAACGTTTCCCTCTATTCCAAGGTTATAGCCTAAGGTCTAACCCACCTAAGGTTTTTAACCCTAAAGCTTTGATACCAACCTGTAAAGCCCCCAAATTCAGGTACTTGAAACCCGAATTCAGTGCTTCATGATACCATTTCTATGAGCAGAATAATACTAATAATAATAACAATAATATAAATATTTAACTTAATTTACATAACTATTAAAGTTTAGCTCCCAAGTACGTAACCTTTAATCATTCCTTACAGTACATGATAATAAATATATAACATTTTCTTAATAATATTAAACTATTACATAAGATAACATTGAAATCTTTCAGAAACCTTTCCCTTTCCCTTGTTTATAGCAGAGCCTTCAGATTGCTCACACTTAGTTGAAAACATTTAAATTAAGCAAGGATGAGCATTTGAGTGCCTAGCAAGTAATAACAATTATATATATATATATAAGCTAAAAGAATTTAAATATTTTCTTTATACTACTCTTCTACAACAAATCAATAGTTGTGAAGTAATCTGAACCGATAATAATAACACAACAACCCTCTATCAAATTTTTGAAACTACTTACTGACTATAAATAGGGTTAAGGAGACATACTATGAACATTGTTTTCATTTTCGAAAAGGTTAAACAGAACTTCATCTGTAAACCGTCATAACTTACGGGCATGGGGGTGATCAACCCGTTGTACCCTGTATTGATCAACAACGCATGCAAGAAACGATAGGATCGTTCACTCTGTCATGCCAAGCATATAAAGTTTTCCCGTGTAAGGGATGTTCATACTTGTCGGGGTTCCAAACCAAAGCAATTCGGTTGGATAATAATAAGGTTTTATCTTGTTCAACAATAATCTATAATTCAACATATATGTATACGGGTAATTAACAAAGGTGTATCAACATGTGATTAAATGCAATGATTATCCAAGTGGGGACACTTGTGTAACCATTTATAGAAATTAACGAAAAAAATATATATCTGAATTACCATATACTAACATGTTGATAATCAATGAGCGTATATAATATAGGGTTAATAATCTGTACAGTAATTATGACAACCCCAAAATAGGTCCATTCCATCCAACCCATTCTGAGTCGCCAAATACATGGTACAGAAAACAACTACAACTTTATTACAACCATTGTCGTGCAAAATACAACAGCTCATGTGTTGTGAGTTTTGATACAAATATATACCAACTGTGACTCTTGACACTAACTTGGATAGCACGTAGATATACTCAGCAAGTGAATGTTAACAACTCTGTCTTATGATAACTCGAGGTTGTATGTCATTAGACATCTTGTATGATAGTGGCAAAACACCCTTCCAAAGTTGGGTCCGCCTCACCGTAATTGATTCACCAAATATAACTTCTAAATGATGTATAAAATACAACACACTTTTGTATAATGTTTAGGGAGAACCTCAACAGCTATAGACCACCGTTCTATTCCCCTGTTATCCCCCGCTCGACTCAGCTACACTTTTATTACCTGAAAGGAATTGTGGAGCAAAAGGGTGAGCACAACTAGCCCAATAAAGAATATCATGACTAAAGATAATTAAATTATCAATAGCCTTCATCAGTAATAAATCAGATATTTAGAACATATGGTAGATGATAAAGTTTTTCAACCATAGTTGCAGCGGAACGAGCAATCCATTAGAAGAGTCAAATAGACCATAAAATCTATTATCTTCTCCATGTTAAAAGTCCACCAACAATGTTTTATCCCTGTAACATCAATCAACAATTCCTGTCCACAATCACATGTATAACTCAAAATCGTAATTGTAGTTCTAAATTCCTTTTCTCATCCAGGACAAAGATAATTTTTATCACCTGTCTTTACCTGAAACATCAAAGATCATGGTTATACCAAATCACAATTCCTGTTCATAATCATACTAATAAATTCATCTTTACACTATGGGCCAAAGATATTCATTAACAGTTCATCTTTGCACTACAGGCCAAAGATATTTAACAACAAGTCATATTTGCACTACGGGCCAAAGATATTCAACAATAGGTCATCTTTGCACTACGGGCCAAAGATATTCAACAACATGTCATCTTTGCACTACGAGCCAAAGATATTCATATCTCAAAGAAATACATAATCATTTCAGAATTTATATAAACCATAATTATAACCATGTTAATCAATTCACTGTTGCACTTAAGCTAAAAATATTCAATTATAAAATCAATGGCCATGATCATACTAGTCACAATTCAACTTTGCACTACTGGCCAAAGAGAACCCATAGTCATGATCATACCAATAATCTACCCATCTTTACACTCAAGTCAAAGAGAAATTCCATCACCAGGGTTATAAAAATGTTATATATGATAATAAAAACAATATGATCAAAACATGGATTTAATTTCAAGAGTAAGATTCATAAATTAACGATAATTTGGTCAGAAAAAGAAACCAATTTTTTTGTGTGAATAGTACCCATGAATAGTAACTCGTGAATAGTAATTCGTAAATAGTAACTCGTGAATAGTAACTTATGAATAGTAACTCGTGAATAGTACTTCGTATTCCTACATAGTACCTTATACGTAAATAATGTCATATACATGAATAGTGCCATATACGTGAATAGTAACCCCGACTCAAAAAGATAGAAATTCCGCAATAAAATTCATACCAATATTTCGGTATAATGATATTGAAAGAATTACATCATTATGCAGAAAATAACCTCCCTTACTATCCCTTATTATCCTTTACTATCCCTTACCTCAAATGAGCAGCACTTCTGACTGGATATCGAATATGACGCAGAAGGAAACTTGCACTGAAGAATAGGAACTCACCAAGTATCTAAATACTCACAAAATACACTCGATAATCTAGAAAGAAAAAGAGAGAAAACTTGTTTCTGGTGTGATTTTCAATTCTAACTTAGCCCTCTATTTATAAGAAAATGTTAGCACGCCGAAGCAGACTTAACCTGCAACCTGATGGCTTTACCTGCTACTATCCCCACCCACCACATTTGAAAATTCAATTGAACACATTTCTCACCAACCAAAAGTGGGGCCCACCAATTCTAAAATTTTCCACCAAATCATTTATAACCTAATTTCCGAATCAGTCACCTCTTAAAATTCATAACAAATTATACGCTCATTTTTAACGGTTCAAAATTTGTAGACATATACTCAACTTATATATGTATAACATATCCAAAAATCAAAACGATCCAACGGTCGGATTAAAAATTATAACTCACACAATAGAGCTGTAAGAACACCTACTTGATCTTTTAATACCTCCAATCCGACAAAATACTGATAAAATACCTCAACATTAATTCCTTCATTTATAACCACATAAATAAATCCATCATTTATATCCACATCAAATAAATATTTCCTTATCATATAAATCAATAATTAATTATTCACAAATAATATTACAGAATCACAATTATGACAACCAGACCGTTCCTAGGAAAGAGGGGGCTTTCCAATAAGAAATTCTCCTTACTGGCGTGCAATTAGGTGACCAAACCTCTCCTTGACAGAACTTTCTAGACATTGCCAATAATGCTATCTAATAATATTATTCCAAATAATATGAATTATTGATCTGATAATGGAAAATACTGTGCAGTGACAAATATTGAAACAATAAAATAAAATATTGAACAATAATTACTGTAACAATTATTGAGTAGTGCCTTCTTACGTAAGGATCAATAATTCAACAATACTGTGTGTGACGCCCCCAAAATAGGTCCATTCCATCCAACCCATTCTGAGTCGCCAAATACATGGTACAGAAATAACTACAACTTTATTAATACATTTGTCGTGCAAAATACGACAACATATATACTGTGAGTTTAAATACAATTATTGTCTTCTAGACAATATACACACGCAAATAAATCCCCATCATAATTATTTATACATGATTTTACAAAAATTGTGAGGACTACTAAACAACTCTCTCTATAACCATCATTCCATACCCCGACTCGTACTCGCTACATTCTCGCCTCCTGAGAAGAAAATGGAACAAAAAGGAAAAGTGTGAGCTCAACTAGCCCAGTAAAGAATATTATGACTAAGATAATATACAACAAATTATCGTTAGTCTCCAACAGGGAAAAATCTAATAGAATACAATTGACAACCAGTTTTAAATCAATCTTCGTAGCGGAAATAATAATTCATTAGAAGAGTTAAG
Source organism: Panax quinquefolius (assembly GCA_020205615.1). NCBI lineage: Eukaryota > Viridiplantae > Streptophyta > Magnoliopsida > Apiales > Araliaceae > Panax > Panax quinquefolius. The sequence continues at coordinate 28,235,121 of CM035166.1, forward strand.
TAGAGAATGCAAACTACTATCTTATATATATGAATTTAAAAGTTTATCGTCGATATTTTATCCCTGTAACATCAATCAATATATATCTGGAATCAAATATTCATCTTTGCACTACAGGCCAAAGATATTCATCAGTTGGTCATGTTCATCTAAACACCTATTCATCTTTGTACTACGGCCAAAGATATTAATCAGTAGGTCATGTTCATCTCAACACCTGTTCATCTTTGCACTACGGGCCAAAGCTATTCATCAAGAAATCATTCATCTTTGCACTCTGTGCCAAAGATATTCAAGAATATCATCATTTAGGAATGAGGATGATGAAAAATATTTTAAAGGAAACGAATCCAGTGAAACAAAAGAACAAATATTAAGGATTCATATTTTAAACAATCCAAGTTCAAAAATACTTCATAAGTAATCAGAGTAGAGTAAAATTCAAGAATGATCAAAACATGGATACAATCAAAGCTAGTATCCAGAATAGATATTTTGGACAAAAAGAAGAAATTTTATTTTTCAATGAATAGTGTCGTATTCATGAATAGTGCCGTATACGTGAATAGTAACTCCGACACCAAAAGATAGAAATTTCACAAAAAACATCTTCACGCTTCGTGAATAGTACTCGTGAATAGTAACTCATGAATAGTAACTCGTGAATAGTAACTCATGAATAGTAACCCCGACATGAAAAAGTTCCAAATTTGATAAAAATTTCCAACCAATATTTTGGCATAATGATATTGAAGAAATAATATCATTTTCGAATAAAATAACATCCCTTACCTCGAAAAGACAAGACTCTAGTCAATAAACACAGGATATAAGGCTATGACTTGAACTTGCAATCAGTATAGCAATATTCAAAGTATACTCAAAATACTCACAAGAATACGCTTGATAATATAGAGAGAGAAAACTTCAGTTTTTGGTGCGATTTTCAATTCTAACATAAGCACCCTATTTATAGGAAAATGCTTAGAAGACCAAAGTAGAAAATTTAATATAATAATAATATATATAATTTTTATTCCAACGCACACTTATTTTGCTTCAAAACCTCAGCCACCAAATAGCCCACCTCACAACACTTGCACAAAAAATGTTTTTGTTATTTAAAATAATTAAAACTTCCAAAAATCAATTATTTCGAAGCTTCGAAACTTCAATAATTCATAATAAATAGCCCTTTTATCAAAAAATTCGAATCTTGAGAACTTTTATAGGAAATTCAATTTTCTACAACTTTGCAGAAGAACGTTTTCCCAAATTCCAAAATGTAAATCGACCAAATCCATAAACCAGGCGATTTTATGTGCTATAATCAAATTTCTACCAATAATTGTGTCCACCAACACACAAAATATGTGTTAAACATTTAATGCCACAAAAATACTCTTCCTCCTCATATACTCATATATCCCACATTCATTATAAAATATCACCAATTAATATATTATTAAAATAATATATTTAAATGAATTATTTTATCGTAAAAAGATAAAATATTAATTTTCAACAATTGCCATTTTAAAATTTTTTCCATCTATATCCATATAAAATCAATATTTTCCTCATCATATAAACCAATAATTAATTATTCACAAATAATATTATGTAATCACAAGATCGGCAACCGTGCCGCTCCTAGAAAAAGGGGCTTTCCAAGAAGGATCTCTCCTCATCGGGCGCCGCAATTAGGAGACCAAACCTCTCCTTAGATGTAACTTTCTAGACATTGCCAATAATGTTATCCAATAATATTATTTAGATAATATGAATTATTGCTCGATAATGGAAAATATTGTGTAATGACAATTTATTGAAACAACAAGAATATAAAATATCAATGCAAAGAATTATTGAATCAATAAAATAAAATATTGAATAGTAATTATTGTAACAATTATTGAGTAGTGCCTTCTTATGTAAGAATCAATAATTGGTGCAATACTGCGGTGCTATCGCTCAACAACGCAGATTAGTGTGTTTTAACCACGGGTATTCCAACAAAGATTAATCAGTGAATAACTACGCCGTTATTTATAAACAACTTATATTTGTCGTTTTCTTCATCCAATCACTTTCCGTTATGGGCCCCATAAAGATCGCTACCGTCAGCATTTAATATTCCCCGACAAAGATTTAATATTCCACGACCAAACGTATATTCCCTAACAATAATGAATATTTTATAACCACTTGCTTATTCAAATATTTATGATTTTACCCATAACTATCCACATTAATCAAATCAACCCTTACTATTTCAAAATAATAAATAGAGGAAAATAAATTTTATTTATTAATAATTTGGGGTCTTACAACCTCCCCTCCTTATGAAATTTCGTCCTCGAAATTGACGTACGTACCTGGTGTTTCGAAAAGATGAGAATACCTCGCTTTCATTTCCGTTTCCAACTCCCAGGTCATTTCCTCAATAGCATGGTTTCTCCACAAAACCTTAACTTGTGGTATAACCTCGGTACATAGGACATGTTCTTTCCTATCCAAGATCTTGACATGTACCTCCTCGTATGTTAAGTCTTCGGCTATCTCGTCCGGTTCTAACTCAATGACGTGGTTCGGGTCGTCCACATATTTACGTAACATCGATACATGAAAAACGTTATGAACACGCGTCATACTTGGCGGTAAAACAAGTCTATAGGCCACAGTTCCTATTCGATCGAGAATTTCAAATGGATTAATAAATTGAAGGTTTCAGCTTTCCTCACCTCACTGATTCTCGCTTTTGAAATAACAACTTCTTGCACCTCCTTCTTCAAATTCATCAGCTCCGGTGTGTAACTTGAACAGCTTTAACTTTATCGATTAAAGTCGATTATACTCGTATATCATCACGTGGGTACCTAGAGTTTTCATCTCCATCTCTATTATTTATAAATTATACAAAATGAGTCTTTGACAATATCGTACTTGTACTTGTATACGATCTTCTACTCAACACGTCAGCTACCAAGTTCGCTTTTCTAGGATGGCATGGTCAGAACATGTGCTAAAATGAGTCTCCTCTTGAGTTCTTCGAAGCTCTTCCCATATTCCTTGCTCCATTCGAATTTTGTATCTCTATGAGTCATTGCGTTAATGGAACAAATGATTCGAGAATATCCTTCAACGAATCTCCGATAATAACCAACTAAGCCTGAAAGCTACGATTTTGATTACCGACTTAGGTTATTCTCAATCGTGACTCATATCCCAACCTTATAGCACATTACAATGACACCTATCGGCTTTACTATCGCACGAATATGGTGTCCCCTACGAGAGTCCGCTTCGATGCATTCCACAAAGGAAGTCACCAGATAAAGGCCTGTGTACCAAATTTATAGTTGAATTTTAACTCCTCAAGTTCAATAGAGCCATTCGATATGAGATTTTAGAAATGAGTTTTGTACCGGGTTCAAAGTCGATACAAAATTTAATATCGTGCTTTGGGAGTAAGCCAAGAAATTCTTCAGAAATACGTCAGAAAAATCAATAACAACAGAATATTATTCAAATCGACGTGTCTTTATTCAAATCCATAACATGGACTAAGAAAACTTGACATCCATAATAAACGAATGACTTCATGGCTTGATATAAAAATGTTTGACTACAATGGTTTGATTGCTTGAATTGAATAACAAAGTTGCTTAGGAATATGAAAACTAACAACCTTAAAGTAATCAATTTCGGCATGATGAGTAGTTAACCTTAAAATCACATCAAAAGCAAATATCTCTATAGAAATAAGGTTAACAGGTAATGTGATAGTGCCAACCTGAATCAAGCAAGATTTCTAAACAACGGATGTAATGAAAATTTCTCCTAACGGAGTCTCCATAAATAGGTCAAAGTCTAATTTCTACGTAGTCAAGTTCAAACCTTGAGCGTAAGCAAGAGAGATAAAAGAATGGGTAGAACCGGTATCTAGGAAGGTATAAACTTCGCAAGAATTTATAATTAAATAACCCGTGCTAACTTCGTTCGGGTTCCTCGCATTTTGACCGGTCACGACAAACGCTCTTCCAGGAATCGTTGACTTGGACTTTTCTGGGACATCCTTTTGAGTCACCATTCCCGCTTGACTGGGTTTCGATACCGTACAATCTCGAGCGATATGTCCTTCTTTTCCACAATTATAGCACACCTTAAACTGTTGTGGGCAGTTTGGAATGATATGTCACTCTTTCCCCAAGATTTGTAACATATGACGACCGGTGGTCTTTCTCCTCCTTGGAACCGATTCTTCTTTGGTGTTGACGCCTTCACATGGTCGTTGTTGAATCTCCTCTTTTAAAATCTCCTCCCGACTCGCTTTTCTATTTTCATGGCCACGATTACCACTAGAGTGGTTACCGCTTTGTCCGTATTCTTCTTTCTCCATTGGTTATTGTTATTTCGATGGATCGCTATCTTCTAGTATGATCCTCGGTTATGGTCCCTCGGTTGAACGTACTCGTTATCTCGCTTCTAACAATCGAGCCTCGTTGAAAACATCCGAATAGAGAAAAAAATTTATGAGAAATGAGATACTGACGTATGTTGGTTTTCAAATGTCTCAGAAACATCCGCGTCATACGTTCCTCATTCTCCACCAAATGAGATGCAAACCTGGATAACTCCGCGAACTCCGCCTCATACTGGGACACCGTCATGTTATTCTCGCTCCCGCCTAATAAACTCCACTTCCTTCATTCATACGATTTAATACTTTCGTGGAAGTACTTGTCATTGAACTGCTTTCAAATGTCTCCCACGACATGCCGAGTCTTGTTGGATGGGTATGCTTCATGATTCCCACCAAGAATCGCCTCGTACACGGAATATAAATGTAGCGAATGGAACTTTTTGTTCCTCCGTGCATCCCAAGACATCAAATATCTTGGTAATTTGTTTGACCCACGTCTCCGCCTTAATCGGATCCGGCTTTCCCCAGAATTCTGGTGGTCCCAACTCTTTGAACTACTTGGTTGTGACCACCCGTGAATTGCTATCATTTCCTCCGTATTTTGAACACGAAGTCTCCTCGTCGATTTTGCATGAATCGCAAAAATCTTCTAAACATTCCCTCGTTCATCATCATCTTTCGGTGGTGTTGTTCACGGGAGGTACATTTCCACTGTCAGACGTTCTCCTCGTTGGTAAAATGCAGGCATCTCCACGATCTCATTTACTCCATTGTTAATATTCTCAAATTCGACATTCTCAAACATCGTCATAAAACAAGGGTTAATTAAGGAAATCAATATATCACATAATATCCCTATATACTAACCAACTAATAAATAAGCTTAGGTAGAACACACTACTGAAGGATTTACTCATCTCTCCCCTCCTAGTTCTATTCCCCGATCTCCGCCAGAGATCATATCCCTAAGCTCTGATACCAACTGTGACGCCCCCAAAATAGGTCCATTCCATCTAACCCATTCTGAGTCGCCAAATACATGGTACAGAAATAACTACAACTTTATTAATACATTTGTCGTGCAATATATGACAACATATATACTGTGAGTTTAAATACAATTATTATCTTCTAGACAATATACACACCCAAATAAATCCCTATCATAATTAGTTAACAAAAATGGTGAGGACTACTAAACAACTCTCTCTATAACCATCATTCCATACCCCGACTCGTACTCGCTACATTCTCGCATCCTGAGAAGAAAAATGGAACAAAAAGGAAAAGGGTGAGCTCAACTAGCCCAGTAAAGAATATTATAACTAAGATAATATACAACAAATTATCGTTAGTCTCCAACAGGAAAAATCTAATAGAATACAATTGACAACCCAGTTTTAAATCAATCTTCGCAGCGGAAATAATAATTCATTAGAAGAGTTAAGTAGAGAATGCAAACTACTATCTTCTATATATGAATTTAAAAGTTTATCGTCGATATTTTATCCCTGTAACATCAATCAATATATATCTGGAATCAAATATTCATCTTTGCACTACAAGCCAAAGATATTCATCAGTTGGTCATGTTCATCTAAACACCTGTTCATCTTTGTACTACCGCCAAAGATATTAATCAAGAAGTCATGTTCATTTCAACACCTATTTCATCTTTGCACTACGGGCCAAAGATATTCATCAAGAAATCATTCATCTTTGCACTACAGGCCAAAGATATTCAGTAATATCATCATTTAGGACTGAGGATGATGAAAATATTTTAAAGGAAACGAATCCAAAGTGAAACAAAAGAACAATATTAAGGATTCAGTATTTTAAACAATCCAAGTTCAAAAATACTTCATAAGTAATCAGAGTGGAGTAAAATTCAAGAATGATCAAATCATGGATACAATCAAAGCTAGTATCCAGAATAGATATTTTGGATAAAAAGAAGAAATTTCATTTTTCGGTGAATAGTGTCGTATTCGTGAATAGTGTCGTATACGTGAATAATGCCGTATACGTGAATATTAACTCTGACACCAAAAGATAGAAATTTCACAAAAAAACATCTTCACGCTTCGTGAATAGTAACTCATGAATAGTAACTCATGAATAGTAACCCCGACATGTAAAAGTTCCAAATTTAATAAAAATTTCCAACCAATATTTCGGCATATTGATATTGAAGAAATAATATCATTTTCGAATAAAATAACATCCCTTACCTTGAAAGACAGTACTTCTAGTTGAAACACCGGATATAGGTTATGACTTGAACTTGCACCGTATAGCAATACTCAAAGTATACTCAAAATACTCACAAGAATACGCTCGTTAATATAGAGAGTGAAAACTTTAGTTTCTGGTGTGATTTTCAATTCTAACCTAAGCACCCTATTTATAGGAAAATGCTTAGAACACCAAAGTAGAAAATTTAATATAATAATAATATATATAATTTTTATTCCAACGCACACTTATTTTGCTTCAAAGACTCAGCCACCAAACAGCCCACCTCACAAGATTTGCACAAAAAACGTTTTTGTTATTTAAAATAATTAAAACTTCCAAAAATCAATTATTTAAGAGCTTCGGAACTTCAATAATTCATAATAAATAGCCCTTTTATCAACAAATTCGAATCTCGCGATTTTTTATAGGAAATTCAATTTTCTACAACTTTACGTAAGAAAGTTTTTCAAATTCCAAATGAAATTGATCAAATCCATAAACAGACGATTTTACAAAGCTATAATCAAATTTCGGCCAATAATTGTGTCCACCAACACACAAAATATGTGTTAAACATTTAATGCCACAAAATACTCTTCCTCCTCATATACTCATATATCCCACATTCATTATAAAAATATCACCGTTAATATATTATTAAAATAATATATTTAAATGAATTATTTTATCAGAAAAAGATAAAATATTAATTTTCAATAATTGTCATTTTAAAAATTTTCTCCATCTATATCCATATAAAATCAATATTTTCCTCATCATATAAATTAATAATTAATTATTCACAAATAATATTACAAAATCACAGTATTGGCAACTAGGCCGTTCTCAGGAAAGAGGGGGCTTTCCAATAAGGATCTCTCCTTACTGGCGTGCAATTAGGTGACCAAACCTCTCTTTAGACAGAACTTTCTAGACATTGTCAATAATGTTATCCAATAATATTATTCAGATAATATGAATTATTGCTCCGATAATGGAAAATATTGTGTAATGACAATTTATTGAAACAACAGTAATATAAAATATCAATTCAGCAATTATTGAATCAATAAAATAAAATAATCGAGTAGTAATTATCGTAATAATTATTGAAAGTGTGCTTTTACGTAAGAATAAATAATTGGTGCAATCTCTGGTGTGCTATCGTTCAACAACGCAGTATTAGTGTGTTTTAACCACCGAGTATTCCAACAAAGATAATCGGTGAATAACTACGCCAATTATTTATAAACAACTTATATTTGTCGTTTTCTTCATCCAATCGCTTTCCGTTATGGGGCCCACAAAAGATCGCGCCATCGCATTTAATATTCCCCGACAAATCATTTAATATTCCACAACCAAACGTATATTCCCTAATAATAATGAATATTTTATAACCACTTGCTTATTCGAAATATTTCATGATTTTACCAATAACTATCCACATTAATCAAATCAACCCTTACTATTTCAAAATAATAAATAGAGGAAAATAAATTTCATTTATTAATAATTTGGGGTCTTACATGCAATAACTGGTGTGCTCTTCATGCAACCACGCGCACTTCATCGTATTTTAACCACGGGGTATTCCAACAAGTGTTACTTGTGAATAACTACGTCATTATTCAATTTTTCATTTTCTTCATCCGACAGTTATTCATTATGGGGCCCATAAATAAATAGGCTTGGCCGCATAAATGCGAATATTTCCCGACAGAAAGAATATTCCACAACCAAACGAATATTCCCCGACAATAATGAATACTTTATAACCACTTGCGTATTTTGAAAAATTCATATATCACCCTTAACTTTAACTTGTTATCAATTTAACCATTTACTGAATAGTAATTATAAGAAAAATTGAATACTTTTATTTCAAAAAAATTGGGGTCTTACAGTAATAATATAATTCTGAAACATTTTTACTCATGTCCATTGCATAAAGAAAATGCAAAGGGAGGATACTTGCACGATCGCTAGCGCGCCATAATACGCAACTTAGTTTAATCTTTTATATCACGACCTATCATTAATCAGATCATTCGTTCGATTAGAATAATATACTATAACATATAGTACTGCATTTCACAGTCAGCACATAATCTAATCACATTATCACACGTGTTCAACAGTCATTTCATCACAAACAAACATTAATACAGTCAAAATATCTAAGTCCAGATCAATTTCTGAAATATGTCGGTGTACCAACAGCTTTATCGGATAATTATCGAGTCTAAGACTCTATTCCAACGTTCAATATCCGTAAGTATCAGTCATATTATTTTAAATGACTTAATAAATATTTATTAATTTATCATGAATTTTCAAACACCGAAATCATTATTAAATGATTTAAATATCAAATAATTCTATTATCATTTAATTATTATTAAACTATTAATAATACTTTTATTCATTTACCAATAGTATTAATATTTTATTCATTTACTAATATTATTAATCATTTAATAATATTTTATTCCTTTACTAATGTTATTACATTTTTAATAACATTTTATTTATTCTCGAATATTATTATTTACTTAATAATATTTTAATCATCCAATAATACTTTAATTTAATATTATTAATCTTTTAATAATATTTTAATCTAAGATTAATATTTTAATCATTTAATAATACTTTAATCATTTATTAATATTTTAAATCAAATATGATTAACCATTTAATAATATTTTAATAAAGCTTTAATCTTAATATTTTTATTTACTTAACAATATCATATTCTAATATTGTTAATATTATAATAACATTTTAATAATTTAGTAGATCAATAAACAATTTATTTTAATTGTTCACCCTTTATAAAACTATTTATTTAATATCCATAAAAGGTCATAAATAATATTTCTTATTATAAATTACCAAAATGCTCTAAGATAGTCATGATATGTTATATTATGAGTATTCAAGTATAAAAATCACATTTTTCTTATTAAAGACATCATTTAACTATTATTTTTTATTCATAACTTAATCATTTTTAGGAAAAATAGCAAAGTGATTCCAAAAAATCGCATCTTCTGGATTTTGACAGAATATGAACCCACAAGGATCCCCAAATTTTTCTGGAATTTTAGAAAGTGATCTACTTTTTTTAAAATTCCCAAAACACTCGGATCTTGCTTCATTTTTCATAAATTGAGTTTTGCTCAGAAAAATCTGAAATTTTCAGGGTATGCTCTCCTAACATATATGAACCTACTGTAAACCTTTCGGGATTTTCCAGTGTATACACAGTGAGATATTCGAAGGTAAATATTTAGGAGTCCTTTACAGAAATAGTCATTACGCACAATCTATAACTCAAAACGTGTCCGTTCTTTTTCCTACATGTAGATAACTTCCCAAGGTACCTCTGTGAATTTTCCCAGATTTTTAAGAGACAAGAAACTATCCGAAACAGTCCAAGAAAAATGGGATAGAAGTTATTTTAGGGTTTTTGAACCCTTAACATTCCAAGTGGGCTGTTTTGGGAAAATCAGCCCCAACGGTTTCAAAACTTGCTAGATTTGTGTTCTATCACTTGGGTTTACTAGATAACTCATGTATCTACCACCCCCCTTTGATGGATCACAAATCTAAGTTGGAAAACTTGAGTTACACAAGATTTAGTGGAAGAAAACAAGAGTTTTCACCCTTAGAGAACATATGCTCATATTCTTCCTCTAAGCCTTTGATCTAACACTCAAGATACTTAGTTCCATACATGATGATATGTAGGACTAGGGTATCTTGAGTATTTGTTCATAACCCCAGCAAAACTCAAGAAAAAAAAAACAAAGTAGAAGAAGAAGATGAAGGTTAGGTTATACCTTGATTTAATGGCAACCTTCCTTGATCTACCAAAGTAAGTGATTAACTTAGGATGCATGAACAAACAAGCACTCCTCTCTCACTCTCTCTCTCTCTCTCTATACGGTCGAACCTCTCTCTCTTTTCTCTCTCTTGAAGTTGCTAGCTTGGGAGAAAAATTAGAAGAAGAAGAATGAGAGAAATGCAAAATGATCTAGCAAATGAGTGGGGTGATTAACTATCATCCCACATACTTTTATTGTCCATTGGATAAAAGGCTAATCATGATTAAAGGTGCTTAATAGATTTGCAACCAATGAGCGCTTGACAACCATGTACTTGTGTGTAAGAGTTACTAATTATGGACATTGTTTAGCTTAATTAGTTGCCTTAAAAGGCCTAATAGGGCCAGCTATATAAATGCCCACTAATTCCTTCATTTAGCTTTTATTTTAATGCATAAATTAGATAAATCAAAGGTCTAAAATACCCTTAATCAAGTGGACTAAGTTTGGGCTTGTATTTTATTTCTTTTAGGCTTCTAATTTAATTAGTTGGGCTATGTAAGTAACATAGCTTAACAATTTTAATTTATATTACCCTAATTGTTTATTTAGAGTTTCTATTCCCAATCTTATGGATTTTAATTTCTTATACATGTGACTTTAGCTCATAACCTAATTAGGTTTACTAGAAATAGGTTTAAAATTATTAGTCACTTGAAATAACAAGATTATCCACTTAAGTTAGTATACATATTAAATACTAACCCTTCCTTATTACCATAACCCATAGGTTATTTAATTGTCTCACCTAATGTATAATTAGGTCACGAAGCTTTCATTTAGGATTTAAAATAAAATAAAATTAGTTCCTAAAATTTGTAATTAGGGTTTCACACAATAATTCAAGGGTTTGTCACATAACACCATAATTGACAAATCATTGTCAATCCATATACATACAACATATAATTTTATCAATGAAAAATCAAAATATAAATAATATTATATTATTGTTCTCATTCCTTGATCAAAATCCAAAATTAGGGTTTAGATTCCATATTTGATTTATCGTCATACTTAACATTATTAATTAAGTTAAAATAATTAACATAATAATCTGTATAAAGATTCCTATAATAAAATAATTATTATAATAATTCTAAAAGAATCATTTCATATATTATATAAATAATATATAATTATATTTTCATGGAAAGTAATTAATAAAAACATTTCTACTATTAAATTAATTATTACAATAATATAGTTTATAACAATAAATAAATCTAAAATAAAATTATTTAAAATCATTCATGTAATAAGTATATCACATAAATACATATACACATTATCTTGGCACATATTCCCCATATTTATTTTAATAAATACAAAAAAAAAGATTTATACCCAAAATTTATAATTTATTTGTATAGAAAATATCGGGTTGTTACAATATCTCTATGTGAATTACAATCAAAGAAGGTTTAAGTTCAAGTTCTCTATCCGATTACATGCGATGTGAATCATATCTCTACCCTAACATTCATCAAGATTCAATTCATTCACAAAATTCAAGAACATATGCTATATTGACTAAGTCTAGACTCGTATTTCCTCTCTCGAATCCATACCAGTCCACATAAAATTGGTGATCAAATAATTCATAAATTCAATCACAAATCAATATAGATAAACTGAATAATAGCTTATTAAACTGAAAATCAAAGATTACATAATCATCGTTCCACTCAAAGATCCGTTATAAGCCTAATAAAGAATTTAGTTCATCATCAATGAATTAAATACTAAATTAATTAAAGTAAACATCATCCCAATTACAAATATAAAACTAAAGAAGAAGAATAAAATCTAGAACCACCCTTCTCTCTAGCCTTAATCTGTAATTGTTGTGAAATTGCCTTCAAAGTATCCCTCCAATGCTCTTGCTCAGAAAATCAGTCTTCAATGCTGTAATTGCTTGTATCATGCTTCAATCTTGTGTTTGTTGTAAATTATATCACTAAGACATGTATTCTGACTCTAATTCCTCACCAAAATGAGTTCCAATCCGAGACCATGACTATTCCTTACGTTTGTTGCATCACTTCAAACTAGAACAGGAGATTGATCCATGTACCCCCGCCCCGACGGGGGTTTTGCTGTGTAAGGAGCCTGCCCCGGCGGGCATGTAGACTGTCAAATTCTCTTGCACCCCAACCCAGCGGGGGTTTTGTGGAGTAAATAGCCAGCCCCGGCTAGCATACCTTCTGCTAGTTGTCCACTATAGCTCTAAACTTGCCACATTTCGCCATAAATCCACTCTTTTAGTCCAATTGCCACTCCACCACACCTAAACACAAAATAATGCTAAACAAGTAAAAATAAAACATAAAAATGAAGAATTAACACCGTTTAAGCTTGAATTAGACACCGATACGTAGGTATAAAACCCAGTTATCAAAATCCCCCAAACTTAAACAATGGTAGTCCTCGAGCACGAAACAAAACTAACATGGTATACAATGCAATGCAATGATTTGTAATGCATCTAATCTATATGCCTACAAATCCAACAATCATCATAAATTTAAATTTATTCCTCTGGCCTCAGAGAAATCAAAAAATCACTACAATACTTCATATCAAAACCAATCAATATTTCTTTATCAATCCTCGAATCTTAAACCGTTATTACTGGTATAGTGTGTGTGTGTGCTCAAAATTCATGCTAATTGATGCAGATTCAAATTTAATACATAAAAAGTCTCTTAGAAGGCATCGTACAGTGTAAACTCAAAAATTTCAAAAACAGACGAGATCTAACTAAAATTAAACAATCACCAAGATCAAGGGTCCAAATAGGGTACTTATGCTTTTCTTCCTAAATGATGTTATTCTTTTAATATCATTATACTGAAATATTGGTATGGATTTTATTGTGGAAATTCTACCTTTTGTGTGTGGGGGTTCTTATTCACGATACAAAGACTATTAACGATATCGGCACTATTCACTTAATCTGAAACTATTCACCGAAAAATGAAATTTTCTTCTTTTTGTCCAAGATGTCTATTACGGTTACTATCTTTGATTGTATCCATGTTTTGATCTTTATTTTTGAATTCTGCTTCAAAATTGGTTATTATGGAGTATTATTGAACTTGGATAAACTATAATACAAATCCCTAATATTTGTTCTTTTATCTCACTGGATTCGTTTTCTTTAAGATATTTTTCATCATCTTCAGTCCTAAATGATGATATAACTGAATATCTTTAGCCTGTAGTGTAAATATGAATGATTACCTAATGAATATCTTTGGCCGTAGTGCAAAGATGAAAAGGTGTTGAGATGAACATGACCAACTATTAATACAAATGAATATCTTTGGCATGTAGTGCAAAGATGAATATTTGATTCAAGATGTATATTGATTGATGTTACATGGATAAAATATTGATGATTGACTTTTAAATCTTAGAAGATAGTAGAATTCTTTCTCTACTTGACTCTTCTAATGGATTGTTGTTTCCACTGCAGTTGTTGATCTAAAACTTGTTGTCTATTATATTTTATCTTATTTTTCCCTGTTGAAGACTAATGATAATTTGTTGTATATTATCTTAGTCATAATATTCTTTACTGGGCTAGTTGAGCTCACCCTTTTCCTTTTTATTCCATTTTTCTTCTCATAAGGTGAGAACATAGTAGGAGCTAGTGGGGTATGGAGTGATGGTTCAGGATAGTTGTATTACTAGTCCTCACTATTTTGTAAAATAGTGTATCAATAATTTTAATGAGGACTCCTTTTGAGTTTGTATACTCTCTATTAGACAATAGTTGTATTCAAACTCACAGTATATGTGTTGTCGTATTTTGCACGACAATTGTGTTACTGAAGTTGTATTTGTTTTTGTACCATGTATTTGGCGACTCAGAATGGGTGATGTATACCTAGTTTGGGGGTGTCACAGTTGGTATCAAAGCTTAGGGATATGATCCCTGGCTGAGATGTGAGACAAGAACTAGGAGAGCAAAGATGGGAAATTCTGTCGCTAGTATGACCTGACTAAGTTTGTTTGGTATTTATTTGGTCGGTCATAGTATAGGGATTATATGTGACATGTTAATTAACCCTTGTTTTGTGACAGTATTTGAGAATGACAGCTGCAAATATTAACACTGAAGTGAATCAAACCATGGAGATACCTTTAATCACCACCCAGGGGAACGTGCAACATTAAGGCGATATTACTCCTGTAAACAACACTACCGAACAAATGATGAATGATGGGATGTTTAGAAGTTTTTTGCAGGTCATGCAAAATCAGAAGAGGGAAACTCGTGCACAAAATACGGGTGGAAACAATGCGCAGCTTGTCATAGTCAAGCAGTTCAAGGAGTTGGGACCACCAGAATTTGCGGGAAAGCCGGATCCGATTAAGGCAGAAACGTCGGTCAAATAAATTACCAAGATATTCGATGTCTTGGGATGCACGGAGGAACAAAAGGTTCCATTCGCCACCTTTATGTTCCGCGGTGAGGCAGATTACTGGTGGGAATCTGTGAAGCGTACCCAGCCTACCGCACTCAACATGTCATGGGAAACGTTTCAGAAACTGTTTAATGACAAGTACTTTCCTGAAAGTATTCGTCATATGATGGAGGTGGTGTTTATCAGACTGGAACAAAACAACATGACGGTGTCCCAGTACGAGGCGAAGTTCGCAGAGTTATCCAGGTTTGCACCTCATTTGGTAGAGAATGAGGAACGAATGACGAGGATGTTCCTGAGAGATCTAAAACCCGAGATTCAGCAATATCTTATCTCTCATAAATTTTCTTTATATTCAGATGTTGTAAACAGGGCTCAATTATTAGAGCGAGATAATGAGTATGTTCAACCAAGGGACCACAACCAGGGTCATACTGGTGGCGGCAGTCATCGGGGCAATGAAAACAAGCAGGGAGGAAAACATTCGGACAAAAGCGGTAACCACTCTGGTGGTAATCATGGCCGTGAAAATAGAAGAAGCGAGTCGGGAGGAGATTTCAAGAAGAGAAGGTACAACAATGACAACGTAAAGACGTTAGAACAAACATCAACTGTTTCTAAGGGAGGAGAACGAGCACCGGTTGTTTGTTATAAATGCGGAAAAGAGGGACACATCAGCCCAAACTGCCCACAACAATCCAAGGTGTGTTATAACTGTGGAAAGGAAGGTCATATAGCTAGAGATTGTCTAGTTGCAAAACCAAGTTCAACGGCGATGGTGACTCCAAAGGCTATCCTAGACAAGTCAAAGTCGGTGGTTCCTAGAAGGGCATTTTTCGTGACTGGCCAAAACGTGAGGAACCCAAACGAGGTGATCACGGGTAAGAAAATGATAAACTCTTGCGAAATTTATACCTTATTAGATACCGGTTCTACCCATTCTTTTATCTCTCTTGCTTGTGCTCAACGTTTAAACTTGACTCTGGAGAAGTTAGACCTTGACTTATCTGTTGAGACTCCGTTAGGAGAAACTTTCATTACATCTACTGTTTATAAATCTTGTTTGATTCAAGTTGGTACCATCACATTACCTGCCGATCTTATTTCGTTGAAAATTCTTGCATTTGATGTGATTTTAGGGATTGATTGGTTAACCACTCATCATGCTAAAATTTATTGTTTTCGTAAGGTTGTTAGTTTTCATATTCCTAACCAACCTGTTATGCGAATTCAAACAACTAAACCACTAAAATCAATCACTGTCATATCAAGCCATAAAGCTATTCATTTATTGAAAAATGGATGTCAAGCTTTCTTAGCCCATGTCACGAACTTGAACAAAAACACGTCAGATTTGAATAATATTTCTGTTGTTAGTGAATTTCCTGACGTATTTCCTGAAGATCTTCGGTCTACCCCCGAAACGTGAAGTTGAATTCTTTATTGACCTTGAACCTGGTACAAAGCCCATTTCTAAAACCCAATATCGAATGGCTCCTATTGAACTTCAGGAGTTAAAGGTCCAACTACAGGAGCTGTTAGACATCGGTTTCATTCATCCTAGTACATCTCCTTGGGGTGCTCCTGTGTTATTCGTAAAAAAGAAAGACGGGAGTATGCGTCTTTGTATTGACTACCGAGAATTGAACCATGTCACCATCAAGAATAGGTATCCGCTACCTCGCATTGATGACTTATTTGACCAGTTGCAAGGAGCACAATTCTTTTTAAAGATCGATCTTCGTTCTGGATATCATCATTTGAAGATTAAAGCGAGGATATTCCAAAGACCGCCTTCGAACTTCGATGCGGACATTATGAATTCTTAGTCATGTCTTTTGGATTGACTAATGCTCCTGCTGCTTTCATGGATATGATGAACCGTGTGTTCAAAGAATATTTGGATCAGTTCGTTGTTGTCTTTATTAATGACATCTTTATCTATTCCAAAAACCGTGAAGATCATGAGCGCCATTTGAAGCTGGTACTGCAAAGGCTTCGTGATAATAAGCTATATACCAAGCTGAAGAAATGCGAGTTCTGGCTTGAGGAAGTAGTATTCCTTGGGCATGTGGTTTCAAAACATGGAGTATCTGTCAACCTGGCGAAGATTGAAGCAATACAAATTTGGGAGCAACCGAAGTCGATGACCGAAGTACGTAGTTTTCTGGGCTTAGCAGGTTATTATCGGAGTTTCGTGGAAGGATTTTCTCGAATCGCTACTCCGTTAACTCAGCTGACTCGTAAAGATACAAAATTCGGTTGGAGTGAGGATTGTGAGAAGAGTTTTCAAGAACTCAAGAGAAGACTCATTTTGGCACCTATTCTGACAATACCATCTGGTTCAGATGGATTTGTTATCTACAGCGATGCTTTAGGCAAAGGGTTAGGATGTGTTCTCATGCAACATGGGAAAGTCATAGCCTATGCCTCGCGACAACTCAAAGAATATGAGAGGAATTATCCTACTCATGATTTGGAGTTGGCAACAGTTGTTTTCGTTAAAGATCTGGAGACACTACCTGTATGGGGAGAAAATGGAGATCTATACAGATCATAAAAGCCTCAAATATTTCTTTACCCAAAAAGAACTCAACATGCGGCAACGACGTTGGCTTGAGCTGTTGGAAGATTAAGATCATACCATCCAATATCATCTTGGAAAAGCAAATGTGGTAGCTGACGCGTTAAGTAGAAGATCATATGCGGGTACGAATGCAATGTTGTTAACATAAAGGTCCATTTTGTATGACTTGTAAAGGATGGAGATAGAGGTAAAGGCTCCAAGTACCCAGGTGATTATATCAAACATACGAATAGAACCGACTTTAATCGATAAAGTTAAAGCTGCTCAAGCTACGGACATGGAGCTGATGCGTATAAAGAAGAAAATGCAAGAAGGTGATATTCCAAAAGCAAGAATTGATGAAGAAGGAATACTTCGAGTCAACTCTAGACTTTGTGTTCCTAAAGATTCTGACTTGAAGCATAGAATCATGATGGAGACACACAACACACCGTTTCCAATCCATCCTGGGAGTACCAAAATGTACCATGATCTTCGACATACATTTTGGTGGAGAAATAAGAAAATAGAGATCGCGGAGTTTATCTTGAGCTGTTTAACTTGTCAACGTGTAAAAGCGGAGCATCAAGTGCCAAAGGGTCCATTGCAACCACTTGAGATTCTGAAATGGAAGTGGGAACACATTACTATGGATTTCGTTACGGGTCTTCCCAAGGTTTCTCAAGGCATAGATGCGATTTGGG
Organism: Panax quinquefolius; assembly: GCA_020205615.1. Classification (NCBI taxonomy): domain Eukaryota; kingdom Viridiplantae; phylum Streptophyta; class Magnoliopsida; order Apiales; family Araliaceae; genus Panax; species Panax quinquefolius. Next base: position 28,253,387 of record CM035166.1, read on the forward strand.
TTATTGTTGATAGATTAACCAAGTCTGCCCATTTCTTGCCTATACGGGAGACTTATTCCGTTGAACGTCTTGCTAGTATGTACGTGAATGAGATTGTAAGATTGCATGGCATGCCAGTATCCATAGTTTCGGATCGTGACCCAAGATTGTAAGACCCCAACTTATTATAAATGAAATTGAATTTCTCTATTTATTATTTTGAAATAGTAATGGTTGATTTGATTAATGTGGTTAGTTATGGGTAAAATACGCAAATATTTTAAATAAGCAAGTGGTTATAAAATATTCATTGTTGTCGGGGAATATTCGTTTGGTCGTGGAATATTCTTTCCGCTTGAGAATATTAAATACGACTTGCACCTTTGTGGGCCCCATAACTGAAAAAGCGATTGGATGAAAAAATGACAAGTATAAGTTGTTTATAAATAACAGTAGTTGTTACCATTAATCTTGTTGGAATACTCGTGGTTAAAACACAAGAATACGGCGTTTGTCAAGCATAAAGTACATAAAGATTGCACCAATTATTGATTCTTACGTAAGAAGGCACTACTCAATAATTGTTACAAGTAATTTCTTATTCAATATTTTATTTTATTGATTCAATAATTGCTACGTTGATATTTTATATTATTGTTGTTTCAATAATTGTCACTGCATAGTATTTTCCATTATCAAATCAATAATTCATATTATTTGAATAAAATTATTAGATAGCATTATTTGCAATGTCTAGAAAGTTCTGTCTAAGGAGAGGTTTGGTCACCTAATTGTGCGCCAGTAAGGAGAAATCCTTATTAGAAAGCCCCCTCTTTCCTGGAAACGGCCTGGTTGTTAGTATTGTGATTCTGTAATATTATTTGTGAATAATTAATTATTGATTTATATGATAAGGAAAATATTCATTTTATGTGGATATAAATGGAGAAAATTTTTAATGTGACAATTGTTGGAAATTGATATTTTATCTTTTCTGATAAAATAATTCAATTAAATATATTATTATATTATAATAATATAATAATTGTGATATTTTTATAATGAATGTGGGATATATGAATAAATGCGGAGGAGAAGTATTTGTGTTACTAAAAATATTTAAAACATGTTTTTCATGTTTGTGGACCCCATTTCTTGACTGAAATTTGATTATAACCTGTAAAATCGTCCGTATGTGAATTTCGGTCAATTTCTGTTTGGAATTTAGAAAAACTTAAAACTACAAAGTTGTAGAGAATTGAATTTCCTATGGAATGAACATAAGATTTGAATTTTTCTGATAAAAGGGCTATTTATTATTAATTACTGAAGTTTCGGAATAATTAATTATTTTAAGTTTTAAATAATTTTTAAAAGAAAAATGTTTTTAACAAGTTGGTGGGCCCCACTAGTATGTAAAATGAGCTGAAATCAGTTGTTCAAAGTGGGTGTAGGAATTTAAAATAATAATAATAATATTATTTTATTAAATTTTCTACTTTGGTGTTCTAAGCATTTTTCTATAAATAGTGTGCTTAGGTTAGAATTGAAAATCACACTAGAAACTAAAGTTTTCTCTCTCTATAATATCGAGCGTATTTTTGTGAGTATTTTCGTACTCTGAATGTTGCTATACGGTGCAAGTTCCTTTATCCAGTATTCCAGTTAGAAGTACTATCTTTTCGAGGTAAGGGATGTTAATTTTTTATAAATGATATTATTTCTTTCAATATCATTATGCCAGAATATTGATAAGATTTTTCTTGTGAAATTCTTGTCTTTTAGTGTCGGGGTTACTATTCACGTATACAACACTATTCACGTATACGACACTATTTACGAATACGGCACTATTCACAGAAAAATTAAATTTTCATTTTTTGTCCAAGATATCTATTATGGATACTAGCTTTGATTGTATCCATATTTTGATCTTCATTCTTGAATTTTACTCCACTGTGGTTATAACTGAATATCTTTGGCATGTAGTGCAAAGATGAATGATTTTCTGATGAATATCTTTGGCCTGTAGTAAAAGATGAACACGTGTTTAGATGAACATGATTAATCGGTGAATATCTTTGGCACAGAGTAAAAGATGAATATTTGATTCCAGCTATATATATTGATTGATGTTAAAGGGATAAAATATTGACGATGAACTTTTAAATTCATATATAGAAGATAGTAGATTTTATTCTCTACTTAACTCTTCTAATGAATTATTATTTCCGCTGCGAATATTGATTTAAAACTGGTTGTTTATTGTATTCTATTAGATTTTTCCCTGTTGAGGACTAACGATAATTTGTTCTATATTATCTTAGTCATAATATTCTTTACTGGGCTAGTTGAGCTCACCCTTTTCCTTTTTGTTCCATTTTTTTTCTCAGGAGGCGAGAATGTAGCGAGTACTAGTCGGGGTGTGGAATGATGGTTCTAGAAGTTGTTTTAGTAGTCCTCACTATTTTGAAAAATAGTGTATCAATAATTTTAATGAAGACTTATTTGAGTGTGGATATTGTCTAGATGACAATATTTGTATTTAAACTCACAGTTTAAGTGTTGTCGTATTTTGCACGACAATTATATTAATAAAGTTGTAGTTATTTCTGTACCATGTATTTGGCGATCTCAGAATGGGTGTTGTATACCTATTTTGGGGGCGTCACAGTTGGTATCAGAGCTTAGGGATATGGTCTCTAGCGGAGATCGGGGAATAGTACTAGGAGGGGAGAGACGAGTAAATCCTTCGCTAGTGTGTCCTACCTAAGCTTATTTGTTGGTCGGTCATAATAAGGATATTATGTGGCATGATAATTTCTTTAATTAACCCTTGTTTTATGGCAGTATTTGAGAATGACAGCTGAGAATATTAACAGTGGAGTGAATGAGACCGTGGAGATACCTTTAATCAGCACCCAGGGAGACGTGCAACAAGAAGGCAATATTCCTCTTGTAAATAACACTACCGAACAAATGATGAATGATGGGATGTTTAGAAGCTTTTTACAGTTCATGAAAAATCAGACGAGGGAGACTAGTCACAGCCAAGTAGTTTAAAGAGTTGGGACCACCAGAATTTGTGGGAAAGCCAGATCCGATCAAGGCAGAAACGTGGGTTAAATAAATTACCAAGATATTCAATGTCTTGGGATGCACGGAGGAATAGAAGGTTCTATTCGCCACCTTTATATTCCGTGGCGAGGCAAACTACTGGTGGGAGTCTGTGAAGCGTACCAAGTCTGTCGCACTCAACATGTCTTGGGAAACATTTTAGAAACTTTTCAATGACAAGTACTTTCCTGAAAGTATTCGCCATATGAAAGAGGTAGAGTTTATTAGGCTGGAATAAAACAACATGACGGTGTCCCAGTACGAGGAGAAGTTCGCGGAGTTATCCAGGTTTGCACCTCATTTGGTGGACAATGAGGAACGTATGACGCGGATGTTTCTGAGAGGTTTGAAACCTGACATACGTCAGTATCTCATTTCTCATAAATTTTCATTATATTCAGATGTTGTCAACAAGGTTCAATTATTAGAGCGAGATAACGAGTACATTCAACAGAGGGACCACAACCAGGGTCATACCGGTGATAGCAGTCATCGGAGCAACGATAACCAGTGAAGAAAGAAAAATACGAACAAAAGCGGTAACCACTCTGGTGGTAATCGTGGCCATGAAAATAGAAGAAGCGAGTCGGGGGGAGATTTTAAAAAGAGGAGATTCAACAATGACAATGTGAAGATGTAAGACCCTAACTTTTATGAATAAAGATTAAATTCTCTCGAAATATATTTTTGAATATTATGGTGTGGATATGATATAATGTTATAGTTGTGGGTATTATTTACAAATTTTGCAAAGTAAGCAAGTGATTATATAATATTCGATTGGTCAGGGGATATTCATTTTAACAGGGAATATTCGTACGACGGCACAATCATTGGTGGACCCCACAACGAAAGTATTGTCGTAGTTAGAAAATGACAGAATTATCCATTTATAAAAATAACGGCGAAAGTGTTACCATTAAAACTGTTGAACTACCCGGTAGTAAAAGTACAAGAATGTCTGGCGTGGTTGCGTAGAGTAGCATAATCGTATTGATTATTGATGCTTACGTGAGAAGTCACTCAGTTATACTCAATTATTGCTACAGTAATTGTGGCATCATATCTCTCATATTATTGATTCGATTATTGTCATAGTATCATCTGCATTATATGATATATTATTAAATCAATAATTGAGATGACAAAGTTATTCATATTATTAAATTGCAATATTTACAATGTCTAGAAGTTCTGTCAAGGAGAGGTTTGGTCACCTAATTGCGCGCTAATAAGGAGAAATCCTTATCGGAAAGCCCCCTCTTTCCTGGGAATGACCTGGTTGTTAAATATTGTGAGTTATAATATTAATGATGAATAAGTTCGTGTTGATTAAAGATGAATTTGATAGTTCCATTGTGTTGGGATTATTAGTGTTAATGGAAATCGACATCTATTTCGATGATAATTGATGTCTGGGGGATATATTGATAAATCGGGTAATTTATCGGATAAATGAGCAATTAATTGCTACTAATTCACATGCTTATATAACTATTTGTTCACATGTGTGTACTACTGAATCACATTCTTGTACTATTAGGGGAGCTGGTGCAAGATTGATAATACTTGCATGACTAAGTTAAAAATAGAGGTATAGATGGAGGTACTTGTTGCCTCTTTTTCAGTTCTGATAAAAGAGCTCTAACTCATGCAAGTATACATGCGTCAACAAGTAATATAGAGTAAGTCGAGTATCGATCCACAGGGAATTAACTAATAAAGTTTACCAAGCATTAACCCATAACCATTTCAGTCTTATTTGAACGAATGACAATATATTTTATATTTAAACTATGAAATTAAATAAACCTAACTACTTCTAGAGTGAGACTAGATAACGAAGACCTGAGATTACAATTTCATCTATTGACTCATTCAAATCCATACATATCATGTTAAGCCAAACTAATTGTACCGGTTTGTTAGTCGAGAACACTAAAGTAAAGTATAACCATCTTTCAATGCACCATACCCATATCACATATAATCCACAATTGATAGAATACACATGAACACCCACATTACCTAAATCACTATATGTCTATGTGACTTACAAATAATTAGGGTTTAATTCCAAGTTCTCAATTGACTACGAGTGGTGCTTTAGATATGCTCATCCTAAGCACAAATCATACATCCCATCACAACGTAGAATATACAATCACAAGCTATCAAGATTAGATCTAAACCCATACTTCGTCTTTCAAGTTCATATGGGTTATCACAGTAATTGATGGCCAATTAACTAAGCAATTAAGCATGAATCTTAATAGACAAATCCATATAAATCAATAAGGCTAACAATGAAACATATCAGAAATAACTAATCCATATAATCCATTGCAATCTCAGAATAGAAGTTAAGTCATAATTGAATTAATGTTATTATCCACATATTGAAGACACATCATGAGATACAATAAGCAATCAAAGAAAGAATAATGATAGAGAGTTGTAGTGCAAATCTGTTCTCTTGAGCCAAGGTTGAATCTCTAATGATTTCCAATTGCTTCAAGTCCCCAATCCAATCAACTCTAAAAAATACCTACACCAATCTACTATATTCTATTATTGAAATTAAAGAGAGAAGAAGACAATAGCTTCAGCCCCCAAGGGGTGGAATATCCTTTACATCATGGAAATAAGTCTAATATATAAGCCTTAATTGAATCCCTCTCTCTGTTACGTGTCAATTGCACTGTTTAATGAAAAGTCAGCGTTGGTCAGCACCCAAAGTCACGCGGCCACGCAAGAATTGGCCTAAGTTGGGCACGCCCGCGCGAAAGCTGAAAATCACATCTTTTGCTACTCTGATGAAGTCGCGCTGTCACAGAGAATTTATAGCGCCTTGCATGCTGGTGATTTTCTCTGCGCAGATGCTCTAGTAAAATGGCCATAACCTTTGATCCGTGAAGAGTTACGAGACCTTCCACCTATCAAATCGAAGATATCGACAATTTCTACAACTTTTATTCTTTGATGATTGAGAAATTCTGGCTGAATGGAGGTTGAAATTGGGCTGGAAGGGACTGCTCTGAAAATGGCGAACCAAAACAGCGAAGTTTGACGTCCGTTGGTACAACGATCATAACTTTTGCATCCGAACTCTGATTAGAGCAATTCAAGATATTCTGGAAAGCTATGAAGACGCTCTACATTGTAAGCTAAGTTCCAAACCAACACATGAAGTAAACATGAAAGCCCAAATGATGTCCGGATTGCCTTTTCTTTGCATTTTCTTTACTTTTCATTACCAATAATCGCTCACACCGCTCCCAAACATAATACCTACAAAATGAACACAAAATGCATGAAAAGTAACTAAGACACATGAATATAAGCAACTAATTCAAGTAAAAGATACCGGATAAGTGTATATAAAATCCACTTATCAAATACCCCCAAACTTAAACCATTGCTTGTCCTCAATGCTAATGCAATCTACATGCTATGCAAGCTACGCTACTATGACAATGAATCCCCAGATTTTCAATCATGTTAAGAATTCCAGTAAACTATACCTCAGAGAAACATCAAGATTCAAGAACAAAGCATCAAACTAAGCTAAAGGCATAATGACATACAATCAGATAATCCTAACCTGCTATAAAGATGTTGTGTGTGTGTGATGTGTTCGCAGATAAGCTTGACAAAGGTGAAAATACCACATGCTTTATTGCGTAAGGCAGAAAATTGAAGTTTAAATCAAGAACTACATATACTAATGGGACATCTGAAAGTAATATGCACACAAGCCAATCATGTTTGATGATAAAGCATATACTTTGTAACAATCTTATTCATTTATTAATAAAAATTATTAATTTATTAAAGGCTTTTAATTATCTACATGATGCTGTTTTATAATATGTGATAAACCCATAGTTTTAAGCAATGCATTTAGAATAATGATGATGATCATTCTAATGAGATCTAAATTCTTAGAAAGCTTAAAACTAAAATAGTTCCCAATCATTGGATTACTAAATTGTGGATTAGGGAATCCAGATAGATTGGTACATACGTTGCTTGCTCATTGGATGAGGATGATTGATCTCATGATCATTTGTGTGGAGACACTAAAGCAAGTATGTAGGTGCTTATTAGAGAATAAGTTCACTGAACGTGGCTCGCTAAGGAATACCTAATGGAGTTTTACTTGCCTGTCAATAGGAATTCCTGTAGTGATAGTAGTACAAGTAATCCTTGGACTTGAGATCATCATAGTATCTTGTGTATGATGAGTTATACTTTAACTTATTCCTTAAGACCCTTAGGGTATATCAAAGGGTATGCTTGGGTATAATAAGTTGTACATGGAGATAATGTATGATCAATAAAGAATCTACCACTTCTAATAAAAGAAGAGAAATGTCCTATGTGATTCGATAAATGACAACCCAAAGAGTCTTGGGTTAAGGCATAATGAAATTAGAAAGGAGTTTCTAATTTGCATTATTTGGAGTTGTGCATTTAAGGATCGAAATACATATAATTAAATAAAATAAGACTTGACAGTAATTCCATGTCTTATATTTAATTGGGACATTGTATGGTGGAAGGATTGAATTGTACGGTAACTATTTACTCAAAGGTTCTTTTATGATTAATGTTGAAATCTATATTATCTGGAAAGTCGTTGATCGCTAGGGAGGCTTATCCCTATTGTAGAATAAATATTATTTATTTAAATAAATTAATTATTTAATTTATTTATTTAAATAAGATTAGAATTGTTCTAATTGATTTATTCACAACCGGTTTAATATGGAGAACCTAAAGGGTCACACCATAAAAGGAAGAATAATTATTTAAGAAGTTAATGGCATAATCGTAATAATATGTTAAGTATATTTAATTTAATCTATGGTGATAGAATAAATTAAATAGCTTAATATTTATTATTTAATATTTTAGAAATATTAAATATAAATTAATAAGAGGAGTCTTATTAATATTATTACAATTATTATTATTTTAATTTCTAAAAGAGTTTAGGAATTAATTTAATATAAGTACTCTCATTTATTTCTAATAGGATTGGGGAGGAAAATTAGTTAAAGGAGTTTAATTAATTATCCCTAATAAGATTAGGGAGCTTAATTAATTAAAAGAATTTAATTAATTAAATAAAACTCAATTCCTTAATTGTTAAGGTGGGTTGCCCACATCCATAAATTAGAGGAGTCTTATTATGGGTGAGGTGGTTGTTGACTTTTACAACATACGTAATTCCAATAGTTGGAGAGTACGCCCCCTTTTTCTATACAGATAAGAAAAACTAGGGTTTGAGCCAATACCCCTTCTTCTTGAAAATTTTTCTTCCTTGGTGGATCACCTCTAGAGGCCAAACACATGGGTGGCTAACGTTGATCAAAGGAAGGAACCAAACCCGGTGGATTCAAGGAGATCGCGGAGAAGTAGGAGGTGAACTCGCACACGAGGAAGCTTCTCGTTTTACAAGGGTATGATTTCATAATTTCTTATTCTTTGTTTAATTAATAATTGTGCATAAAGGGTGATCCGGGTATATGGTTTGTAATTTTTTTTTAAAACTCTGATTTTACACGCTTCCGCATTATTTTGCAATTTGATTGCTTCTTGAATATTACAAACCTAACAGTGGCATCAGAGCCAAACCTTTATGTAAATTATTAATTGTTTTAATTTAATATCTATATTGATATGTGTTTAGAACAATTTAATTGGGCAAAATTTTATTGTATAAAATTTTAAAAAAAAATAAAAAAAAATCCGTGTCCTTTTAATTTTTTTTTTTCCGCGTGGACAAAGGGTTCACGGGATAAACAAGATTCATGTACGGAATTACGAGGCACGAAAATCAAGGATTCGCTGCTATGAAACATTTTTTTTAAAAAAAAGTTTCTCCTGTTAACTAAGTTCAAGGCATGCACGGAAATTAATTAAAAAAAAAAAGGAGGCTACAGGATTTTTTGTTAAGTGGATTTCGGCAGAAGCCTTTTATCAATATGATTCCTGTAATATAGTTATATATATATTAACGAAAATCACAAGGCCATGTGATCCGGTCATTTTTTTATTTTATTTTTTGTATGCTGATTCGGTTATTTTATAGTATTAGTATATATATCCGTGCAGCACTAAAAAAAAAAAAAAATGGACTTGGGCAACCATCTTAACGTGGCAGTAACGTGGCAATTAATATGAATGATTCATATTGATTCAATTTGGTTTTTGCACGGATTTCAAACGGTTATTATGTATTTATATATATATATATATTAACGGTAATAATATATATATAATATTCTTAATTATTTTATAATTAAAATAAAATGTTTATTTTAATTTTAAAATAAAATGTTTATTTTAATCTTAAAATAAAAAGATTTATTTTAATTTTAAAATTAAATTTCATGCTAACTAATTAGAGTTGGAATTTGATTCCATGATAACTAATTGGAGTTGAAATTGGATTGCCTAATTTCCTTAAATAAAGGAGTTTATTTAAATATGAAATAAGATTTCATATTATTCAAAATAAAGGAGTTTATTTGTGAATAGGAAAAAGAATCCGTGTTTCCTTAAATAAAGGAGTTTATTTAAATATGAAATAAGATTTCATATTATTCAAAATAAAGGAGTTTATTTGTGAATATGAAAGAAAATCCGCGCTTTCCTTAAATAAAGGAGTTTATTTAAATATGAAATAAGATTTCATATTATTCAAAATAAAGGAGTTTATTTGTGAATAGGAAAGAAAATGGGTGTTTCCTTAAATAAAGGAGTTTATTTTTTTTACATGGAATTGGATTCCATAATTAATTAAAATAAAGGAGTTTATTTTGATTAAAGATTTTGATTAAAATAAAATAGTTTATTTTATTCAAAATTGGATAAATTAAAATAAAATAGTTTTATTTTGATTTAAATTTGGATTTAAATAAAGGAGTTTATTTTTATTCAAAAATAGATTTTATACTAACTAAATTTGCCCATTAAATGATATCAATATATATATTAAATTTTTATTATTCATAAGATGAATGATATTTATTGATGCATATAGTGATGTGTATGATAATAAATGGGATTGATTATGGACTATTGACCAATGTGATTGGATTTTATTTTAGTTGGATGCATGAATGTATGGGTTTTATTAAATGGGGTCTCGTGACTCGCCTTCTCTAATTTTTTCTTAATGTAAATTCTATCTCCTCCTATGTACTTCCCTCGATCACGATCAAGGTTTCTATTTATTTTAAATAGTTTTGTAATAGGAATAGTTAGAATTAATTTTGAAAAATTGGAGATCAAGGAGCAAGGAGCGCTTGAAGACCCGTTTGTAATGGAGCCCGGGTTTAAATGTAATAGTTATATTTAAATATTATTTCTTGCACCCTGGGGTTTGACCTTTTGGTTCACTTGGTGGCTCTAGTGAACCAAACTAGAATAAAAGTCCATAATCAATCCGGGTAGAATATAGTATTCTATATGTGCATGCTTATACTATATATTTTATATATTATGCAAACATGCTTCGCATGTTCATTAATATGACGCGTATTTATATATATATAATGCATGCTACCTAAACAAGATGAGACAAATTAATAACAAACCCTCAATTTTTATATTAAGTCCTAAGCGCTCAAAGATATTTGGAATATCGAACGTCGCTTTCTAGCATGATAAAATTAATAGAGTATTAAATATTTAATATGAGTTTGTTGTGTCACCACAAGGTAAGTATTAAGTATTTAAGATGTTAATTTATCACATTTGATGCTTATAAAGAAAATTGAACAATATTGTTTTGTCAGTGTCACCACAAGGATGATATTTTTCTTTTTGAATATATGGAGTGCTAGGTCGGACTTAACTTGGATAATTTTGATTCGGATGTGCCACCACTTGATCAAAATAATCTAAGAGGCAAAATACAAGGAGTTGCATAGTTGATGTAATTGACAAAAGTTGTCTACCTATTTATTTATATATAGTTTGTTGTGTCACCACAAGGCTATATACATTTGAAATGGGATCCTTATTCTCACTAGCAAATCTTTAATTAGATTTTTGCCGAACTATATAACCGAGGGTAATATAGTTTGAAAAAATAGTGGGAGATACTAATTTAAAACAAGACCTAAATTATTTTGGTAATTAATAAAAGAATGTATGTTAAAATGTTGTTAATTACAAATTCATTTACTGTAATTTTACAATGTCTAAAATTACTATCATTGCGAAGCATATTAGATGCTAAATTAACCGGCCGAATTAAAGCGGATTGGTTAAGGAATTTGAGAATAGTTCTCATTCTTTGAAAAGTTATATTATGTCCTTAATACGCCTATCCTCGCAATGGTTGCGCATAATGCCTCGAGGAAGAGATTGCTACTTTTAGAAAATGGCAAGATGATGCATGGTTGGCTCAATGCATCATGCTCGCATCTATGAGTAACGAGCTTCACGTCACAAGATGAAACTATGGATGCTCCTACTATATTCCCGCACATCAAGTAGTTGATGGTGAGGAAAGTAGGACCGATAGATATCGAGATATCTAAGGAGCTCTTCCGATCTAGAATGGCCAATGGCACTATATAATGCGGACAAAAATTTCTTAACATAATCAATTTGATTGATCAATTAGGACAACGAGTTTTGTCATGGATGGAGAGTTGAGCCAAGATTTGATCTTGCCTCACTCCGGACTCCTTTCACAATTGATGTGAATTTTTCATATGAACAAGCTAGATATCACCTCACCGATTTGCTTAACATATTGAAAAATGTTGTGAGTCACTTTCAACCAAGAAAGATCAAGTCTTACCGGTAGGGGCCAAAGGATCTTCCAAAAGAAGAAAGATTCAAAGAAAGTAAATAGAAAGGCAAAATAAAGGATAATAAGAACAAACTCGATTTGGATAGCAAAGGAGTTTGCTTCCACCGCTATAAGCACCGACATGGAAAAAAGCGCAAGAAGCATCTTGCAGAGGCTAACCAAAGAAGCTTAGTGAAGTTTTGGTTACAAATACAAATTTGTTCATGATTTAAAATAAATTTTTCTTTAAGTCAAGGTTCTACTTGGGTATTGGATATCGACTTTGGTTATCATAAATATAGATTTATGAAGGGACCAAGCAGAAGTAGAAAGCTAAACAAATATAAGTAATCCTATGTGCGGAAAATGAAGCAAAGGTTGCTACATTAGCCATAGAAACTTATAGTTTAGCAATGCCTACGGGCAAATCTATTAAGTCAATAAGTTGTTATTGTATTCCAGTTCTCGTTGAAAACATTATTTCCATTTTATTGTTGGACAATGAAATCTTTGGTATTATATTTAAGAACAATTGTTGTTCTATTTATAATAATAATGTTTTGTATAGAACTGAAATATTACTTAATAGATTTTGTATACTTGACTTACGTGAAAAATATATTTTGCAAATTGAACAAACTAGTATAAGAAAGGGAGATGATCATTCAAAGAGTTGAATGCGTGTATTTGCTGAAATACAAGTGTGAATTATTTGAAAGGTTCAAAGAATTCAGAAGTGAAACAAATTGGCAAAGTATTAAGATTCTTTGATTAGATCAAGGAATAAATACTTGTGCAATAAGTTTCTAGATCATCTCAAATGGTTTTTCTCATAATGGACACCTCATGATGCGTAATAATTGATTGATGTATCTGAAATGAAAATCGTACCTTGTTGGACATGGTGCGGTCCATAATGATTTTACCGACATTCCAATATCCTTCCGGGATAATGTCTTAGAAATGGTCGTGACATATCTACGAAAATGGTAACCTCAAAATCCTACCCCAAGACACCATAAAAGTTATGGATGTGGAGGATTCCTAATCTTAAGTATGTTAAGATAAGGGGTTGTCCAACTTATGTGAAAAGGTTTCAAAGGATAAGCTTGGGACAAAATTTGACATGTACTGATTTGTGGGACATCCTAAAGTAAGTTTAGGGCATATGTTCTATAATCACGCTTAGCAAAAGGTGTTTATTGCGAAACACACGCGCTTCTAAGATAAATGTGTTTATCATTAAAAGGGCTAATGGGAGGATAATAGATCTTGAAGAGTTCAAGAACCACAAAATACTATAAGTCAAATAAGAGGAACTCGTAGATAGACCTATTATACCACAATCAATCGTAAATGCGGAATTGTATCAAGATACACAGGAGGTATGGATTCATCATAGATGATGATGATGAGGTACACATCATAGAAGATGATGATCCAGAGTTACATTCGATGAGGTAAGACTTCTAGTGTGTACAAAAGGGTCAGTGGGAGCGTAGTGAAATTTCTAGTATTATATGTTGATATACTACGAATAAGGAATGACATACCAATGCTACAATCAGTAATGATAAAGTTGTCTAAACATAACCTCCATGAATGATTTGGGAAGAGTATCTTAATTGGGGATAAAATCTATATAGATAGATACAACAGGATGCTCGACTTAACCCAAGGAACGTATATTCATTTGATGCTAAAGTCGTTTAGCATGGCAAACTCCAAGAGATGTCTCATGTTGATGAGCCATGGAGTGTATCTCTCTTAATAGTCCCCATAGACTCCAAAGAAGAGAGATCGCATGAGTGACAATCATGTATGCAATTAAATATACGAGACCTGATGTTGATCGGTCATATTCTGGAGAAGATCACTGTAAGACAGTGAAAAATATCTTAAAGTTCTTAACCAGCACTAAGGATGTGAGCAAACATGGTGGGTCTGAATTAAAACTAGAGGGCTTTACAGACTCAAGTTTTTCAGAATGAGACTCAAGACGATCAAAAATCCATTTTAAGGTAAAGTGTTACCTTGAACAGTGGTGTAGTGAATTGGAAAGGTTCCAAACAGCAAAGAGTTGCTGGTTTAGTGATAAAGACAAAGTAAATTACAAGTTGAAGCTACAAGTTGATTATTTGGATTAAAAGTTCATTACAGAACTAAGAATAGTTCCTAAGTCTCATCTTGGATCTAAACATGTGTTGTGGCACTTTCATTTGATTATTAGAATCATTGAAAGATGGGAAATCACTATAGAGATAGTGGACTCTCATGAACAACATTACATATCCATTAACTAAAGCTTATCCAACAAAGCGGGATAATAATCGTCACTTAGAAGAAGAGTATAAGATACAATGGCGATTGGCTTTAGTGCAAGTGGGAGATTGAAAGTAATATGCACACAAGCCAATCATGTTTGATGATAAAGCATATACTTTGTAACAATCTTATTCATTTATTAATAAAAAGTATTAATTTATTAAAGGCTTTTAATTATCTACATGATGCTGTTTTATAATATGTGATAAACCCATAGTTTTAAGCATTGCTTTTAGAATAATGATGATGATCATTCTAATGAGATCTAAATTCTTAGAAAGCTTAAAACTAAAATAGTTCCCAATCATTGGATTACTAAATTGGGGATTAGTGAATCTGGATAGATTGGTACATACGTTGCTTGTTCATTGGATGAGGATGATTGATCTCATGATCATTTGTGTGGAGACACTAAAGCAAGTATATAGGTGCTTATTAGAGAATAAGTTCACTGAACGTGGCTCGCTAAGGAATACCTAATGGAGTTTTACTTACTGTCAATAGGAATTCAGTAGTGATAGTAGTACAAGTAATCCTTGGACTTGAGATCATCATAGTATCTTGTGTATGATGAGTTATACTTTAACTTATTCCTTAAGACCCTTAGGGTATATCAAAGGGTATGCTTGGGTATAATAAGTTGTACATGGAGATAATGTATGATCAATAAAGAATCTACCACTTCTAATAAAAGAAGAGAAATGTCCTATGTGATTCGATAAATGACAACCCAGTGAGTCCTTGGGTTAAGGCGTAATGAAATTAGAAAGGAGTTTCTAATTTGCATTATTTGAGTTGTGCATTTAAGGATCGAAATACATATAATTAAATAAAATAAGACTTGACAAAGAATTCCATGTCTTATATTTAATTGGGACATTGTATGGTGGAAGGATTGAATTATGACGGTAACTATTTACTCAAAGGTTCTTTTATGATTAATGTTGAAATCTATATTATCCGGAAAGTCGTTGATCGCTGGGAGGCTTATCCCTATTGTAGAATAAATATTATTTATTTAAATAAATTAATTATTTAATTTATTTATTTAAATAAGATTAGAATTGTTCTAATTGATTTATTCACAATAGGTTTAATATGGAGAACCTAAAGGGTCACACCATAAAAGGAAGAATAATTATTTAAGAAGTTAATGGCATAATCGTAATAATATGTTAAGTATATTTAATTTAATCTATGGTGATAGAATAAATTAAATAGCTTAATATTTATTATTTAATATTTTAGAAATATTAAATATAAATTAATAAGAGGAGTCTTATTAATATGATTACAATTATTATTATTTTAATTTCTAAAAGAGTTTAGGAATTAATTTAATATAAGTACTCTCATTTATTTCTAATAGGATTAGGAGGGAAAATTAGTTAAAGGAGTTTAATTAATTATCCCTAATAAGATTAGGGAGCTTAATTAATTAAAAGAATTTAATTAATTAAATAAAACCCAATTCCTTAATTGTTAAGGTGGGTTGCCCACATCCATAAATTAGAGGAGTCTTATTATGGGTGAGGTGGTTGTTGACTTTTACAACATACGTAATTCCAATAGTTGGAGAGTACGCCCCCTTTTTCTATACAGATAGGAAAAACTAGGGTTTGAGCCAATACCCCTTCTTCTTGAAAATTTTTCTTCCTTGGTGGATCACCTCTAGAGGCCAAACACATGGGTGGCTAACGTTGATCAAAGGAAGGAACCAAACCCGGTGGATTCAAGGAGATCGCGGGAGAAGTAGGAGGTGAACTGCATTGAGGAAGCTCGTTTCTACAAGGGTATGATTTCATAATTTCTTATTCTTCGTTTAATTAATAATTGTGCATAAAGGGTGATCCGGGTATATGGTTTGTAATTTTTTTTTAAAACTCTGATTTTACACGCTTCCGCATTATTTTGCAATTTGATTGCTTCTTGAATATTACAAACCTAACAACATCAACTACTCCAACACATCAATACAAACTAAGGTTCAACAATGGGTTTATTCTGCTTTATTTTTACTCGCGAGGACGATTTTTGCACTTTTCATGGTGTTTATGATATATATTATATATATATATATATATATATATAGCGAGTGCTTTTACGTCCATCTCACCTTCTATTTCCGCGAGTCTTTTACGCTCCATCTCGTCCCAATAGAAAGCATACCCATGTGTTCTCAAAGTTTGAGTATCTGTGTTTTCATAGTCTATGTCTACTTTATACACAATTCCATCTTTAAAAACAACATTTTCTACTCAGCACACAAGCATGCTAATCTTAACTAACAAGCAAATAGGAACATTGTCGTGCTACCTGGTAACATCTAAACAGCAAGCATGAATTATATCATGTATAAAAATATAATTAAGCTCAAGATATCAACCAAGTTCAAAAATCTATCAAACTTCTATTTCATCATAGGCCAAATTAGAATTCAACTAACTAAAAACATGGGATTATGCAATGTTATGCAACTAAACACATACTAAGTAAACAAGACAAAAGAAAACTAAGAAAAAAATTCATGTAGAATTTAACTACAAGATACTAAAATACCCCTACTATGCAACTTAAACATGCAATCAAACTATATGCAACTAACTATATGCAACAACTACTCACTACAACTCAATACCCCCAAACTTAAAATTAATAATTACCTCATTGTAATTAAAAGTGAAAGAATACTCCCCTAAGTGGCAATGTCATCTCCGTTCCCCTCCTCATGATCCGATGGTATATCAGGTGATGACTAAGTTTGAGATATTCTATGGTTGGAAACTGAGTGTGCGCTTCTAACTGTCCGAACGCTTTAGTCAGAAATTCTAAAAATTCAGCAATTTTTTTCATGATCGAGCTATGCAGCTGTACGCATGCGATGTGTTTGGCATGTAGTTAGGTATGCGTGCGACTTCTGATTCTCTGGCGGTTTAGGTTTTTGACTTACATTTGATCCTCGAATGCTTGCAAAGAATTGGATTGAACACGAGAGGAGAAACAATCAAACCATTATTAATACTTACCATTATCCAACATCTACTAAATATGGAAATATAAATAAGAATTAAACAAGGAGGGAGAAAGATTGGATGGGGTGCCTCCCATCTAGCACTCGGTTTATAGTCCGTTAGCTGGACTCTTTTCTTGACACCGCTATCCAATTCCTCTACGATAATTTTGGAACCCTCCATCCATTAGAACTGTAATGTGCGTAGGTAGGTTCCCCATCATGAGAGTCTTTGAATTTAAGCCACCTAGCATATTTCATGTACATGACGTTCCCAGTTCTAATGCATAGCTAGGTACTTCGTTCGTTATATTTATGAATAAATTATTGCATTGAGGATAAAAGATACAACGGGCTCTTCTTCTTCTATTTTCTCTTCCTCAACCCACCATGTTTTTAAGCGGCCTCATAATCGCAGAAATTCTTGCTTTGGATGTGACTACCAAGGGGACATGGGTGTGCAAAATTCACTGAATTTTTTAGCTCTGGCGGAAAAGGCACTTGGGGTATTATACAAGTCGATTCATGTTCTATATTATCCAATTCCTCAGTTGTCTCCTCAATGATAACTTCTTTGAGCTCATCCAGTGGCATGTACACTTCTGGTACTCCATCAGTTTCATCATCCATGACATAGCACCAATTATTTTGCGGGCGATTGCTCAAGGCTTCGAACATTTGATCCATATGATTCTGAAGATTCCAAATTGACCTCTTTTGCTCAATCATCTCCTCCTCAGTTAATGCTACAAACATGAACCACAAATCCTCCAGTCTTGAATTATCCTGTTCAGTTTCAAAATTCATGTATTGTGGGCCATTCATTGAAGAGTTAATGAGTTGTTCCATCTGTCTGTTAAGATTTTGGCTTGCTAACTCCTGACTCATCATCATCTCTTCATGGTCTGCTATGCTCTTAGACATGAATTCCTTTAACTATGAATTTTCTTCTTGTAGCAATGGAGGTGGATATGAGAAATCTGATGGATGTGTTGAACTTGGGATGCAGTATTGGTTAGGATAGTTATAACTCCATTCATAATCTGGGTGATACCCCCAACCTTGTTGATAATCAGGATAAACGCCGTTGTTGAAGTAATCACCCCCAAACTGCACTTGTCCAACCTTGATGTTGCACTAATAACTCGCATGCTCGCCAGCACAGTATTCACATGTAACTACTATCTCTCGAGTGCGTTGGGCTGCAAGAATATCCAACCTCTCCGAAAGTGTTGCAATTTGTGCTGATAATGTAGAAAATACATTGAGTCTCTCAGTGCTTGTGTCCCTTGGTTAAATCATATTTGCATAAGGCCATTGATAAGCGAAGTCACCCATGGTACCTTAAAAGAGAGAAATATAAGAAGATAATTAAAACAACAACAATTTTTTTTAAAAAAAATTAAGACTAATTTGATTGAAATTAATGTTGGCAAAAAAATTTCAAGCTAATTCCACGGCAACGGCGCCAAAAACTTGTTGCCTCTTTTTCAGTTCTGATAAAAGAGCTCTAACTCATGCAAGTATATATGCGTCAACAAGTACTACAGAGTAAGTCGAGTATCGATCCACAGGGAATTAACTAATAAAGTTTACCAATCATTAACCCATAACCATTTCAGTCTTATTTAAACGAATGACAATATATTTTATATTTAAACTATGAAATTAAATAAACCTAACTACTTCTAGAGAGAGACTAGATAACGAAGACCTGAGATTACAATTTCATCTATTGACTCATTCAAATCCATACATTTCATGTTAAGCCAAACTAATTGTACCGGTATGTTAGTCGAGAACACTAAAGTAAAGTATAGCCATCTTTCAATGCACCATACCCATATCACATATAATCCACAATTGATAGAATACACATGAACACCCACATTACCTAAATCACTATATGTCTAAGTGATTTACAAATAATTAGGGTTTAATTCCAGGTTCTCAATTGACTACGAGTGGTGCTTCGGTATATGTCTATCCTAAGCACAAATCATACATCCCATCATAACGTAGAATATACAATCACAAGCTATCAAGATCAGATCTAAATCCATACTTCGTCTTTCAAGTTCATATGGGTTATCACAGTAATTGATGGCCAATCAACTAAGCAATTAAGCATGAATCTTAATAGACAAATCCATATAAATCAATAAGGCTAACAATGAAACATATCAGAAATAACTAATCCATATAATCCATTGCAATCTCAGAATAGAAGTTAAGTCATAATTAAATTAATGCTATTATCCACATATTGAAGACACATCATGAGATACAATAAGCAATCAAAGAGAGAATAATGATAGAGAGTTGTAGTGCAAATCTGTTCTCTTGAGCCAAGGTTGAATCTCTAATGATTTCCAATTGCTTCAAGTCCCCAATCCAATCAACTCTAGAAAATACCTACACCAATCTACTATATTCTATTATTGAAATTAAATAGAGAAGAAGACAATAGCTTCAGCTCCCAAGGGGTGGAATATCCTTTAGATCATGGAAATAAGTCTAATATATAAGCCCTAATTGAATCCCTCTCTCTCCGATTACGGCGTCATTTGCTTTATTTAATGAAAAGTCGTTGGTCAACACCAAGTCGTCGCGTAGGGCAAAAATTGGCCTAAGTTGGGCGCGCCCGCGCTAAAGCTGAAAATCACATCTTTTTGCTTTCTGATGAAGTCGCGTGACATGTCGAGAATTCCATAGCGCGCGCATATGGTGATTCTCTGCGGTGTGCTCGTAAAATGGTCATAACTTTTGATACGGGAAGAGTTACGGGACCTGACACCTATCAAATCGAAGATATCGACGAGCTCTACAACTTTCATTCTTTGATGATTGAGAATTTCTGGCCTAATGAAGGTTGAAATTGGACTGGAAGGGACTGCTCTGAAAATGGTGAACCAAAACTACGAAGTTTGACGTCCGTTGGTACAACGATCATAACTCTTGCATCCGAACTCTGATTAGAGTGATTCAAGATGTTCTGGAAAGCTATGAAGACGCTCTACACTATAAGCTAAGTTTCAAACCAACACATGAAGTAAACATGAAAGCCCAAATGATTTCCAGATTGCTTTTTCTTTACTTTTCATTACCAATAATCGCTCACACCGCTCCCAAACATAATACCTACAAAATGAACACCAAATGCATGAAAAGTAACTAAGACACATGAATATAAGCAACTAATTCAAGTAAAAGATACCGGATAAGTGTATATAAAATCCACTTATCAGTACTATACTGTAATTCGTATTTTTCACATGATTATACTATTGATTCACATGATTGAACTATTGATTCACATTATTTACTATTAGGAGAGGAGGTGCAAGTTTGATAATACTTGCAGGACTAAATTAAAAATGAATGAAAAGTTGGAGGTATTGTACTGTAATATTTTGAGCCCCAAAACGTGCAATTATTGAAACTATATTTTCCAATAAATAGAAGCTCATTCTTCCTTCATTTGTCACCAATTCACAAAAGCTTTAGAGCAATTATTATAGAGAGAAATTATAGAGAGAAAGAAGAAGAGAAGTCTGTTATCTCACTATTACAGTATCCAGTTTTTTTCTACGGTAAGGGGTATTATTTCTTTCATATTCATAGAGAGAACTTCTGTTATTCCACTCTTTATTATTCTGTTGGAATAACCTGTATACGCGGAGTACCCTATACTTGGTGAAATTCTTCTATTATTTTGTTCTTTATCATTTTGTTGGAACATCCTGTCTGTGCTTTATGCATGACCTGGTTCCATTATTTATCATTCTATTGGAACATCTTGTCTGTGCTTTACGCATGACTTGGTTCCGTTATTTATTATTCTGTTGGAATATACTATCTGTGCGTTTACGCCTGACCTGGTTCATTATTTATTATTCTATTGGAATAACTTATCTGTGCGGTCTATCGCATGCCTGATGATTTCTTCTGTTCTTACATTCTTTAGTATACTCAATTGGTTAAAGTTTTGGCTTTTATACTCCATGAAATTAGTAGAATATCCTTGATATTTGTGCTTCATCCAGTATCTTTTCATGGAAATATTCTTCTGAGCATTCTTTAGTTTTATCCCACAAAGCAGTATCATGTTGACAATTTGGACGTTATTGGTTCCTGTAGAAATTAATTTTTGAACTTGTTTTATTGAATTCTTATATCATTGTCATCATCCTCATGTCTATAATATGTTGAAAGTCATCTGTGGCATGTAGTACATAGATGGACTTGGTATGATTATGACCAGGGATTATTCGGTACAATCGTGACCGTAATGTTACAAATGATGTAGAAAAAGTCCTCATTGGCCTGTAATGCATTGATGGACAGTGGTTGGCATGATCATGACCATTGATGAATACACGAATATCCTTGGCCCGTAGTGCATAGAAAAATTTGTGGTCGTGATACTAATGAATATCCTTGGCCGTAGTGCAGGGATGATGTGGTTTATTTATTAAGCTGAGTCTCAGCGATAAAAGTGATGAACAACCTTTTAAATCATAGAAGATAGTAGACTTTATTCTCTACTTGACTCTTCTAATGGATTGTTTGTTCCGCTGCAGTTAAACTTGATGTTTGTTATATTTTATCAGTTTAACACTGTTGAAGGCTAATGATAAATTATTCTACATTATCTTAGTCATAATATTTCTTACTGGGCTAGTTGAGCTCACCCTTTTGCTTTCATTGTTCTCTTCAGAAATGAGAACGTAGCTGGGACTAGTCGGGGAACGGAGTGACGGTCCAGATGATAGCATTAGTAGTCCTCATTATTCTATGAAATAGTGTGATATTAAATGTAATGAGGACTCCATTGAGTGTGGATATTGTCTAGATGACAATATTTATATTAAAACTCAAAGCTTATGTTTTGTCGTATTTTACACGACAGTTGTATTATTAAGTTGTATTTGAATTTTATACCATGTATTTGGCCACTCAAGATGGGTGATGTATATCTATTTTGGGGGCGTCACAGTTGGTATCAAAGCTTAGGGATATGATCACTGGCTAAGATGTGAGACTAGAACTAGGAGGGGAGAGACGGAGAATTCCTTCGCTATTATGACCTACCTAAGTTTATTTTGTATTTAATTGGTCGGTAAGATTTTAAGGATAATATGTTGCATGTCAATTAACCCTTGTTTTGTGGCAGCATCTGAAAATGACATCCGAGAATGTTGAGAATAGCAATGGATCACAGGAGACCGTTGAGTCTCCACAGATCAATAATCACGATAATGTGCATTAGGAAGGCGACAATCCTCATGCAAACAACAACACTGACCAAATGATAAATGATGGAATGTTCAGAGGCTTTATTCAATTCATGCAACAACAGGCGAGAGCGGCTGCTCCTGTCCAAAATGTAGGTAGAAACACTGGAAACTCTCGGACGGTCACCGCTAAACAGTTCAAGGAGCTGGGACCACCGGAGTTTATTGGAGAGCCAAAAGCATTGAAGGCGGAAGCGTGGATAAAGCAGATCACCAAGATATTTGATGTCTTGGGATGCTCCGAGGAGCAAAAGGTTCCCTTTGCCACCTACCGCACTGAAGATGTCTTGGGAGAAGTTCCAAGAACTATTCAATGACAAGTACTTTCCCGAAAGTATTCATCACATAAAAGAGGTAGAGTTCATCAAGTTGGAGCAGAACAATATGATCGTGTCGCAGTACGAAGCTAAGTTTGCCGAGTTATCCCGATTTGCGTCTCACTTGGTTGACAATGAGGAGAGAATGACGCGGATGTTTCTAAGAGGTTTGAAACCCGAGATACGTCAATATCTAATTTCTCATAAAATTTATTTGTATTCAGATGTTGTAAATAGGGCTCAGTTATTGGAGCGCGATAACGAGTCAACGCAACCAAGAGAAAGCAGACGGAAAAATGATAATACCAGTAGTAGCAGTCATCGAAGCGGTGACAACAAACATGGAGGGAATCAATATGTCAGAAATGGTAACCACTTCGGTGGTAATCATGGCCAAGATAATAAGAATGTACATTTCAAGAAGAGGAGATTCAACAATGATGGAAAGACGTCAACACCAACACCCGTTGTTAAGGAAGGAGAACGACCACATATCATATGCTTCAAATGCGGAGGGGAGGGACACATTAGTCCAAACTGCGCGATACAGTCCAAAGCGTGTTATAATTGTGGAAGAGAAGGTCACCTAGCCCGATTTTGTCATGCACCGAAGACAAGTCCAACTGGGATGGAGGCACCAAAGGCCGTCCCAGAAAAGTCCAAGTCGGTAGTTCAAGGGAGAGCGTTTGTTGTGACCTCCTAGAAAGTAAGGAACCCGAACGAGGTCATCACGGGTAAGCTTATCAAAAACTCTAGCGAAGTCTATACCTTATTTGATACTGGTTCTATCCATTCTTTTATTTCTCCTACTTGCGCTCAACGTTTAAATTTGACTCCGGAGAAATTATACTTTGACTTATCGGTTGAAACTCCGTTGGGAGAAACCTTCATTACATCCACTGTTTATAAGTTTTGTTTGATTCAAATCGGTAACCGCATATTACCTGTCGATCTTATTTCTTTAAAAATACTTGCATTTGACGTGATTCTAGGGATTGATTGGTTAACTACTCATCATGCTAAAATTGATTATTTTCGTAAGGTTGTTAGCTTTCATATTCCTAATCAACCTACTATGCGTATTCAAGCGACCAAACCATTAAAATCAATCACGGTCATCTCAAGCCATAAAGCTATTCATTTATTAAAAAATGGATGTCAAGCTTTCTTAGCTCATGTCAAGGATTTAAACAAAAATACGTCAGATTTGAATGATATTTCTATTGTTAATAAATTTCCTGACGTATTCCCCGAAGAACTTCTTGGCCTACCCCCGGAGCATGAAATCGAGTTTGGTATTGATCTTGAACCTGGTACAAAACCCATTTTCAAAGCCCCATATCGAATGGCTCCTATTGAACTTCAGGAGTTTAAAACCCAACTGCAGGAATTGTTAGACATCGGTTTCATTCGACCTAGTACGTCTCCTTGGGGTGCTTCTGTTCTATTCATGAAGAAGAAAGATGGAAGTATGCGACTTTGTATTGATTATCGGGAGTTGAATCATGTCACCAAAAAATAGGTACTCGTTGCCTCGTATTGATGACCTGTTTGATTAGTTGCAAGGCGCCAAATTCTTTTCAAAGATTGATCTTCGTTCCAGCTATCATCAGTTGAAGATTAAAACCGATGACATTCCAAAGACTGTTTTCAGAACTCGGTACGTGCATTATGAATTCCTAGTCATATCTTTTGGATTGACTAATGCTCCTGCTGCCTTCATGGACATGATGAACCGAGTATTCAAGGAATATTTGGATCACTTTGTGGTCGTCTTTATTAATTACAACCTCATATACAACAAAACCCGTGAAGACCATGAGCAACACTTGAGGTTGATACTCCAAAAACTTCGTGAAAACAAGTTATATGCCAAGTTGAAGAAATGCGAGTTCTGGCTTGAGGAAGTTGCATTCCTTGGGCACATAATATCAAATCATGGAATATCTGTTGACCTGACAAAGATTGAAGCAATTCAAAGCTGGGAGCAACCTAAGTCGGTGACCGAAGTACATAGCTTTCTTGGCTTAGCTGGTTATTATCGGAGATCCGTAGAAGGATTTTCTCGAAATCGCTACTCCATTAACCCAACTGACTTGAAAAGATACAAATTTTGGTTGGAGCGATGAATGTGAGAAGAGTTTTCAAGAACTAAAGAGAAGACTCATTTCAGTACTTGTTCTGACAATACCATCTGACTCGGAGGGATTTGTCATCTATAGTGATGCTTCAGGCAAAGGGTTAGGATGTGTTCTCATGCAACATGGGAAAGTCATAGCCTATGCCTCACGACAACTCAAAGAATATAAGAAGAATTATCCTACTCATGATCTAGAGTTGGCAGCAGTCGTTTTTGCACTTAAGATTTGGAGGAATTACCTCTATGGAGAGAAGGTGGAGATCTATACGGATCATAAAAGCCTCAAATATTTCTTCACTCAAAAGGAACTCAACATGCGGCAACGATGATGGCTTGAGTTGTTGAAAGATTACGATCATACCATTCAATACCATCATGGAAAAGCGAACGTAGTAGCTGATGCATTGAGTAGAAGATCATATGCGCGTACGAGTGCATTATTGTCAACGCAAAGGACCATTTTATATGACTTACAAAGGATGTAGGTAGAGTTAAAGACTCCAGGGACCCATGTGATGATGGCGAATATACGAGTAGAACTGACTTTAATCGATAAAGTTAAAGCTGCTCAAACTACAGACCTGGAGCTGATGCGTATGAGGAAGAAATTGCAAGAAGGTGCTATTTTGGAAGCAAGAATCGATGAAGAAGGAATACTTCGAGTCAACTCCAAACTTTGTGTTCCTAACAACCCTGATTTAAAGTATAAAATCATGATGGAGGCGCACAACACACCGTTTGCAATCCATCCTGGGAATACCAAAATGTATCGTGATATTCGACATACATTTTTGTGGAGCAATATGAAGAGAGAGATCGCGGAGTTTATCTCAAGGTGTCTAACTTGTCAACAAGTCAAGGCGGAGCATCAAGTGCCAAAAGGTCCATTGCAACCACTTGAAATTCCAGAATGGAAGTGGGAGCACATTACCATGGATTTCGTTACTGGTCTTCCCAAGGTTTCTTAAGGCATAGATGCGATTTGGGTCATTGTTGATAGATTGACCAAGTCTGCTCATTTCTTACCTATACAAGAAACTTATACACTTGAACGTCTTGCTCGTATGTACATAAACTAGATTGTAAGATTGCATGGTATGCCAGTATCCATAGTTTCTGATCGAGACCCAAGATTCACTTCACGATTCTGGGTTAGTTTGCAAAAAGCTATGGGCACGGATTTACTATTTAGCTCAACATATCATCCTCAAACGGACGAGTAGTCAGAAAGGACTATTCAAACTCTTGAAGATTTATTAAGACTCTGTGTCCTTGACTTCAAGGGAAGTTGGGACAAGTTCTTACCATTGGTGGAGTTTTCCTACAACAACAGTTATCAAGCAAGTATTGGCATGGCTCCGTTTGAGGCGTTGTATGGAAGAAAGTGTCGTTCTCCAGTATGTTGGGATGAGGTGGGTGAAGCAACGTTATTGGGATCGGAGTTGGTACATATGACTACAAAAACGATTCAAACGATCCGACAACGTATAAAAACCTCACAAGATCGACAAAAGAGTTATGCTAATCTTCATCGAAAGGACGTGGAATTCGATATTGGAGATCATGTGTTGTTACGTGTTGCTCCATGAAAGGGAGTTACGAGATTTGGAAAGAGAGGAAAGCTCAACCCTCGATTCATTGGCCCATTTTTAATCCTCAATCGAGTAGGAACTGTGGCCTATAGACTCAGCTTACTGCCAAGTATGTCTCATGTTCATAACATTTTTCAAATATCTATGTTACGTAAATATGTGAAAGACCCGAACCACATTATTGAATTAGAACCAGACGAGATAGAGGAAGATTTAATGTATGAAGAGTTACCTGTTAAAATCTTGGATAAGAAGGATCATATTTTACACTCCAAAGTTATTCCTCAAGTCAAAGTTTTGTGGAGAAACCACGATGTCGAAGAAATGACCTGGGAGTTAGAATCTAAGATGAAGTCGAGATATCCTCACCTCTTCGATATACCAGGTACGTAACGTAATTTCAAAGATGAAATTTCATAATAAGGGGAGGTTGTAAGTCCCCAACTTTTATGAATAAAGATTAAATTCTCTCGAAATATATTTTTGAATATTATGGTGTTGATATGATATAATGTTATAGTTATGGGTATTATTTACAAATTTTGCAAAGTAAGCAAGTTGTTATATAATATTCAATTGGTCAGAGGATATTCATTTTAACAGGGAATATTTGTACGATGGCACAATCATTGGTGAACCCCACAACGGAAGTATTGTCATAGTTAGAAAACGACAGAATTATCTTTTTATAAAAATAAAGGCAAAAGTGTTACCGTTAAAACTGTTGAACTACCCGGTAGTAAAAGTACAGTAATACGCGTGGTTGCATACTAGAACACGGTATTGATTATTGATGCTTACATGAGAAATCACTCAGTTATACTCAATTATTGCTACAGTAATTGTTGCATCATATCTCTCATATTATTGATTCGATTATTGTCACAGTATCATCTGCATTATATGATATATTATTAAATCAATAATTGAGACGACAATGTTATTTATATTATTAAATTGCAATATTTACAATGTCTAGAAGTTCTATCAAGGAGAGGTTTGGTCACCTAATTGCGCTCCAATAAGGAGAAATCCTTATCGGAAAGCCCCCTTTTTCTTGGGAACGACCTGGTTGTTAAATATTGTGAGTTATAATATTAATGATGAATAAGTTCGTGTTGATTAAAGATGAATTTGATAGTTCCATTGTGTTGGGATTATTAGTGTTAATGGAAATCGACATCTATTCTGATGATAATTGATGTCTAGGGGTTATATTCTTAAATCGGGTAATTTATCGGATAAATTAGCAATTAATTGCTACTAATTCACATGCTTATATAACTATTTGTTCACATGTGTGTACTATTGAATCACTTTCTTGTACTATTAGGGGAGTTGGTGCAAGATTGATAATACTTGCATGACTAAATTAAAAATGGAGGTATAGATGGAGGTACTATACTGTAATTCGTATTTTTCACATGATTATACTATTGATTCACATGATTGAACTATTGATTCACATTATTTACTATTAGGGGAGGTGGTGCAAGTTTGATAATACTTGCAGGACTAAATTAAAAATGAAAGAAAAGTTGGAGGTATTGTACTGTAATATTTCGAGCCCCAAAACGTGCAATTATCGAAACTATATTTTCCTATAAATAGAAGCTCATTCTTCCTTCATTTCTCACCAATTCATAAAAGATTTAGAGCAATTATTATAGTGAGAAATTATAGAGAGAAAGAAGAAGAGAAGTCTGCTACCTCACTATTCCAGTATCCAATTTTTTTCTACGCTAAGGGGTATTATTTCTTTCGTATTCATGGAGAGAACTTCTGTTATTCCACTCTTTATTATTCTGTTGGAATAACCTGTATACGCAGACTACCCTATACTTGGTGAAATTCTTTTATTATTCTATTCTTAATCATTCCGTTGGAACATCCTGTATGTGTTTTACGCATTACCAGGTTCCATTATTTATCATTCTATTGAAACATCATGTCTGTGCTTTACGCATGACCTGGTTCCGTTATTTATTATTACATTTGGAATATCACATGCATGCGTTTCGCTTTGACTCGGATCTTTATTTATTATTCATTGGAAAAAATGTATGCATGCGATTCTATCGCATGCCTGGTGATTTCTTCTGTTATTCCATTCTTTAGTATACTCAGTTGGTTAAAGTTTTGGCTTTTATACTCCATGAAATTAGTAGAATATCCTTGATATTTGCGCTTCATCCAGTATCTTTTCATGGAAATATTCTTCTGAGCATTCTTGAGTTTTATCCCACAAAGCAGTATCATGTTGACAATTTAGACGTTATCGGTTCCTGGAAAAATTAATTCTTGAACTTGTTTTATTGATTTCTTATATCATTGTCATCATCCTCGTGTCTATAATATGTTGAAAGTCATATGTGGCCTGTAGTAAATAGATGGACTTGGTATGATTATGACCAGGGATTATTTGGTATAATCATGACTGTAATGTTACAAATGTTGTGGAAAAAGTCCTCATTGGCCCGTAGTGCATTGATGGACAGTTGTTGGCATGATCATGACCATTGATGAATACACGAATATCTTTGGCCTGTAGTGCATGGAAAAATTTGTGGTCATGATACTAATGAATATCCTTGGCCGTAGTGCAGGGATGATGTGGTTTATTTAGTAAGTTGAGTCTCAGTGATAAAAGTGATGAAAAACCTTTTAAAACATAGAAGATAGTAGACTTTATTCTCTACTTGACTCTTCTAATGGATTGCTTGTTCCGCTGCAGTTAAACTTGATGTTTGTTATATTTTATCAGTTTAACATTGTTGAAGGCTAATGATAGATTATTCTGCATTATCTTAGTCATAGTATTTCTTACTGGGCTAGTTGAGCTCACCCTTTTGCTTTCATTGTTCTCTTCAAGAAATGAGAATGTAGCTGGGACTAGTCGGAGAACGGAGTGACGGTCCAGATGATAGCATTAGTTGTCCTCACTATTCTATGAAATAGTGTGATAATAAATGTAATGAGGACTCCATTGAGTGTGGATATTGTCTAGATGACAATATTTGTATTAAAACTCATAGCTTATGTTTTGTCGTATTTTACACGACAGTTGTATTATTAAGTTGTATTTGAATTTTATACCATGTATTTGGCGACTCAAGATGGGTGATGTATATCTATTTTGGGGGAGTCACAAAAGACGTCAGCACCAGCAGTAACTGGTTCTAAGGGAGGAGAACGACCACCGATCGTATGCTATAAATGCGGGAAAGAGGGACATATCAGCCCAAACTGTCCACATAAGTTCAAGGTATGCTATAATTGTGGAAAGGAATGACATATCGCTCGAGATTGTACTTTAGCGAAACCAAGTCCAGTGGGGATGGTGACTCAAAAGGTTGTCCCAGAAAAGTCAAAGTCAACGGTTCCTGGAAGAGCGTTTGTCGTGACTGGTCAAAGTGCGAGGAACCCAAATGAGGTGATCATGGGTAACCTAATCATAAACTCTTGCGAAGTTTATACCTTATTAGATACCGGTTCTACCCATTCTTTTATCTCTCCTGCTTGTGCTCAACGTTTTAACATGACTCCGGAGAAATTAGACCTTGACTTATCTGTTGAGACTCCGTTAGGAGAAACTTTCATTACATCTACTGTTTATAAATCTTGCTTGATTCAAGTTGGAACCATCACATTTCCTGTCGATCTTATTTCATTAAAAATACTTGCATTTGATGTGATTTTAGGGATTGATTGGTTAACCACTCATTATGATAAAATTAATTATTTTCGTAAGGTTGTTAGTTTTCATATTCCTAACCAACCTGTTATACGAATCAGAACAACCAAACCACTAAAGTCAATCACTGTCATATCAAGCCATAAAGCTATTCGTTTATTGAAGAACGGATGTCAAGCTTTCTTAGCCCATGTCATAGACTTGAACAAAAACACGTCAGATTTGAATAAAATTTCTGTTGTTAGTGAATTTCCTGACGTATTTCCTGAAGAACTTCCCGGTCTACCTCCAGAACGTGAAGTTGAATTATTTATTGACCTTCAACCTGGTACAAAGCCCATTTCTAAAACCCCATATCGAATGGCTCCTATTGAACTTCAGGAGTTAAAGGTCCAACTACAGGAGTTATTGGACATCGATTTCATTCATCTTAGTACATCTCCATGGGGTGCTCCTATTTTATTTGTAAAGAAGAAAGACGGGAGTATGCGACTTTGTATTGTCTATCGAGAATTGAACCATGTCACCATCAAGAATAGGTATCCGCTACCTCGTATTGATGACCTATTTGACAAGTTACAAGGAGCGCAATTCTTTTCAAAGATCAATATTCGTTCTGGATATCATCAGCTGAAGATTAGAACTGAGGATATTCCAAAGACTGCTTTCAGAACTCGGTACGGGCATTATGAATTCTTAGTTATGTCTTTTCGATTGACTAATGCTCCTGCTGCTTTCATGGATATGATGAAACGTGTGTTCAAAGAATATTTGGATCAGTTTGTTGTTGTCTTTATTAATGACATCCTCATCTATTCCAAAAACAGTGAAGATCATGAGCACCATTTGAAGCTGGTACTGCAAAAGGTTCGTGATAACCAGCTATATGCCAAACTGAAGAAATGCGAGTTCTGGCTTGAGGAAGTAGCATTCCTTGGGCATGTGGTGTCAAAACATGGAGTATATGTTGACCCGGTGAAGATTGAAGAAATACAAAGTTGGGAGCAACCGAAGTCGGTGACCGAAGTATGTAGCTTTCTGGGCTTAGCTGGTTATTATCGGAGATTCGTGGAAGGATTTTCTCGAATCGCTACTCCGTTAACTCAGCTGACTCATAAACATACAAAATTTGTATGGAGCGAGGAATGCGAGAAGAGTTTCCAAGAGCTTAAGAGGAGACTCATTTCAGCACTTGTTCTGACAATACCATCTGGTTCAGATGGATTCGTTATCTACAGCGATGCTTCGGGCAAAGGGTTAGGATGTGTTCTCATGCAACATGGGAAAGTCATAGCCTATGCCTCGCGACAACTTAAAGAATATTAGAAAAATTATCTTACTCATGATCTAGAGTTGGCAGCAGTCGTTTTTGCGCTAAAGATCTAGAAGCACTATTTATATGCGGAGAAAGTGGAGATATATTCAGACCATAAAAGTCTCAAATATTTCTTCACCCAAAAAGAACTCAACATGCGGAAACGACGATGGCTCGAGTTGTTGAAAGACTACAACCATACCATTCAATACCATCCTGGAAAAGCAAACGTGGTAGCTGACGCATTAAGTAGAAGATCATATGCGGGAACGAGTGCGATGTTGTCAACACAAAGGCCCATTTTGTGTGATTTACAAAAGATGAAGATAGAATTCAAGACTCCAAGGACCCATGCGATGATGTCAAGTATACGCATAGAACCGTCTTTAATCAAAAAAGTTAAAGTTGCTCAAGCCACAGACCCAAAGCTGATGTGTATGAAGAAGAAAGTAGAAGAAGGTGTTATTCCAGAAGCAAGAATCGATGAAGAAGGAATACTTCGAGTCCACTCTAGAATTTGTGTTCCTAACGACCCTGATTTGAAATACAAGATCATGATGGAGGCACACAATACACCATTTTTAATGCATCCTGGAAGTACCGAAATATATCGTGATCTTCGACATACATTTTTGTTGAACAATATGAAGAGAGAGTTCGCAAAGTTTATCTCGAGGTGTTTAACTTGTCAACGTGTAAAGGCGGAGCATCAAGTGCCGAAGGGTCCATTGCAACCACTTGAGATTTCAAAATGGAAGTGGGAACACATTACTATGGATTTCGTTACGGGTCTTCCTAAGGTTTCTCAAGGCATAGATGCGATTTGGGTTATTGTTGATAGATTAACCAAGTATGCCCATTTCTTTCCTATACGGGAGACTTATTCCCTTGAACATCTTCCTAGTATGTACGTAAATGAGATTATGAGATTGCATGGCATGCCAATATCCATAGTTTCGGATCGTGACTCAAGATTCACTTCACGATTTTGGGTTAGCTTGCAAAAAGCTATAGGAACGGATTTATGATTTAGTTCGGCATACCATCCTCAAACGGACGGACAATCAGAGAGGACTATTCAAACTCTTGAAGATCTATTAAGACTCTGTGTCATAGACTTCAAAGGGAGTTGGGATAAGTATTTACCATTGGTGGAATTTTCCTACAACAACAGTTACCAGGCAAGTATAGGTGTGGCTCCATTTGAAGCATTGTATGGACGCAAATGTCACTCTCCAATATATTGGGATGAGGTGGGTGAAGCAACATTGTTGAGACCTGAGTTGGTACGTATAACTACGGAAAAGATCCAAATGATTCGACAACGTATACAAATGGCATTGGATCGACAAAAGAGTTGTGCGGATCTTCATATTGCTCCATGGAAGGGAGTTACAAGATTTGGGAAGAGAGGAAAGCTCAATCCACGATTTATTGGTCCATTTTAGATTCTTGACCGAGTATGAAATGTGGCCTATAGACTCGTGTTACCTCCAAGCATGTCTCGTGTTCATAATATTTTTCACGTATCTGTGCTTCGTAAATATGTGAAAGACCCAAACCACCTTATTGAGTTAGAACCAGAAGAGATAGCCGAAGACTTAACGTACGAGGAGGTACCTGTTAAGATCTTGGATAGAAAGGAGCATGTTCTACGCACCAAGGTTATACCACAAGTTAAGGTTTTGTGGAGGAACCATGCTATTGAAGAAATGACCTGGGAGTTGGAAACGGAAATGAAAGCGAGGTATCCTCACCTTTTTGAAACACCAAGTACGTACGTCAATTTCGAGGACAAAATTTCATAAGGAGGGGAGGTTGTAAGACCCCAACTTATTATAAATGAAATTGAATTTCTCTATTTATTATTTTGAAATAGTAATGGTTGATTTGATTAATGTGGTTAGTTATGGGTAAAATCATAAATATTTAAAATAAGCAAGTGGTTATAAAATATTCATTGTTGTTGGAAATATTAAATGCGACGAATACACGACCTTTTATGGGCCCATATGCGGAAAGCGATTGGATGAAGAAACGACAAGTATAAGTTTTTATAAATAATGGCGTAGTTATTACCGTTATTATCTTTGTTGGAATACCCGGGTGGTTAAAACACGATAGTATTGCGATATTGCACCAATTATTGATTCTTACGTAAGAAGGCCTACTCGATAATTGTTACATTAATTCTTTATTCAATATTTTATTTTATTGATTCAATAATTGCTACGTTGATATTTTATATTATTCTTGTTTCAATAATTGTCACTACATAGTATTTTCCATTATCAAATCAATAATTCATATTATTTGAATAATATTATTAGATAGCATTATTGGCAATGTCTAGAAAGTTCTGTCTAAGGAGAGGTTTCGTCACCTAATTGTGCACCAGTAAGGAGAAATCCTTATGGGAAAGCCCCCTTTTTCCTAGAAACGGCTTGGTTGTCAGTATTATGATTCTGTAATATTATTTATGAATAATTAATTATTGATTTATATGATAAGAAAAATATTCATTTTATGTGGATATAGATGGAGAAAATTTTTAATGTGACAATTGTTGAAAATTGATATTTTATCTTTTCTGATAAAATAATTCAATTAAATATATTATTATATTATAATAATATAATAATGGTGATATTTTTATAATGAATGTGGGATATATGAATAAATAAGGAGGAAGAGTATTTTTGTTACTAAAAATATTTAAAACATGTTTTTCATGTTTGTGGAGTATTTTTTAAATGAGGAAGAGTATTTCATGATTTTTGAAGTTTTAAATAATTTTTAAAAGAAAAACGTTTTTAACAAGTTGGTGGGCCCCACTAGTATGTAAAATGAGCTGAAATCAGTTGTTCAAAGTGGGCGTAGGAATTTAAAATAATAATAATATTATTTTATTAAATTTTCTACTTTGGTGTTCTAAGCATTTTTCTATAAAAAGGGTGCTTAGGTTAGAATTGAAAATCACACCAGAAACTAAAGTTTTCTCTCTCTATAATATCGAGCATATGTTTTTGAGTATTTTGGTACTCTGAGTGTTGCTATACGGTGCAAGTTTCTTCAGTACTATATCCAGTATTCCAATTAGAAGTACTGTCTTTTCGAGGTAAGGGATGTTATTTTTTTATAAATGATATTATTTCTTTCAATATTATTGTGCCGGGATATTGGTAAGATTTTTCTTGTGAAATTCTTGTCTTTTAGTGTCGGGGTTACTATTCACGTATACTGCACTATTCACGTATACGAATTTACAAATATGACACTATTCACAGAAAAATTAAATTTTTGTTTTTTGTCCAAGATATCTATTATGGATACTAGCTTTGATTGTATCCATGTTTTGATCTTCATTCTTGAATTTTACTTCACTATGGTCATTTATGAAGTATTTTTGAACTTGGATTGTTTAAAGTACGAATCCTTAATATTTGTTCTTTTGTTTCACTGGATTCGTTTTCTTTAAAATATTTTTCATCATCCTCAGTCCTAAATGATGATATAACTGAATATTTTTGGCATGTAGAGCAAAGATAAATGATTTTTCGATGAATATCTTTGGCTCGTAGTGCAAAGATGAACAGGTGTTTAGATGAACATGACCAACTGATGAATATCTTTGTCCTGTTGTGCAAAGACGAATATTTGATTCCAGCTATATATATTGATTGATGTTACAGGGATAAAATATTGATGATGAACTTTTAAATTCATATATAGAAGATAGTAGATTTTATTCTCTACTTAACTCTTCTAATGAATTATTATTTCATTACTTGAATATTGATTTAAAAGCGGTTGTCTATTGTATTCTATTAGATTTTTCCCTGTTGAGGACTAACGATAATCTGTTCTATATTATCTTAGTCATAATATTCTTTATTGGGCTAGTTGAGCTCACCATTTTCCTTTTTGTTCCATTTTTCTTTTCAGGAGGCGAGAATGTAGCGAGTACTAGTCGAGGTGTGGAATGATGGTTCTAGAAGTTGTTTTAGTAGTCCTCATTATTTTGTAAAATAGTGTATCAATAATTTTAATGAGGACTTATTTGAGTGTGGATATTGTCTAGATGACAATATTTGTATTTAAACTCACAGTTTAAGTGTTGTCGTATTTTGCACGACAATTGTATTAATAAAGTTGTAGTTATTTCTATACCATGTATTTGGCGACTCAGAATGGGTGTTGTATACCTATTTTGGGGGCGTCACAAAGATTCACTTCACAATTTTGGGTTAGCTTGCAGAAAGCTATGGGTACGGATTTACGATTATGTTTGGCATACCATCCTCAAACGAACGGGCAATCAGAGAGGACTATTCAAACTCTTGAAGATCTATTAAGACTTTATGTCCTAGATTTCAAAGGGAGTTGGGATAAGTACCTACCATTGGTGGAATTCTCCTCCAACAACAGTTACTAGGCAAGTATAGGTGTGGCTCCATTTGAAGCATTGTATGGACGAAAGTGTTGCTCTCTAGTATGCTGGGATGAGGTGAGATAAGCAGCGTTGTTGAGACTAGAATTGGTACGCATGACTACAGAAAAGATCCAAATGATTCGGCAACGTATACAAACGGCACAGGATCAACAAAAGAGTTATGTGGATCTTCATCGAAAGAACATGGAATTTAATATTGGGGAACATGTATTGTTACGTGTTGCACCATGGAAGGGAGTTACAAGATTTGGGAAGAGGGGAAAGCTTAATCCAAGATTTGTTGGTCCATTTAAGATTCTTGACCGAATAGGAAATGTGGCCTATAGACTCGCATTACCTCTAAGCATGTCTCGTGTTCATAATTTTTTTCACATATCTATGCTTCGTAAATATGTGAAAGACCCGAACCACATTATTGATTTAGAACAAGACGAGATAGTCGAAGATTTAACGTACGAGGAGGTGCCTGTTAAGATCTTGGATAAGAAATAGCATGTCCTACGCACGAAGGTTATACCACAAGTTAAGGTTTTGTGGAAAAACCATGCTATTGAAGAAATGACCTGGGAGTTGGAATCAGAAATGAAAGCAAGGTATCCTCACCTTTTCGAAACACCAGGTACGTACGTCAATTTCGAGGACGAAATTTCATAAGGAGGGGAGGTTGTAAGACCCCATCTTTTTAATAAATAAAATCAAATTCCCTCTATTTATCATTGTGAATAATAAAGTGTTAATTTGATATAATACTTTGGTTATGGGTGAAATGTGCAAAATTTGCAAAATAAGCAAGTGGTTATAAAATATTCATTGTGTCGGGAAATATTCGTTTGGTAATGGAATATTCTTTACGTGGGGAATATTAAATAACGACTTGACCCATTTATGGGCCCCATAATGTAAAAACGGTCGGATGAAGAAAATGACAAGTTTGAGTTTTATAAATAACGGCGTAGATGTCACTGTTAACACTTTTAGAATACCCGGTGGTTAAAATACAAGATGTCTGGCGTGGTTGCACTAATAATACACACGGTATTGAATAAAGATTGTTGAATTATTGATTCTTACGTGAAAGAAGGCACTACTCAATAATTGTTACGGTAATTCTTTGTTCAATATTTTATTTTATTGATTCAATAATTCTTTGCGTTGATAATTTATATTATTGTTGTTTCAATAATTGTCGATTCTGCGATATTTCCCATTATCAGATCAATAATTCATATTATTTGAATAATATTATTTGATAGAATTATTGGCAATGTCTAGAAAGTTCTATCAAGAAGAGGTTTGGTCACCTAATTGCGCGCCAGTAAGGAGAAATCCTTATCAGAAAGTCCTCTCTTTCCTGGGAACTGTCTAGTTGTCATTATTGTGATTTTGTAATATTATTTGTGAATAATTAATTACTGATTTATATGATAAGGAAATATTTATTTGATTTGGATATAAGTGATGGATTTATTTATTTATGTGGTTATAAATGAAGGAATTAATGTTGAGGTATTTTATCAGTATTTTGTCGGATTAGAAGTATTAAAAATCATCCGTTTGTGGATTTGGGATATTTTCTGTTTGGAATTTGGAAAAACTTAAAGCTACAAAAATGTAGAGAATTCAATTTCGTGTGGAATGGACATAAAATTCGTATTTTTCTGATAAACGGGCTATTTATTATGAATTACTGAAGTTTCGGAAAATAAAATAATTTTTATTAAAATTTGGTGGGACCCACTTTTGTTTTAAAAATGTGGGCTGCCAAAAAATTTTAGATTTGGCATGCTTGATGGCTGGTCTTGGTAGGTGGTGTGGAAGGAAGAAATATATATTATATTTTATTATTTTAGTCTCCTTTGGCGTTCTAGCATTTTTCTATAAATAGGCGCTTAGGTTAGAATTGAAAATCACACCATAAACAAGTTTTCTTTCTCTCTATATTATCGAGCGTATTTTTGTGAGTATTTAGATACTTTGAGAGTTGTTATTCAGTGCAAGTTTCATTCGGCTTTACATCCGATATTCAGAACAAAAGTATTATTATTTTGAGGTAAGGGATGTTATTTTCTTCCTAAATAATGTTATTCTTTCAATATCATTATACCAAAATATTGGTATGGATTTTATTATGGAATTTCTACCTTTTTGTGTCGGGGTTACTATTCACGTATACGGCAGTATTCACGTATACGACACTATTCACGAATACGGCATTATTCACCGAAAAATGAAATTTTATTCTTTTTGTCAAAGATGTCTATTATGGTTACTATCTTTGATTGTATCCATGTTTTGATCTTTTTATTTTGAATTCGCTTCAAAATTGGTTATTATGGAGTATTATTGAACTTGGATAAAGCGTATGTCTGAATCCCTAATATTTGTTCTTTTATCTCACTAGATTCGTTTTTCTTTAAGATATTTTCATCATCTTGGTCCTAAATGATGATATAACTAAATATCTTTGGCATTTTGTGAAGTGCAAAGATGAATGATTACTAATGAATATATCTTTGGTAGTAGTGCAAAGATGAACAAGTGTTGAGATGAACATGACCATTGGTGATACAAATGAATATATTTGGCTTGTAGTGCAAAGATGAATATTTGATTCAAGATGTATATTGATTGATGTTACAGGGGATAAAATATTGATGATGGACTTTTAAATCTTAGAAGATAGTAGAATTTTTCTCTACTTGACTCTTCTAATGGATTGTTGTTTTTCACTGCGATTGTTGATCTAAAACTTATTTTCTATTATATTTTATCGATTTTTCCTGTTGAAGACTAATGATAATTTGTTGTATATTATCTTAGTCATAATATTCTTTTCTTGGGCTAGTTGAGCTCACCCTTTTCCTTTTTGTTCCATTTTTCTTCTCAAGAGGTGAGAACATAGTAGGAACTAGCCGGGGTATAGAGTGATGGTTCAGGATAGTTGTATTTGTAGTCCTCACTATTTTGTAAAATAGTGTATCAATAATTATAATGAGGACTCCTTTTGAGTTTGTATACTCTCTATTAGACAATAGTTGTATTCAAACTCACAAAGATACGATGTTGTCGTATTTTCTTGCGACAATTATATTCTTGAAGTTGTATTTTTTACGTACCATGTATTTGGCGCATTACAGAATGGGTGATGTATACCTATTTTGGGGGCGTCACATATGAAATATAACACAATGCTTAACTAATTTTTTTATTATATATATATATATATAAGTGGTAAACATAACATGATTGAAAACTAAATAAAACTATTTACAATCCTATATTACTATACAACTAAATCACTACATGAATGCAAACATTTAATTATCCTAAAACTAACATATACAAAACTAACTAATAAAATTAAACGTGCAAACATAAAAATTAACTAACTCCCCCAGACTAGAAAATTACAATGTCCTCATTGTAAAGAATAAAGCAGTAAATGTATGAGGACTTCCCTGTAATCTTCTAAGCTGAAGGTGGTGGTGGTTGTTGTTCGTCATCTGAATCACTGGGTGGAAACCTTGGCATCGGGAATGGTTGCTGGTATGGGAATTACGCAGTTGGATTGAAATTCTGGAGCATCGCGTTCAATGAGGCAAAGGACATATTCATGGCCTCGAACATATGGTCCTTCCTCGCTGCGAGTCTCCGCATCTCTCTTCGGGGATCCTTGTTGTATCCATCCATTTGTCTTTGAAGGCTATGGAACTAAGGGCTAGATATAGCTTTGGGTTGTGGTGTCGCCTCCGTTCCTTGCTCTCCCATCGTCGTATCCCCCTGAAACTCTGTGACATCCGCAAATTCGAGTATTTTTTTACCTTTAGATCTGGTACGTTACGATACATCGTTTCTATAACTACTGCGGAAGATATAAACATAAATTGTTTATACAATAAACTTTTACAACATAATCCCCAAGGTCTACAACCTTAACTTAATACATACATTCAATAACTTAAATGGTTTACAATGTCATTTGCATCAGATAACTTAATAGTTCTAAATCCATAATAAACTATACTTGGAATTCGCCTTTACCACTGTTGTTCTTCGAACCTTCGTTTTAATCTGAAATTTATTATCATGATATAGCAAGGATGAGCAAATTTTTTGCCCAGCAAGTTTAAGTACAATGAAGATATATCATGATTGAAAAGGAATAAGCTTTCAAGTTTTCAACAATGTAATATAATTGAGAAAGAACATGAATCAAAACTTTAATAACTGAAAAACTGAATAATTATGTTGAGTGGTCAACAATGACCATGAACAAATTTAACTGAACCTTATGGTAATGAAGGTGATCAGCCTTTCATACCTGATGAACATATGCAACATGCATTGAGTACGAATCAATAATCAAATATGTGGAATAATTGTCACTAATTAATCCACTAAGCATGCTTGAAACATAATAACTCGAGTTTGAGTTAGGAGAGTTGCCATATTGCGAATATTCAATAATAATATTAGATGTGGAATAATCAACAACAACTATCCACTAACATGCTTGAAAATTAATAACTCGAGTTTGAGTTAGGAAACTTGCCTTGTCTGGAGTCTACTGCTATGAAAATAAATATATCCCATTAGCAGTCTATCTACCTTCCTTCGAATGACCTAGTTTTCTTTACTATGCTTCTTGTTCTTCCAAAGTAAGTTATGAATTTAGGATGCATGAACAATAAACTCCTCTTCCCCTCTAGAATCTGAACTTTTCCTCTCTCTCTTGCTAAGCTTTGTGTTTTGAAGGGTTGGGAGAAAATAGAAGAAGAAGAAGAATGGTGGAGGAGGAAAATGAAATGAGATAGCTATAATGTTGGTGAATTGGAGTGGAATGCTAATATCCTCCATGTTTCTTTTGCCCCTTTGACAAAAGGGTTAGCCTTATCCCTCCTAATCATGCTTAATCATGCCCTTAAGGTTGCTAATTAGGCTTTCCACCAATGGGAGCATGACACATTTGTTGTAAGACCCCAACTTATTATTAATGAAATTAAATTTCCTCTATTTATTATTTTGAAATAGTAAGGGTTAATTTGATTAATATGATTAGTTATGGGTAAAATGCGCAAATATTTCAAATAAGCAAGTGGTTATAAAATATTTATTGTTGTCGGGGAATATTCGTTTGGTCGTGGAATATTCTTGCTGTCGGGTAATATTTGTACGACGGCGCAGCCTTGTGTGGGCCCCATAATGGAAAGCGATTGGATGAAGAAAACAATAATTATAAGTTGTTTATAAATAACGGCGTAGTTGTTACCGTTAATACTATTGGAATACCCGGTGGTTAAAAAACACGATGTCGTGTCATTGTTGTTGCCTGATAGCTGCAGTATTGCACCAATTATTGATTCTTACATAAGAAGGCACTACTCAATAATTGTTACAGTAATTATTGTTCAGTATTTTATTTTATTGATTCAATAATTATTGCGTTGATATTTTATGTTACTGTTGTTTCAATAATTATCACTACACAGTATTTTCCATTATCAAAGCAATAATTCATATTATCTGAATAATATTATTAGATAACATTATTGGAAATGTCTAGAAAGTTATGTCTAAAGAGAGGTTTGGTCACCTAATTGCACGCCAGTAAGGAGAAATTCTTATTGGAAAGCCCTCTCTTTCCTTGGAACGGCCTGGTTGTCAGTATTGTGATTCTGTAATATTATTTGTGAATAATTAATTATTAATTTATATGATGAGAAAAATATTGATTTTATGTGGTTATAGATGGAGAAAATTTTTAATGTGACAATTGTTGAAAAATTAATATTTTATCTTTTTCTGATAAAATAATTTATTTAAATATATTATTATATTTTAATAATATAATAATGGTGATATTTTTACAATGAATGAGGGATATATGAGTACATGAGGAGAAAGAGTATTTTTGTTGCAATAAATATTTAAAACATGTTTTTCATGTTGGTGGACCCCATTTCTTGACTGAAATTTGATTATAGCTTGTAAAATCTCCCGTTTGTAGATTTCGGTCAATTTTTGTTTTGAATTTGGAAAAACTTTTTTCTGCAAAGTTGTAGAGAATGGAATTTCCAATGGAAAGGACATGAAGTTCAAATTTTTCTGATAAAAGGGCTATTTATTATGAATTATTGAAGCTCTAAAGTTCCGAAATAATTAATTTTTGGAAGTTTTAATTATTTTTAATATGAAAAATGTTTTTGTCATTAATTGTGGGTCTTGCATGTGATGTAAGTTGCTGAATTCAGATCTAGGAAAGTGGGCGTAAGAAATTTGTATATATATATATTAATATTTTATTAAATTTTCTGCTTTGGTGTTCTAAGCAATTTCCTATAAACAGGGTGTTTAGTTAGAATTGAAAATCACACCAGAAACTGAAGTTTTCTCTCTCTTTCTCTTTCTATATTATCAAGCGTATTCTTGTGAGTATTTTGAGACTTTGAATGTTGCTATACGGTACAAATTCCCTTCAGCACTATATTTAGTATTCCAGTCAGAAGTACTGTCTTTTCAAGGTAAGGGATGTTGTTTTCTTCTTAAATGATATTATTTTCTTCAATATCATTATTCCGAAATATTGGTCTAAACTTTTTATCAAATTTGGAACTTTTTGTGTCGGGGTTATTATTCACGTATACGACACTATTCACGTATACGACACTATTTACGAATACGGCACTATTCACCGAAAAAATGAAATTTTCTTCTTTTTGTCCAAAATATCTTTTATGGATATTAGCTTTGATTGTATCCATGTTTTGATCATTCTTGAATTTTACTCCACTATGATTATTTATGAGGTATTTTTGGACATGGATAAACTGAAATACGAATCCTTAATATTTGTTATTTTGTTTCACTGGATTCGTTTTCTTTAAAAGATTTTTCATCATCCTCAGTCCTATATGATGATATTCTTTGAATATTTTTGGCTTCAGAGTGCAAAGATGAATGATTTCGATGAATATCTTTGGCCCGTAGTGCAAAGATGAACAGGTGTTTAGATGAACATGACCAACTGATGAATATCTTTGGCCTGTAGTGCAAAGATGAATATTTGATTCCAGATATATGTTGATTGATGTTACAGGGATAAAATATTGACGATGGACTTTTAAATTCATATATAGAAGATAGTAGATTTTATTCTCTATTTAACTCTTCTAATGAATTATTATTTCTGCTGAAAATATTGATTTAAAACTTGTTGTCTATTGTATTCTATTGGATTTTTCCCTGCTAAAGACTAACAATAATTTGTTCTATATTATCTTGGTCATAATATTCTTTACTGGGCTAGTTGAGCTCACCCTTTTCCTTTTAGTTCCATTTTTCTTCTCAGGAGGCGAGAATGTAGCGAGTACTAGTCGGGGTGTGGAATGAAGGTTCTAGAAAGTCGTTTTAGTTGTCCTCACCATTTTTGTAAAATAAAGTATCAATAATCGTAATGAGGACTTATTTGAGTGTGGATATTGTCTAGATGACAATATTTGTATTTAAACTCACAGTTTTTATGTTGTATTAATAAAGTTGTAGTTATTTTTATACCATGTATTTTGACGACTCAGAATGGGTGTTGTATACCTATTTTGGGGGCGTCATAGTTGATATCAGAGCTTAAGGATATGATCTCTGGCGGAGATCGGGGAATAGAACTAGGAGGGGAGAGACGAGTAAATCCTTCGCTAGTGTGTCATACCTAAGCTTATTTGTTGGTCGGTCATAATATAGGGATATTATGTGATTTGTTAATTTGTTAAATTAACCCTTATTTTATGGCAGTATTTGAGAATGTCGACTTAGAATGTTAACAGTGGAGTAAATGAGACCGTGGAGACACCTTTGCTCACCAATGAGGAGAACGTGCAACAGGTTGGCAATGTTCCTCCTGTAAACAACACCACTGAGCAGACGATGAACGATGAGATGTTTAGAAGCTTTTTGCGATTCATGCAAAACCAGACGAAGGAGATTCCTATTCAAAATACAGGTAGAAACAATGGCAACGCACAGTTGGTCACAGCCAAGTAGTTCAAAGAGTTTGGACCACCAGAATTCTTGGGAAAGCCGGATTCGATTAAGGCAGAGACGTGGATCAAGCAAATTACCAAGATATTCGATGTCTTGGGGTGCATGGAGGAACAGAAAGTTCCATTCGTAACTTTTATGTTCCGTAATGAGGCAG
Organism: Panax quinquefolius; assembly: GCA_020205615.1. Lineage (NCBI taxonomy): Eukaryota > Viridiplantae > Streptophyta > Magnoliopsida > Apiales > Araliaceae > Panax > Panax quinquefolius. The sequence continues at coordinate 28,297,635 of CM035166.1, forward strand.
ATTACTGGTGGGAATCTGTGAAGCGTACCCATCCAGCCGCGCTCAGCATGTCTTGGGAGACATTTCAGAAACTGTTCAATGAGAAATACTTTCCTGAAAGTGTTCGTCATATGAAGGAGGTAGAGTTTATTAGATTGGAACAAAACAACATGACGGTGTCCTAGTACGAGGCGAAGTTCGCGGAGTTATCCAGGTTTGCACCTCATTTGGTGGAGAATGAGGAACGTATGACGCGAATGTTTCTGAGAGGTTTGAAACTCGGCATACGTCAATATCTCATTTCTCATAAATTTTCTCTCTATTCAGATGTTGTCAACATTGGTCAATTATTAGAGCGAGATAACGAGTACGTTCAATCGAGGGACTACAACTAGGATCATACCAGTGATAGTAGTCATCAGAACAACGATAACCAGCGGAGAAAGAAATATAAGGACAAGAGTGGCAACCACTCTGGTGGTAATCGTGGCCATGAGAATAGAAGAAGCGAGTCGGGAGGAGATTTTAAAAAGAGGAGATTCAACAATGACTATACTAAGACGTCAGCACCAGCAGCAACTGGTTCCAAGGGAGGAGAACGACCATCGGTCATATACTATAAGTGCGGAAAAGAAGGACATATCAGCCCAAACTCCCCACAACAATTTAAGGTATGTTATAATTGTGGAAAGGAATGACATATCGCTCGAGATTACACTATAGCGAAACCAAGTCCAGCGGGGATGGTGACTCAAAAGGCTGTCCTAGAAAAGTCAAAGTCAACGGTTCCTGGAAGAGCGTTTGTCGTGACTGGTCAACATGTGAAGAACCCAAACGAGGTGATCACGGGTAAGCTAATCATAAATTCATGCGAAGTTTATACCTTACTAGATACCGGTGCTACCCATTCATTTATTTCTCCTGCTTGTGCTCAACGTTTAAACTTGACTCCGGAGAAATTAGACTTTTATTTATCTGTGGAGACTCCGTTAGGAGAAACTTTCATCACATCCACTGTTTATAAATCTTGTTTGATCCAAGTTGGCACCATCACCTTACCTGTTGACCTTATCTCTTTAAAGATACTTGCCTTTGACGTGATTTTAGGGATTGATTGGTTAACTACTCATCATGCCAAAATTGATTATTTTTGTAAGGTTGTTAGTTTTCATATTCCTAATCAACCTGTTGTTCGAATTCAAGAAACTAAACCATTAAAATCAATCACTGTCATATCAAGTCATAAATCTATTTGTTTATTGAAAAACGGATGTCAAGCTTTCTTAGCCCATGTTATGGATTTGAATAAAGACAATTCAGATTTGAATAATATTCTTGTTGTTATTGAATTTTCTGATGTATTTCCTGAAGAACTTCTCGGTCTACCCCCAGAACGTGAAGTTGAAATCTTTATTGATCTTGAACCTGGTACAAAGCCCATTTCTAAAACCCCATATCGAATGGCTCCTATTGAACTTCAGGAGTTGAAGGTCCAACTACAGGAGTTGTTGGACATCGGTTTCATTCGTTCTAGTACATCTCCTTGGGCTGCTCCTGTTTTATTCGTAAAGAAGAAAGATGGGAGTATGCGACTTTGTATTGATTACCGGGAATTGAACCATGTTACCATCAAGAATAGGTATCCGCTACCTCGTATTGATGACCTGTTTGACCAGTTGCAAGGAGCACAATTCTTTTCAAAAATTGATCTTCGTTCTGGATATCATCAGCTGAAGGTTAAAACTACGGATATTCGGAAAACTGCCTTCAGAACTCGGTACGGGCATTATGAATTCCTAGTCATGTCTTTTGGATTGACTAATGCTCCTACGGCTTTCATGGATATGATGAACCGAGTTTTCAAGGAATATTTAGATCAGTTCGTTGTTGTCTTTTTTGATGACATCCTCATATATTCTAAAAGTCGTGAAGATCATGATCACCATTTGAAGCTGGTACTGCAAAGGCTTCGTGATAACACGCTATATGCCAAGCTGAAGAAATGTGAGTTCTGGCTTGAGGAAGTAGCATTCCTTGGGCACGTGGTGTCAAAACATGGAGTATCTGTTGACCCGGTGAAGATTGAAGCAATACAAAGTTGGGAGCAACCAAAATCGGTGATCGAAGTACGTAGCTTTTTGGGCTTAGCTAGTTATTATCGGAGATTTGCGGAAGGATTTTCTCGAATCGCTACTCCATTAACTCAGCTGACTCGTAAAGATACAAAATCCGTATGGAGCGAGGAATTCGAGAAGAGTTTCCAAGATCTCAAGAGGAGACTCATTTATTTCGGCACCTGTTTTGACAATACCATCTGGTTCGGATGGATTTGTTATCTACAGCGATGCTTCAGGCAAAGGGTTAGGATGTGTTCTCATGCAACGTGGAAAAGTCATAGCCTATGCCTCGCGACAACTTAAAGAATATGATAGGAATTATCCTACCCATGATCTAGAGTTGGCAGCAGTCATTTTTGCGGTAAAGATCTGGAGGCACTATCTATATGGGGAGAAAGTGGAGATATATTCAGACCATAAAAGCCTCAAATATTTCTTCACCCAAAAGGAACTCAACATGCGGCAACGACGTTGGCTCGAGCTGTTGAAAGACTACAACCACACTATTCAATACCATCCTGGAAAAGCGAACGTGGTAGCTGACGCGTTGAGTAGAAGATCATATGCGGGAACGAGTGCGATGATGTTAACACAAAGGCCTATTTTGTGTGATTTACAAAAGATGAAGATAGAATTCAAGACTCTGGGGACCCATACAATGATGTCAAGTATACGTATAGAACCAACTTTAATCAAAAAAGTTAAAGTTGCTCAAGCCACAGACCCGGAGCTGATGTGTATGAAGAAGAAAGTGTAAGAAGGTGCTATTCCAGAATCAAGAATCGATGAAGAAGGAATACTTTGAGTCCACTCCAGACTTTGTGTTCCTAACGATTCTGATTTGAAGTACAAGATCATGATGGAGGCACATAATACACTGTTTGCAATCCATCCTGGAAATACCAAAATGTATCGTGATCTTCGACATACATTTTTGTGGAACAATATGAAGAGGGAGATTGCAAAGTTTATCTCGAGGTGTTTAACTTATCAACGTGTAAAGGCGGAGCATCAAGTGCCAAAGGGTCCATTGCAACCACTTGAGATTCTGAAATGGAAGTGGGAACACATTACCATGGATTTCATTACGGGTCTTCCCACGGTTTCTCAAGGCATAAATGTTATTTGGGTTATTGTTGATAGATTAACCAAGTCTGCTCATTTCTTGCCGATATAGGAGACATATTCCCTTGAACGTCTTGCTAGTATGTACGTGAATGAAATTGTGTGGTTGCATGGCATGCCAGTATCCATAGTTTCGGATCGTGACCCAGGATTCACTTCAAGATTTTGGGTTAGCTTGCAAAAAGCTATGGGAGCGCAGTTTCTGATTGATTACGCATACCATCCTCAAACGGACGGGCAATCAGAGAGGACTATTCAAACTCTTGAAGATCTATTAAGACTCAGTGTCCTAGACTTCAAAGGCAGTTGGGATAAGTATTTACCATTTGTGGAATTCTCCTACAACAACAGTTATCAGGCAAGTATAGGTGTGGCTCCATTTAAAGCATTGTATGGACGAAAGTGTCACTCTCCAGTATGTTGGGATGAGGTGGGAGAAGCAACATTGTTGGGACCAGAGTTGGTACGTATGACTATAGAAAAGATCCAAATGATTTGACAACGTATACAAATGGCACAGGATCGACGAAAGAGTTATGCGGATCTTCATCGAAAGGAAGTGAAATTTAGTATTGGGGATCATGTATTATTGTGTTTCTCCATGGAAAGGAGTTACAAGATTTGGGAATAGAGGAAAGCTCAATCCACGATTTATTGGTCCATTTCAGATTCTTGACCGAGTAGGAAATGTGGCCTATAGACTCGCGTTACCTCCAAGTATGTCTCGTGTTCATAATGTTTTTCATATATCTGTGATACGTAAATATGTAAAAGACCCGAACCACGTTATTGAGTTAGAACCGGACGAGATAGCCGAAGACTTAACGTATGAGGAGGTACCTATCAAGATCTTGGATAGGAAAGAGCATGTCCTACGCACGAAGGTCATACCACAAGTTAAAGTTTTGTGGAGAAACCATGCTACTGAGGAAATGACATGGGAGTTGGAAACGGAAATGAAAGCGAGGTATCCTCATCTTTTCAAAACACCAGGTACGTACGTTAATTTCGAGGACGAAATTTCATAAGGAGGGGAGGTTGTAAGACCCCAACTTATTATTAGTGAAATTAAATTTCCTCTATTTATTATTTTGAAATAGTAAGGGTTAATTTGATTAATATGATTAGTTATGGGTAAAATGCGCAAATATTTCAAATAAGCAAGTGATTATAAAATATTTATTGTTGTCGGGGAATAATCGTTTGGTCGTGGAATATTCTTGCTGTCAGGGAATATTCGTACGACGGCGCAGCCTTGTGTGGGCCCCATAACAAAAAGCGATTGGATGAAGAAAACGACAATTATAAGTTGTTTATAAATAATGGCGTGTAGTTATTACAGATTATCTTGTTGGAATACCGGTGGTTAAAATACGATGTCTGGCGTTGTTGCGCTTGATAGCACACGGTATTGCACCAATTATTGATTCTTACGTAAGAAGGCACTACTCAATAATTATTACGTAATTATTGTTCGATATTTTATTTTATTGATTCAATAATTGTTGCGTTGATATTTTATATTCTTTGTTGTTTCAATAATTGTCACTACACGGTATTTTCCATTATCGAGCAATAATTCATATTATCTGAATAATATTATTAGATAACATTATTGGCAATGTCTAGAAAGTTACATCTAAGGAAAGGTTTGGTCACCTAATTGCTTGGCCGATAAGGAGAAATCCTTATTGGAAAGCCCCCTCTTTCCTTGGAACGGCCTGATTGTCAGTATTGTGATTCTGTAATATTATTTGTGAATAATTAATTATTGATTTATATGTTGAGGAAAATATTGATTTTATGTGGATATAGATGGAGAAAACTTTTAATGTGACAATTGTTGAAAAATTAATATTTTATCTTTTTCTGATAAAATAATTCATTTAAATATATTATTATATTTTAATAATATAATAATTATGATATTTTTACAATGAATGTGGGATATATGATTACATGAGGAGAAAGAGTATTTTTGTTGCAATAAATATTTAAAACATGTTTTTCATGTTGGTGGACCCCATTTCTTGACTTAAATTTGATTATAGCCTGTAAAATCACCCGTTTGTAGATTTTGGTCAATTTCTGTTTGGAATTTAGAAAAATTTTCTTCTGCAAAGTTGTAGAGAATGGAATTTTCTATGGAAAAGACATGAAGTTCAACTTTTTCTGATAAAAGGGCTATTTATTATGAATTATTGAAGCTCCGAAATAATTGATTTTTGGAAGTTTTAATTATTTTTAATATGAAAAACGTTTTTGTCATTAATTGTGGGTCTTGCATGTGATGTAAGTTGCTGAATTTAGATCTAAGAAAGTGGGCGTAAGAAATTTGTATATATATTAATATTTTACTAAATTTTCTACTTTGGTGTTCCAAGCAATTTCCTATAAATAGGGTGCTTAATTAGAATTGAAAATCACACCAGAAACTGAAGTTTTCTCTCTCTATATTATCAAGCGTATTCTTGTGAGTATTTTGAGACTTTGAGTGTTGCTATACGGTACAAATTCCCTTCAGCACTATATTCAGTATTCAAGTCAGAAGTACTGTCTTTTCGAGGTAAGGGATGTTGTTTTCTTCTTAAATGATATTATTTTCTTCAATATCATTATTCTGAAATATTAGTTTGAACTTTTTATCAAATTTGGAACTTTTTGTGTCGGGGTTACTATTCACGTATACGGCAATATTCACGAATCTGAGACTATTCATAGAAAAAATGAAATTTTCTTCTTTTTTGTCAAAATATCTATTATGGATATTAGCTTTGATTGTATCCATGTTTTGATCATTCTTGAATTTTACTCCACTATGATTATTTATGAGGTATTTTTGGACATGGATAAACCAAAATCTGAATCCTTAATATTTGTTATTTTGTTTCTTTGGATTCGTTTTCTTTAAAATATTTTTCATCATCCTCGGTCCTAAATGATGATATTCTTGAATATCTTTGGCTTTTGTAGTGCAAAAGATGAATGATTTTTCGATGAATATCTTTGGCGCGTAGTGCAAAAATGAACAGGTGTTTAGATGAACATGACCAACTGATGAATATCTTTGGCCTATAGTGCAAAGATGAATATTTGATTCCAGATATATGTTGATTGATGTTACAGGGATAAAATATTGATGATGGACTTTTAAATTCATATATAGAAGATAGTAGATTTTATTCTCTATTTAACTCTTCTAATGAATTATTATTTCTGCTGCGAATATTGATTTAAAACTTGTTGTCTATTGTATTCTATTAGATTTTTCCCTGTTGAAGACTTACGATAATTTGTTCTATATTATCTTGGTCATAATATTCTTTACTGGGCTAGTTGAGCTCACTATTTTCCTTTTTGTTCCATTTTCTTCTCAAGAGGCGAGAATGTAGCGAGTACTAGTCGGGGTATGGAATGAAGGTTCTAGAAAGTCGTTTTAGTAGTCCTCGCCATTTTTGTAAAATAAAGTATCAATAATCGTAATGAGGACTTATTTGAGTGTGGATATTGTCTAGATGACAATATTTGTATTTAAACTCACAGTTTTTATGTTGTATTAATAAAGTTGTAGTTGTTTCTGTATCATGTATTTTGACGACTCAGAATGGGTGTTGTATACCTATTTTGGGGGCGTCACACTTGTCCTTGTGTGTAAGACTTCTACTTATGAAAGTTAATTAGCGTAATATTCTTGCCTTAAAAAGGCTAATGTGGCCAGCTATATATATGCCCACTAATTCCTTCATTTAGTTTTTATTTTAATGCATAAATTAGATAAATCAAAAGGTCTAAAATACCCTTAATCAAGTGGGCTAAGTTTGGGCTTGCATTTATTTCTTTTGGGCTTCTCCTTTAATTGTTTTGGGCCATGTAATAAACATAATCTAACAATTTTAATATATGTTACCATAATTGTTTATTTAGGGTTTCTATTCTCAATCTTATGGAATTTATTAATATACATGTAACTTTAACTCATAACCTAATTATGTTTGCTTTAATTAGATATAAAATTATTAATCACTTCAAATAGATAAAATTAATCTATTAGGTTAATATAACTTTTAAATACTAACATTTCATCAATACCATAACATTTAGGTTATTTAATTACCTTACCTAATATATAAATAGGTTATGTGGTTTTCCTTTGATATATATAAAACATAACATAACATACTTAAATTATATATTTATTTTATAATGGTAAAATAAATATGCTACACATAAATTTTTTTATGCAAATACAATTATTTACATACCCAAGATATTATAAGATAATATCCTTAGCTCATTAACATAAATTCAATTATGAATATATTTACTTCCTTAAGATATTACGATAAATATAATATCTTTTCTTTATTAAACTAATTTTATATAAGAATTTATTCTAGTACTCTTGGGTAAGGTATATATAAATATTGTATGCTTAACTCGCCTATTTTTGCTTCATCACGCAAAATTGTTCCCAACAATTTTATTTTCCCCACTTAATAAATACATAATATATATTCATTCACTCCCAATTACCAGTTACACCAAACCTACACACATCACATATAGAAAATAATTAATAATTTTATTTTCTCACATTATAAACTGTTTATATCAATTTATGTACATATACCATATATAATTAAATATATTTACCATATTACATAAACATACATATTCTTCATAAATCATAAAATGATTTATATACTCATATATTAAACTAGACATTTAATTTAACGTCTAGTAACCCTCTTAATATAGTTTGCTACATTCAATTAGTCTTATTCATATGGCTTATCATATATATTATTCTGACTTGCCACGTTCTTATTTCCTTTTTTATATATAAGATTTCTAACGCTTGACTACTACCAGCTTCTTATAATGAAGCTTTTCATTTATTCTTGTATGATTAATTTAAATATTCAATCTTCTTGTTTAGCTAAATCATATGTAGCACATCTCCAAGTATATACGTATCTATACATATACACATTTAATTTAATCTAATAATATCTCTTCATTTGAGATTTATTTCTTTAAATAAATTTTTCACATACAAAAATCACTTTCTAGGTTTTGAATTTTCATAACCCTTATTTTCTCAATTCTTTTTCAAATAGTAAACCATATAGGTTCTTCTTAAAAATTTTAAATTATTACTCTATTTTCACTATAGGTTTTAAACTTTAACCTTTAACTTAATCATTCAAGATTCTCTAAATATTCGGGTTGTCACATTCACCCCTTCTTCTAAGAATTTCGTCCTCGAAATTACAGTCTACTAATCTTTGTTTCTTCTATTCATCGAAAATAGGCTTTCAATTTAACCTTTACATTTTTCTCTTCTGAGAAATTCGCTTCTATCATCTCATTCAACCATTGCTACCCTTTTTAAGAAGTTAAAAACTTTTCATATTATGCTGAGGGGTCATATAGACCATGAACTCTCAGGTTTAACGGTATTCACCGCAACCAATTCTGTAAACATGTTGTACTAGGTGATCAGCGAAGTACAGATACATGTACGTTAGGTGATCAGCCTATCGTGCCCTACGTCGTGCACAACGTATCAATCTTATCTAGCGACTATTGCGCTACTAGATTGGATTATTTTATCCAATCGAGGTTGTTCACCTCAGACTTAGCATAAGATTCCGTACCAAAACAATTTGGTTCGGGATAGATTCTCAAAGAATACTTGAATTTTCATAAATATTTGCCTAGCTAGATCAATTAGCTTAGACACATATCAATAATTTGAACATCAATCAAAACATTTATCTAGCCACTTTAATTGGTATTGACTTTTCTTTAACTGGTTTAAAATTCTGAAAATCATTTTATGACGTCATGATACCGCACTGTATTTACAGTCCGTTTGAGGATTCCATCATAATGGTGATTTTATCATACTACATCATACCATAATGGGCTGACGATCCTTAGATCACATCCGACACTAGGTAATATTGCATTGATGACTCCATCAATTTTATCATCTCTGCACCAGGTTCCATGATGCATTAATGATATATAAAATACATTTTGATATTCAAATCATTTTTGTCTAGCCGAAGCAATTAGCATATACTCTTCTTTAAACGATTCAAAAAAATCAGTTTTAATGTTATCATGTCGTAACAGATAACGAGATGTTAGTGGCTCACAGTCCACATACACACCTTTGTTACCCTATGTTACTGATAACAAAATTCAAAAAAAAATTTAAGGCACCATAGTGCGAATTTATCTTGGTGTCTAAAATTTTGAAGTCTAGCATAGCTAGGAGATTTGGAAAACCTATTTCTCCACTAATAATTCATTGCCTAACCAGTCTATCTATTCCTATTATCCTCAATACTCCATTCACACTTAATTCTACCCAGTTTGTCAAACTTACCACACTTATGAATTTAGGAACTTTCCACAATCATATGAGTTTAAAAACTTGTCCTAGACAGACCTTTGTCGTCCATTCACTGAGGGGTCCAAAAACATTTTATATAATTATGAGTCACAAACTTAGCATAAGTATGAGTTTTAAGAACTCGAACCTAACCTTATATTCTCTACCTATTCGTTACACACATGAGAAAAGAATTGCCTTCTCAACATGTATATAGCAAATAGCGCGACACAAATATTTCAATGATTATCAGTGTAAGAAACTAAGTGGTTGTTACACTAAGTACAATTCCCCGCCCATACAAAGAATTATACAACTTAGCTACTGACATGAGTCCTCAATTAAAATCCCACATGATCCTAACTTTCTCTTTTCTTTATACAAATTTTCTTTAATCCGTAACTTAACATTTACCACTCTTACCTGAGTTTACATCGTACCATTTCATAGTACATTCTCTTTATAGCATCAAGCTATATCATTCCAATCACTTAACATATCATATGTTATTCAACAATTTAATCTGATCATGTCATGATCTTATTTTGCAATCAATTCTCCTTATACTTACAATCGTTTTATTCTACGATCTTCTTATTCTTCACGTTAACCATATTATATTATGATTTTATTTACACTTTTTATCTTATAGACATCGTCTATTTATTATCAGTTTTTATCTTTATTAGTGGAGTAAGGTAACTCCAAATTCTTATCTTTATATCTCTTCAAGATTCTTTTTTTTTTAATCTTATTTATCATTTTCTTTACTTTAATGATGAATTTCCTAAATTCATCTCTTATCACTTAAACTCAATATGAGTTTATTCCCTATCAACTTCTTCGCGGTTATAGCCTAAGGTACTCCTACCTAAAGTTTATAACCTACGGCTTTGATACCAACTATAACATCCCCAAATCCGGGTATTTTTTTTACCTTTAGATCTGGTACGTTACGATACATCATTTCTATAACTACTGCGGAAGATATAAACATAAATTGTTTATACAATAAAATTTTACAACATAATCCCAAGGTCTACAACCTTAACTTAATACATACATTCAATAACATCAAAGGTTTACAATGTCATTTGCATCAGATAACTTAATAGTTCTAAATGCATAATAAACTAAACTTGGAATTCGCCTTTACCACTGTTGTTCTTCGAACCTTCATTTTAATCTGAAATTTATTATCATGATATAGCAAGGATGAGCAACTATTTTGCCCAGCAAGTTTAAGTACAATGAAGATATATCATGATTGAAAAGGAATAAGCTTTCAAGTTTTCAACAATGTAATATAATTGAGAAAGAACATGAATCAAAACTTTAATAACTGAAAAACTAAATAATTATGCTGAGTGGTCAACAATGACCATGAACAAATTTAACTGAACCTTATGGTAATGAAGGTGATCAGCCTTTCATACCTGATGAACAAATGCAACATGCATTGAGTACGAATCAATAATCAAAGATGTGGAATAATTCTCAATAATTAATCCACTAGCATGCTTGAAACATAATAACTTGAGTTTGAGTTAGGAGACTTGCCATAATGCGAATATTCAATAATAATATTAGATGTGGAATAACTGTGATGCCCCCAAAATTAGGTATACGTCACCCATCTTGGGTCGCCACTTACATGGTACATAAATTCAAAAACAACTTAATAATACAACTGTCGTGTACAATATGACAAAATATAAACTATGAGTTTGAATACAAATATTGTCTACTAGAGATTATACGAACTCAAAAGGAGTCCTTATTACAATAATTATTACACTATTTCACAGAATAGTGAGGACTAGTAATGCTATCATCTGGTCCGTCACTCCGTTCCCCGACTAGTCCCTGTTACGTTCTCATTTCCTTAAGAGAACAATAAAAGTAAAAGGGTGAGCTCAACTAGCCCAGTAGGAAATATTATGACTAAGATAATGCAGAATATATTATCGTTAGCCTTCAACAGTGTTAAACTGATACAATATAACAACCATCAAGTTTAACTGTAGCGGAACAAGCAATCCATTAAAAGAGTCAAGTAGAGAATAAAATCTACTATCTTTTATGATTTAGAAGGTTTTCATCACTTTTATCATTTTGGGACAAATTTTAATAAATAATCCACATCATCGAATCACCCCCGCACTACTACGCCGAGGATATTCTTTAGTATCACGACCACAATTATCCATGCACTACGGGCCAAGAATATTTGTGTATTCAATAATGGTCATGATCATGCCAACAACTATCCATCAATGCACTCTACGGGCCAATGAGGACTTTTACCACATCATTTGTAATATTACTACCATGATTACACCGAATAATCCACGGTCATAATCATACCAAGTCCATCTATGCACTATAGGCCATGAGATGACTTTCAACAAAATATAAACATGAGGATGATGACAATGATATAAGAATTCAATAAAACAAGTTAAAGAATTAATTTATCCAGAACTAATAACGCCCAAATTGTCAACACGATCTTCGCTTTGTAGAGTAAAATTCAAGAATGCTCGAAGAGTATTTCCAAAAAAGATCTTGGATGAAGCGCAAATATCAAGGATATTCCACTAATTTCATGGAGTATAGAAGTCAAAACTTTAACTTGTTGAGTATAATAAGGAATGGAATAACAAAAGAAATCACCGGGCATGCGATAGAACCGCATGTGCGAGTTATTCCAATGAGAATAATAAATAACGGAATCGAGTCCGGTTCAGTCCCGCGAAAAAGCGCATGCATGAGGATATTCCAACGTAATAATAAAGACGAAATCGGATCCGGCAGAAAACGCATGCATGAGGATATTCCAACGTAATAATAAAGAAGCGGAACCGGTCCGACGTAGAAACGCATGCATGACGTGATGTTCCAACAGAATGATAAAGAATGGAACAATGAAGAAGAATTTCACCAAGTATAGGGTAGCCCGCACGATACTGATTATTCCAATGTAATAATAAAGAATGGAATAATGAAGTTCTCTTCATAGATAAGAAAGAAATAATACTCCGCTTCTTTGGGAAAAATTGGATCTTTGGAATAGTGAGGTGTGATTTCTCTTATTCTTTCTCTCTATAATTTCTCTCTATAATAATCGCTCTAAAGCTTTTGTGAATTGGTGAGAAATGAAGGAAGAATGAGCTTCTATTTATAGAAAAATATAGTTTCGATAATTGCACGTTTTGGGGGTCAAAAATTACAGTACAATACCTCCAACTTTTCTTTCATTAATAATTTAGTCCTGCAAGTATTATCAATCTTGCACCAACTCCCCTAATAGTAAATAATGTGAATCAATAGTTCAATCATGTGAATCAATAGTATAATCATGTGAAAAATATGAATTTTAGTATAAGTACTTCATCTTTAACTCCATTTTTAATTTAGTCATGCAAGTATTATCAATCTTGCACCAACTCCCCTAATAGTAAATAATGTGATTCAATAGTACATATATGTGAACAAATAGTTATATAAGCATGTGGATTAGTAGCAATTAATTACTCATTTATCCGATAAATTACCCGATTTATCAATATAACCCCTAGACATCAATTATCATCAGAATAAATGTCAATTTTCACTAACACAAACAATTCCAACATAATGAAACTATTTTTATCAAAAATATAAATTTTGAAATTTTGAAGTTTGACTTTTCCCAAAAAAGTCAACTGTTGACTTTTTGACCAAATAGTGAATCCCGGAAAATTTTGTGTTTATAGACTATTTTTACTAATTTCTTCATTCGGGACTCAAATATCACGTCCGCGTCTCCAAATTCAACTCCGAACAACATTCATTATTAATATTATAACTCATAATATTTATCAACCAGGTCGTTCCCAAGAAAGAGGGGGCTTTCCAATAAGGATTTCTCCCTATTGGCGCGCAATTAGGTGACCAAACCTCTCCTTGACAGAACTTCTAGACATTGTAAATATTGCAATTTATAATATGAATAACTTTGTCATCTCAAGTATTGATTTAATAAAAACATTTTATGCAGATGATCTTTGTGACAATAATTGAATCAATAATATGATAGATATGATGCGTTAATTATCGTAGCAATAATTGAGTATAAGCGAGTGACTTCTCACGTAAGCATCAATAATCAATACCGTGTGCTACTATGCAACCACGCGTATTACTGTACTTTTAACACCGGGTGATTCAACAGTTAACGGTAAAACTTTCGCCGTTATTTTCATAAAGTATTTTTGTCGTTTTCTCAATCCGCACAATAATTAGTTAGAGGGTCCACCAATGATTGTCTTGGTTATGCGAATATTCCTGTTAAAAGCGAATATTCCCCGACCAATCGAATATTATATAACAACTTGCGTAATTTGCAAAATTTGTAAATATTACCCACAACTATAACATTATATCAAATCCACACCATAATATTCAAAAATATATTTCGAGAAAATTTAATCTTTATTCAAAAAGTTGGGGTCTTACAACCTCCCCTTCTTATGAAATTTCATCCTCGAAATTAGGGTGCGTACCTGGTATGTCGAAGAGGTAAGAATATCTTGATTTCATCTCAGATTCTAACTCCCAGGTCATTTCTTCCACATCATGGTTTCTCCACAAAACTTTGACTTGAGGTATAACCTTGGAGCATAGAATATGATCCTTTTTATCCAAGATTTTAACAGGTAACTCTTCATACGTTAAATCTTCCTCTATCTCATCTGGTTCTAATTCAATAATGTGGTTCGGGTCTTTCACATATTTACGTAACATAGATATGTAAAAAACGTTATGAACACGAGACATACATAGCGGTAAAGAGAGTCTATACGCCATAGTTCCTACTTAATCGAGGATTTAAAATGGGCCAATGAATCGAGGGTTGACCCCTCCTCTCTTTCCAAATCTCGTAACTCCCTTCCATGGAGCAACACGTAATAACACATTATCTCCAATATCGAATTCCACGTCCTTTCGATGAAGATTAACATATCTGTTTTGTCGATCTTGTGAGGTTTTTATACGTTGTCAGATCGTTTGAATCTTTTACGTAGTCATACGTACCAACTCCGGTCCCAACAACGTTGCTTCACCCACCTCATCCCAGCATACTGGAGAACGACACTTTCTTCCATACAACGCCTCAAATGGAGCCATAACGATACTTGCTTGATAACTATTGTTGTAGGAAAACTCCACCAATGGTAGGAACTTATCCCAACTTCCCTTGAAGTCAAGGACACAGAGTCTTAATAGATCTTCAAGAGTTTGAATGGTTCTCTCCGACTGCCCGTCCGTCTGAGGATGATATGCCGAGCTAAATCGTAAATCTGTGCCCATAGCTTTTTGCAAACTAACCCAAAATCTTGAAGTGAATCTTGGGTCTCGATCAGAAACTATGGATACTGGCATACCATGCAGTCTTACAATCTCGTTTATGTACATACGAGCAAGACGTTCAAGTGTATAAGTTTCTCGTATAAGTAAGAAATGAGTAGACTTGGTCAATCTATTAACAATGACCCAAATTGCATCTATGCCTTGAGAAACCTTGGGAAGACCAGTAACGAAATCCATAGTAATGTGTTCCCACTTCTATTTTGGAATTTCAAGTGGTTGCAATGGACCTTTTGGTACTTGATGCGCCGCCTTGACTCGTTGACAAGTTAAACACCTTGAGATAAACTCTACTATCTCTCTCTTTATATTTCTCCACCAAAATGTATGTCGAAGATCACAATACATTTTGGTACTCCCAGGATGGATTGGAAACGGTGTGTTGTGCGCCTCCATCATGATTTTATACTTTAAATCAGTGTTGTTAGGAACAAAAAGTCTGGATTTGACTCGAAGTATTCCTTCCTCATCGATTCTTGCTTCCGGCATAGTACCTTCTTGCACTTTCTTTTTCATACGCATTAGCTCCAGGTCTGTAGCTTGAGCAGCTTTAACTTTATCGATTAAAGTCGGTTCTACTCGTATGTTTGCCATCATCATGTGGGTCCCTGGAGTCTTTATCTCTAACTCCATCCTTTGCAAGTCATACAAAATGGGACTTTGCGTTGACAATATTGCACTCATACCCGCATATGATCTTCTACTCAATGCATCAGCTACTACGTCCGCTTTTCCAGGATGGTATGGAATGGTATGATCATAATCTTTCAACAGTTCAAGCCAACGTTGTTGTCGCATGTTGATTTCCTTTTGAGTGAAGAAATATTTGAGGCTTTTATGATCCGTAAAGATCTCCACTTTCTCTCTATACAAGTAATGCCTCCAAATTTTAAGTGTGACAACAACAGCTACCAACTCTAGATCATGAGTAGGATAATTCCTCTCATATTCTTTGAGTTGTCTTAAGGCATAGGCTATGACTTTCCCATGTTGCATGAGAACACATCCTAACCCTTTGCCCGAAGCATCACTGTAGATGACAAATCCCTCCGAACCAGATGGTATTGTCAGAACAGGTGCTAAAATGAGTCTCCTTTTGAGTTCTTGAAAACTCTTCTCACAATCCTCGCTCTAACCGAACTTTGTATCTTTCCGAGTCAGCTGAGTTAATGGAGTAGCGATTCGAGAAAATCCTTCCACGAATCTTCGATAATAACCAGCTAAACCGAGAAAGCTACGTACTTTGGTCACTGATTTGGGTTGCTCCCAGCTTTGAATAGCTTCAATCTTTGCCGGGTCAACGGATATTCCATAACTTGATACTACGTGCCCAAGGAATACTACTTCCTCAAGCCAGAACTCGCATTTCTTTAACTTGGGATAAAGCTTATATCCACGAAGCTTTTGGAGTATTAGCCTCAAGTGTTGCTCATGATCTTCACGACTTTTGGAATAAATAAGGAGCATCGCGTTGGTGAGATGACGATGTTGCCCCTCACCGGTGTTATCACCAGTTTGGGCTGATAAAGCAGACGTTGCTCAAGGCTTCGCTGAGATTGGACTGCTGCAATTGTTGAAGGTCCTCAGTGTTATCTCTGAGGTGTGCCTATCCTCCCGGTGTTATCTTCAGGTTGGTAATGAGTATCTCGTTGTGAGCGCCGAGATTGAAGTTGGTTGCATTTGAAACAAGCATTTCCGGGGTTATCGCCGAAACGGCAATCCTTGGGAGTGATCACCAAGGTTGGTGGCTATTCCCATAATTGGAACTGAGACTGGATACCTCGGGGTTATCTCCGAGATTAATCGGTCTTCTCCGGTGTGTGTTCTGGTATTAGATCTGCACGCCTTGGGGTTATATCCGAGGTTGGAATTGTTACTACCAGTGTGTGTTCCGGGGATGATTCTGAACTTTAGGTAGTATCCAAAATGGATATGAATTGTCTTCCAGGGTTACCTCTTGAAAGGCGAATCTGTTCTCCTGCAATGTTAGTGACATCAGTACAGAAAATTTCGAGTGTCTACAATGGGTATGCTATGTATATAAAAAAAAAAGAACAAATCAAATAGCAATAACATGACTAGTCTTATTTTGGGGCCCTAGTTACTTGAGTAAGTACGCCCGTAGGGGTGTCTTAACACCTAGCTCCCTAAGGTCTTTCATGATCTGGGAGTCGTTGGTTGAAAGCTCGCTAAGGGGTAGCAGTGTTTGCCTAATGGAATGAGGCATTGAACAGTCATGTGAAAAAAAGAAAAATAGAAATAAACACCGCGAAAAAGAGCGAAAATCGCCCTCGTGAGTAGAAATAAAGTAGTTAAGCCCATTGTTGAACCTTAGTTTATTTTGATATGTTGGAACAATCTTTGTTGCATAAGTATACATGAGCCTTGATTTAGACTGTAATTTTCTATTTTGAGCAATATAGCATGAGCATTCTTTGCTTAATTGAAGTTTTGGTGAACACAACACACACACAGCATCTCTATAGCATTTATGAATTATCTGAGTGTATAATATTATGCCTATAGTTCAGTTTGAATCTGTATTCTTGAATCTGGATAATTTGTTGAGGCATTTTGGACTGAAATTCTATTATAGCTGGAACAATGTGAGACTATTTTGCATCATGATGTAGTTGCATAGCATGGTGTTGCATTTTTATTGTTTATTAGTATGCATTGCTTGAGGGCAAGCAACAGTTCAAGTTTGGGGGTATTTGATAAGTGGGTTTTACACCTACTTATCGGATATCAATTCACGCGAACTACGCTTATCTTAAGTACATTTTAGTGTGTTTTTTGTTGCATTTTGTTTATTTTGCATTGCATGTACTTAGAACTCCCTTTGGTGTAAAAGTGCAGGATATGGCATAATTTGGTGGTATTAGATGGCATGAGGCTATGGACGCATCGTGTGAGGATCAAAGAGGCTAAGCATGGATGACAAAGAAGAATAAGCATGAAGATGATAGAAGCAAGAGCAAAGAAGAAGCCAGAGTGCAGACTGCAAGAAGCCACAGCACGACAGACAGATTAGGCTTGAGGACGCGCGCCATGGTAAGCAAGCACAACTAGATCAGAGATTACGTGACGCCTTGCCGCTGATGATGATGACTCTTCTTCTTGAGCTATTTTATTTTAATTTATAAATTTAAGGGTTTGGATCGATAAAAAACAATTCTGACTGGTGTCAGAGGCATCATTCATTAGTTTTACGTGTTTTTTATATTCGTAACTAGGGTTTACACTTGGAGAGTATTCCAACGTGAAACTAATAAGAGATTTCGTATTTTTTACTCCTTTAGATTTCAGTAATTGTGGATGCTTTACATTAGTTTTGCTGGATATTATTAAGGATTTGCACGTTACATTGGGTTTATAATCAGCAATTGGGTTTGATCGATTCTTTCTTCTCTCTTTTCTCAATTGTTTGCTTATTATCCATGTTTTGCTATGATCCCATAATGGCTTTTGGTTCAGTCATGAACTAAACTCCATTATGGGATTCTAACAAATTTTAATATGTAGTTTAATTGTTTGTCTGAGTGCTGGACTGTTTTACATGTTATAAGGAATTTCTATCATGGTTATTTTGCATGTATGAATGATTGATCACCATTCGTTTTTAGTACTTATATGGAGTTGAAAAATAACATATGAAACCTGTAGAGCCCCCAAATCCGGATACTTGAAACCCGAACTCAGTGCTTTACGATACCATTTCTATGAGCGGAATAATACTAATAATAATAACAATAATATAAATATCAAACTTAATTTACATGATTATCAGAGTCTAGCTCCCAAGTACGTAACCTTTATTACATTCATTACATATCATAATAGATAATATATATCATTGTCTTAATAGTCTCAAACTATTACATAGAATACCAAAAATCTTATTTGGTTAGCTTTCCTTTTCCTTTGTTTCTGCATGAGCTTTTTGGTTCTTCACACTTAGCTGAAAATATTTAAATTAAGCAAGGATGAGCATTTGAGTGCCCAACAAGTAATAACAATTATATATATCAGCTGAAAAAATTTAAATGTTTTCTTTATACTACCCTTCTACAACGATTCAACAATTGTGAAGTAATCTGTACCAATGATAATAATATATCAATTCTATACCAAATCTTTGAAACTACGTACTGACTATAAATAGGGTTTATATGATATGCTATGAACATTGTTTTTAATTTTTTAAATAGGTTAAACAGAAATTCATCTGCAAAATGTCATAACTTACGGGAACGGGGGGTGATCAGCCCGGTATGCCCTGCATTGATCAATACTACATGCAAGAACGAGCTAGGGTATCGTTTACTCTGTCCGCCTTGGGTGCATAAAAGTTTTCCCGTGTAGGGATGTTCATACTTGTCTGGGTTCTAAATCAAAGGTTTTGTCTTGTTCAACAATAATCTATAATTCAACATATATGTATACGGGTAATTGACAATGGTATATCAATATGTGATTAAACACAATGATTATCCAAGTGGGGACACTTGTATAACCATTTATAGAAATTAACGAACAGAATATATATCTAAATTATCATATACTAACATGTTGATAATCAATGAGCGTATATAATATAGGGTTAATAATCTGTACAGTAATAATATAGTTTAGAAACATTCTTACTCATGTCCATTGCATAAAGAAAATGCAAAGTTAAGATACTCGCGATCGATGCTACCGCTTACGATTCACAACTTAGTTTTATCGTTTATATCACGACCTATCATTAATCAGATCATTCGTTTGATTAGAACAATATACTATAACACATAGTACTGCATTTCGCAGTCAGCACATAACCTAATCACAATATTACCCATGTTTAACAACCATTGAATCACAAATAATCACATATCTAATTAAATTATCTAAGTCCGGATCAATTTCAAACATGCTTGCAAAATCGACATCTTTATCGGTAATTATCGAGTCTAAGACTCTATTTCGTAACTCAATATCTATAAGTATATATTATATTATTTTTAAATGACTTAATATAATTTTAAAACATTTATTATAATTTATCTTGAATTTTCAAACATCGAATCATTATTAAATGATTTAAATTTTAAACAATTCTATTATCATTAATATTTAATTAATATTAAACTATTAATGAAATCATTTCCAAAATATTAAAGTTATTTATAATAACTTAAAATACTTTTAAAGTTTTAATATTACCCTTAAATGATTTTTAAAACATTTAAAATCATTTTAAATAATTACCATTAATATTTAAATATTAATGTACTATTTATCAAAATATTAAAAGTCATTATTTATAACTTAAAATATTTTTAATTCATTTATATCCTTTTAAATGATTTTAAATTAATAAAACTATTTTTAAACTATTTATTTAATATAATTATTAAATAAATTTAATATCTTTAATAATAAGTTAATAATCATTCATATTAAATTATTAATGAAATTATCCTTTAAATATTAAAAGTTATATTTTATAACTTAAAATATCTTTAAACACTTTATTTTCATTTAAAATGATTATTATAATATTAAAATCATTTTTAAACAAAATTATTTAATATAATTATTAAATAACTTTAATATCATTAATAATAATTAATTAATAAAATTTACCTTTAAATATTAAAAGTTATATTTTATAACTTAAAATATTTTTAAATACCTTATTATTATTTAAAATGATTTTGATATAATAAAATCATTTTTAATTAATTAATTTAATTTATTTAGTAAATAACTTAATATTAATTAATATTAATTTATTAATGAAATTTATCACAAAATATTAAAAGTCATTAAAATAACTTAAAATATTTTTATATCATAATATAATTTTAAATGTATTTTCAAATATAAAACCATTTTTAAATGATTTATTAAATATAATAATTAAATAAATTAAATACTTTTAATATTTCAAAAATAGTAAATATTTATGAAATATATTAAAATATTTAAAACTAATTTTCAAAATTTAAAATAATTTTTAATAATTTATTTTGTATTTTTAATAATTAAAAACTATTTTTTTTCTATTTATTTAATTAAATTAATTAATTTTCAGAAATTAAATTAATTTAATTATTCTGTCTGTCGCTAAAGACCACCTGTAGTGACAAAACTATCACTATAGGTGTTTTTCATGTTCTTCATGCAACCTAGAAAATCATAAGCAGTTACCGAGCAACTAAGTTTGACCATTCATAATTTAGTGTGTGATGTGTTTTTGGAAATTCCGTTGCTCATATTATGTAGTTCGAATGCAAGACTACAAGATAAAACAATAAATAGGAACATAGCATGCATAACCAAAGAGATCTGATCTCTCAAACAAGCTGTCAGACATGTTCTTCATTTCTGGGTTACCCAGAAATGAAGAACAGGTTGTCTGTCCATTTTTGGCCTTCTATAACATGTGATTCTTGTGCGTTTTGTGTGAACTAATGCATGCAGTATGTAGATAACATGTAAGTCTAGAGATCCATTACATAAAACCGAATAAACAACAACAAAATCAAAAGATATAAGCTGGTCAAACCTTGTCATAGATCATACACATAGTTTTCTGGGTTACCCAGAAAACTAAGTTCGTGATCTTCTGGCTTGGTTTGACCTTCCAGTGACTTCGATCCATTAGATATTTAGGCGATCTACAAGCTTAATCTTGAAGTCCATATACCATAGTACAAATATATTACAACATAAACAACAAATCAACATCCAGCAGCGAGATCAAGGCTCATCAATAACTTGTCAGACACTGAAAACCCATTTCTTGGTTGCCCAAAAATGGTCCAGTCATGGTCGGTCAACGACATTTGACCAACAATACCTATCAATATAGGCCTGATCTGGACCTCCTATGAATTTTAGAACACAGATCTCATGACACACTACAAGCTCAAACACTTAAAGCACAAAAACACATATCAGAGAACGATCTACAGGGCCTGACATTCGTTGTCAGACGACTTTTGAACTTTTTTCAAGATTTTTCAAATCTTCAAATCCGAGCCTCTAGATGTTATGGATCTAACATCTAGTAACCCAGATCATCCTTAGAAACTATATCTAACATGTTTAACACAAAAAAACAACATCTAACATGTGATCAATGGACAGATTTTCAAGTAGGGTTTATACCTTTACTTTGATCAATCTTGATCTAAGGTTACTAATTTATTTTTGATATTAGTGGGGCTCGGTTCTTGACTAATCTTAGGAGAGAATTTCGTAGGTGGGGAGCTTGAGAGAAAATGTTGAGTGTTTGGAAAAATTTGAGCTAGCAAAATGAATTTCTCTCTCTCCAAATCTATTTATAATACTTGTGTGCATTGTATATGGCTGATTGCTAGCTGAGTTGCTGTCATTTTTGAGTCACATTTGTCAAACAAGTTGGTCACCCACCCATCCTATTGTCAAAACCTACATGTTAAACTTCAATAATGCAAAGGGTATAATGGTCTTTTGTCCAACCCATTTAATGGCAAACTTGTAATCATGCAAACCCTTAGGGTTTAACCCTAAGGTTTAACACAAATCAATTATAGGATTTCTAATTTAGGGTTTGCACAAAAATTAAATAAATTTTAGTTTCTAAAATTTGTAATTAGGGTTTTCTTAATTATGATTAATTTTCTGATTACTTTATACAGGAACATTAGGGTTTAAAATCACTAATTATAATTAACTTTGCTACTTTAGCAATTAGAGTTAAAAATTAGTAATTAGTTTAAATAATTTCTAATTAGAGTTACTAATTTTAGAAATTAGGGTTTCTAGAAATTAATATCTCTAAATGTTAATTAGGGCTAACCTAATTAATCATGAAATCACATAACACAGTTATATAATAAACTCTAACTCATGATTGAGTTTCAAGTTAGGGTTTTCTCATTTCAAAAATTAGGATTTTCAAAATATTAATTAGAGTTTCTAGATTTTTAATTAGGGTTTTATAATTAATTAGGTTTTCTAAAGATTAGGATTTCTAGACTTTAATTAGGGTTTACCTAATTAATACATTTAATACATGACATAAATTATATAACACACTTATAAAACAATCTTGTACTCTAATTTGGATCTCAAATTAGGGTTTAACATTATTACTAGGGTTTGGTCATAATACACCGTAATTGACCAACCATTATCAATCTGGGACATCAGATACATATATTCATAGTAATCGAAAAAATTAAAATATAATTAATATTATATTATTATTCTCATACCTTGATAATAATCCAAAATTAGGGTTTGGATTCCATATCTGATTTATTCTTCATATTTAACCTTAATAATTAAGGTAAAATAATTAACTTAATTATCTGTACTAAAATTCATATATTAAAATAATTAATATAATTATTCTAAAAATCACTTCATATATTATTTAAATAATATATGATTTATTTTTATGGAAAATAATTAATAAAAATATTTCTATCTTAAAATTAATTATTATAAAAATATACTTTATAATAATCAATAATTCTAAAATAAATTTATTTGTAAATATTTATGTAATAAATATATTTTTATTTACCACATAAATACATATACACATTATCTTGTACAAATCCTCATCCTTAAAATATAAAAAAAAAATTATAAGCAAAATTTCTTATTTATTTATATAGAAAATATCGAGTTGTTACATTCACCCTCCCTTATAAAGATTCCGTCCTCGGAATCACCGTTTTAAAACCTATACATGCACGGGTACATAACATACACAATCATTGCAAGTAGATCTCGATCAACTTTGATCGAACTGATCTTTAACTGTTCACATAAAGCTTGTCTTTCTGATTAAACGGAAATTTGATTCCTAAAAGAACTCAAATTCCTCCTTCAAAATATCTTTATAAAATAATTTACTATATATAAGAAAATAATATATAAGAAAATAAAAATTTGTTGAATATTACAGGTTGAGTCAGATCCTCTACTGCTACCGTATCTTGTACATTTATGCTGAAGACTCATGCGGTTGATTTTGTTGATTTGTTTGTTGAAGTCGGTCCCGTTATCACCAATGTTCTGCTACCTGTGACGAACGAGATTTTTGTAAATTAATTTTAATATTTATTGAATTAAATAAATATTTTTCGATGATTTAATTATTGGATTAAATAATTATTTGATGCAATTGTGGTAGATTAATTTAATTATGTGTTACATTTATTAAATTAATGTAGAGAATAATTATTATTCAAATATGTAATTATGTGAGCTTATCGAATTAAATGATATATTTAATTAAGCATAATGTTATTTAATTAATTTAATTATTAATTAGAGAGTTAATAATTTGACATTATTTATTAATGAGAAAATTAATAATGTGACTATGTGAAATTATGAGAAATTATTATATTTTATTTAAAATAAATTAAATAATATATTGATTTATTTTATGAAGGAGTGTAACATTAATAAAACTATATGATAAAGTTTTATTAAATTAAATGTTTTTTAAATCTATTTTGCTAGCCAAACAAGACCCTATGGGGAGTTGGAGCAATTATCCATTATTGGGTTAAGCAATGACCACTCACTCAGCGTCGATTCTCTTATTATATCATACGTCTTCTTTTCTTTCTTCATTTTTCCCAAGTCTAGAAAAGTAGAAAGCAGAGAGAGTTTCAAAGAGAGATTGAGAAGTGTTGAGAAAGAATTTTGATTGAAGAAGAGTTGAGAAGAAATTATTCCTACTAATCTATACTTATTCTCGGGGTAATCTCCTCTACCCAAATTCTAAATTTCACGTCATTAGTTTTTATAAAAATGGCTTTCATACATTTTGTAAAATCTCCAGTAATTGAGAAAGGGTTTGATTATGAGTTTATATATGGGTTAAGATGTATCAAATCGTATTTGATTATATATATATTATGTGAATTATCATGTCATCGGGTTTTATAATACTATGAATTGCTATTTCAAAAATTTATAGAGTATGGGTTTTTGGCCTTATGGCCTTATACGTGATATTTTATGTATTGATCGTATGTTATCCCTAAATTTTACACTCGTGATATTATTATGCATGTTGATACTGAAGAGACCAAAGTTTAAATAAAGCGGATTCTGTTGTTATAACTTAATCCAGTAGTGACAATTTTCATGTTTTATTTTCAAAACCTTCAAGAACATCTAGAAAAAGTGAAAGTAAATGTGTTGATTTTGCAAATTATGTGTTGTAACTTGTTAAAATCATGCTAGATGGGTTAAGTAATGATTATATATGTATTACAATGATTAGGTAAGTCTAAATTCGTGTAAAAATAACTAATTGGAAGTTATGGCCATATTTATGTATAATTTTATGTGTGATTGATTTTTGGCCTAATTTGGCCTTGTTATATTCAATGACTGCAGAATCTGCAGTAAACTATGTAAAATGAAACTGGGTAACTCGCCTTGGGAGAGGGCGTTACTAAACCGAATTACCTACCTTACACTGTCAAAAAAAAAAAAATAAATAAATAAATAATAATAATAATAATAAAAAAAATATTTGATGAAAATTATTATTAAAATATTTATAAAATAAATTAAATATTTTAATTGAGATATTTATGGAATAAAATAAATATTCGATGAAAATTATTATTAAAATATTTATAAAATAAATTAAATATTTTAATTGAGATATTTATGGAATAAAATAAATATTCGATGAAAAATATTATTAAAATATTTATAAAATAAATTAAATATTTTAATTGAGATATTATGGAATAAAATAAATATTCGATGAAAATTATTATTAAAATATTTATAAAATAAATTAAATATTTTAATTGAGATATTTATGAAATAAAATAAATATTCTACGAAAATTATTATTAAAATATTTATAAAATAAAGTAAATATTTTAATTGAGATATTTATGGAATAAAATAAATATTCGATGGAAATTATTATGAAATAATTTATTCGAGTGTAATAATAGTAAGAGAATGAAAATATTCTAATTTAATTAAGTAATTAAATTAGAAGGGTAATGATTTGTTAAATAAAGTGGAGTTTATTTTAAATAATTAAGTGAAAATGTAACTAATGAATGTCGTGAATACATATGGTATGTGTGTAGGATTTGGGGGTGAAGCAAGTAGTAATCGTTTAGCTTCTACATGCGAGGCAAGTTTCCTAACCCTACTTGTCATTATTGTTCAAGTTTATTAATTACCTCGAGTAAATTATCATTATTATTATTCATGTTCAAATGTTATATTAAAGATTGATTATCTTTTCAAAGCATGATTCAGTTATACAATAATTGTCCTATTGTATACTTCCTGAGATTATTATTCAATTTGAATATCATTATTATTGAACCTTATTAGACTAGCGAACCCTTATTGATTCGACTAGTCCATAGTTGATGAGCGTTCTAAATTTCCGAACCCTTGATGAATTGTCCAAACCAAACTTCCTTTGGTGCGGACTCGAATGTCAAACTGAGATGAACAACCCTGCAAAAGGGATTTACTTATGCGTTAACGTTAAGATATTGTGCATGATGATTGCATAAAGGGTCGATCCCCCAAAAGGCACAGTAGAAAGGTCCGTAGTCTTATGAATGTTAAAGGTTTCAAGTATAACCCTTGTTAACCTAGGACATAGTTCAAGGTCTTATGACCCTCAGAATTCTTTTGATTCTTGTAATTCATTCTTGATTCAAAAGTTGAGCTTTTATTCAGATGTCTTTAATTCACTTGCATGTTATTATATTGTTATTTCATTGTTATACTTGTGGGCAATAGTGCTCACTCTTGCTTTATAATAACATTGCAGTTAAGAACGAAAGAACCCATTTAACCTTCCACTAGTAAAGGCAAGGGCAAAGTTAGCAAGTGTTGAAGACTTGTTATTTTATTTGATGATGTATTTATGTTATACTTGAGTTAATGATGTTGTTTAAGACTTATTGTTTATATTTCCGCACAGATGTTTAAGGTTAGTTCAACTTGGGATTATGTTTATAATTTAGATGTTGTAACCCTATAAGGGGAAGATTTTTATTTCTATATATTGTATGGTTTGCATTTATTATGGGTAGATAGATAGATGATATTTGTACAGTGAACACCAAATTC
Organism: Panax quinquefolius; assembly: GCA_020205615.1. NCBI lineage: Eukaryota > Viridiplantae > Streptophyta > Magnoliopsida > Apiales > Araliaceae > Panax > Panax quinquefolius. Next base: position 28,324,803 of record CM035166.1, read on the forward strand.
CGTGGAATCAAAGTACCTAGATTTGGGGGTGTCACACTGCCTTTCCTTATATTCGCACTCCTTGCCTCCCTTCTCTTTCTTGGACAGTCTTTCACCTTATGCTCCATTGATTTACAAATAAAACACCAACTATACACTCTTGGATTGGGGCAGTTATGAGAGATATGTCTCTCCTGCTCACACTTATAGCACACATACTTTCTTTTTTAAACACACTCCCGGCCTAATTTCGGTATTATTGAAATTATCTCCTTTCATCGTATAGGTGTCAAAAGTTTTCTTTTGTCCTTCTGTTACCCTAGTTATCACATACGCATCAACGGGGTCAGTTGGTCTTCTAGATCCTGGAAATACGACAGCCTTGAAGCCTTTGCAATTCGTCAATTGATTGTCTGGCTGATTTCCCGCGGCTGGTATTCCATTCTGCATAGCTTGAGCGATCACATTCGATATATTATGTATCAGGTCTGGTTATTCTCTAGTTTCGTTGACAGGTTATTCTATCCTTTAGTTTCATTTTCGTTTCAGCGGCATTCTCATAAATTATTCTTTATTAACTTACTTTCTAAGTCTTATCATATAAGTTTAATATATTAAACTTGTTTCATTATTTAAACATAGATTCATATTCATTCAACGATTTCAAAATACTTTACATATCATAATACATATTTCTTTAAACATCAGCTATCCCTTTTGTGACTTCCAAAAGTCGGGATTTATAACCTTGATTACTACAAAAGTTTTAGAATATTACATTACACAGACATACTAAGCACACATATTACATTAAACATGCCTACACAACAAAACTTATACCACCTATTTACTAAGCCTTTTTCCTTGGACAACCGTTCGCTCGATGACCTTCCATCCCACAGATAAAACATGCTCCTAGCTTAAATTCGGGACAATGATGAGAGGTATGTCCCTCATGTCCGCAAATGTAACATATCTGTCTCCCTTTCCTGCATACGCCTTCATGTTTCTTGTCACAGTTTGTACACTTTTCTATTTTGTTAGCGTCCTCTTGGTTGTTATCGGATTTTCCTAAGTCATGATCTTCTATCTTTCTTTTCCCCTTCTTACTCGGAGTTGCACACGATGTGTTGCTTGTAGCTCCCATCTGATCAATTTGGATTTTAAGCTTATCTTGTTCTTCCATTGTTTCTATTAAAGCTTGTTGCAATTGACTATTTAACAGCCTTTCTATCTCCCATAGCCTTTCCTGAGAAGAAACCTTGTTCCTCATATCATGCACCTCTGTTGATTCTTGATTAGCTTCAATTTTAGTGTCTGAATCGCTATCTGTTAGCTCCACCATCTTCGAATCTGGTATTACGTTTTCTATAATAACCACCTCGTCCGAGTTGTTTTCTTTGTGAGCCTCCATTTCAGCTATTGGCTTCGATATCAGCTCGGGTGTATGGGTTTGACTCTTTTTCATGCTATATGCATATAACAAGCCTTTTTCACCAGACATCTACACATATAAATTATTCTGATTAGCATATAGTTTATACATACAGCAAATAAGAGTTTTATATAAGTTATCTTTTATTTTATTTGACAATGAACTTGGTCAATTTATCTCTTTTTAAACTCTATATGAGTTATTTATATTTTCAATGTTTCCCTCTGTTCTAAGGTTATAGCCTAAGGTCTATCCCACCTAAGGTTTTTAAACCTAAGCTCTGATACCAACCTGTAGAGCCCCCAAATCCGGGTACTTGAAACCCGAACTCGGTGCTTTACGATACCATTTCTATGAGCGGAATAATACTAATAATAATAACAATAATATAAATATCAAACTTAATTTACATGATTATCAGAGTCTAGCTCCCAAGTACGTAACCTTTATTACATTCATTACATATCATAATAGATAATATATATATCACTGTCTTAATAGTCTCAAACTATTACATAGAATACCACAAATCTTATTTGGTTAGCTTTCCTTTTCTTTTGTTTCTGCATGAGCTTTCTGGTTCTTCACACTTAGCTGAAAACATTTAAATTAAGCAATAATGAGCATTTTGAAAGTAGTATGCACACAAGCCAATCATGTTTGATGATAAAGCATATACTTTGTAACAATCTTATTCATTTATTAATAAAAAGTATTAATTTATTAAAGGCTTTTAATTATCTACATGATGCTGTTTTATAATATGTGATAAACCCATAGTTTTAAGCAATGCTTTTAGAATAATGATGATGATCATTCTAATGAGATCTAAATTCTTAGAAAGCTTAAAACTAAAATAGTTCCCAATCATTGGATTACTAAATTGGGGATTAGTGAATCCGGATAGATTGGTACATACGTTTGCTTGCTTTCGTTGGATGAGGATGATTGATCTCATGATCATTTGTGTGGAGACACTAAAGCAAGTATGTAGGTGCTTATTAGAGAATAAGTTCATCGAACGTGGCTCGCTAAGGAATACCTAATGGAGTTTTACTTGCATGTCAATAGGAATTCTCAGAGTGATAGTAGTACAAGTGATTCTTGGACTTGAGATCATCATAGTATCTTGTGTATGATGAGTTATACTTTGACTTATTCCTTAAGACCCTTAGGGTATATCAAAAGGTATGCTTGGGTATAATAAGTTGTACATGGAGATAATGTATGATCAATAAAGAATCTACCACTTCTATTAAAAGAAGAGAAATGTCCTATGTGATTCAATAAATGACAACCCAAGAGTCCTTGGTTAAGGCAAAATGAAATTAGAAAGGAGTTTCTAATTTGCATTATTCGAGTTGTGCATTTAAGAGTCGAAATATATATAATTAAATAAAATAAGACTTGACAAAGAATTCCATGTCTTATATTTAATTGGGACATTGTATGGTGGAAGGATTGAATTATACTAAGAACTATTTACTCAAAGGATCTTTTATGATTAATGTTGAAATCTATATTATCTAGAAAGTCGTTGATCGCTAGGAGACTTATCCCTATTGTAGAATAAATATTATTTATTTATTTAAATAAGATTAGAATTGTTCTAATTGATTTATTCACAAGGTTTAATATGGAGAACCTAAAGGGTCACACAATAAAAGGAAGAATAATTATTTATGAAGTTAATGGCATAATCGTAATAATATGTTATGTATATTTAATTTAATCTATGGTGATAGAATAAATTAAATAGCTTAATATTTATTATTTAATATTTTAGAAATATTAAATATAAATTAATAAGAGGAGTCTTATTAATATTATTACAATTATTATTATTTTAATTTCTAAAAGAGTTTAGGAATTAATTTAATATAAGTACTCTCATTTATTTCTAATTGGATTAGGAAGGAAAATTAGTTAAAAGAGTTTAATTAATTATCCCTAATAAGTTTAGGGAGCTTAATTAATTAAAAGAATTTAATTAATTAAATAAATCTCAATTCCTTAATTGTTAAGGTGGGTTGCCCACATCTATAAATAAGAGGAGTCTTATTATGGGTGAAGGTGGTTGTTGACTTTTACAACGACATAATTCCAATTTGTTGGAGAATACGCCCTTTCTATAGAGATAGAAAACTAGGGTTGAGCCAATATCCCTTCTTCTTGAATCATTATTATTCCTTGGTGGATCACCTCTAGAGGCCAAACATATGGGTGGCTAACGTTGATCAAAGGAAGGAACAAAACCCCGGTGGATTCAAGTTGAACGCGAAAGGATTTGGAGGTGAACTTGTACCTGAGGAAGCGCGATCTTCAAGGGTATGATTTTATTCTTTATCTTTTCGTTTAATTAATAATTGTGCATAAAGGGTGATCCGGGTATATGGTTTGTAAATTTTTTAAACTCTGATTTTACACGTTTCCGCACTTTTATGCAATTTGATTGCGTTCTTAAATATTACAAACCCAACACATTTGAGTTCCCAACAAGTAATAGCAATTATATATATAAGTTGAAAGAATTTAAATGTTTTCTGTAATTTGTACCAATGATAATAATATATCAATTCTATACCAAATCTTTGAAACTACGTACTGACTATAAATAGGGTTTATGTGACATGCTATGAACATTGTTTTCAATTTTCAAATAGGTTAAACAGAAATTCATCTGCAAATCGTCATAACTTACGGGCACGGGGGGTGATTAGCCCGTTATGCCCTGCATTGATCAATACTACATGCAAGAACTAGCTAGGGTATCATTCACTCTGTTCTCCTTGGGCGCATAAAAGTTTTCCCGTGTAGGGATGTTCATACTTATCTAGGTTCTAAATCAAAGGTTTTATCTTGTTCAACAATAATCTATAATTCAACATATATGTATACGGGTAATTGACAATGGTATATCAACATGTGATTAAACACAATGATTATCCAAGTAGGGACACTTGTATAACCATTTATAGAAATTAACGAACAGAATATATATCTGAATTATCATATACTAACATGTTGATAATCAATGAGCGTATATAATATAGGGTTAATAATTTGTACAGTAATAATATAGTTTAGAAACATTCTTACTCATGTCCATTGCATAAAGAAAATGCAAAGGTAAGATCTTTTTCGATCTGGCGCCATACGATTCACAACTTAGTTTTATCGTTTATATCACGACCAATCATTAATCGATCATTCGTTCGATTAGAACAATATACTATAACACATAAGATCGCATTTCGCGATCCAAACACATAACCTAATCACAATATTACCCATGTTTAATGAAACCATCAATCACAAATAATCACATATCTAATTAAATTATCTAAGTTTAGATCAATTTCAAAACATGCTTCGATTATCTTAATCAAACTTTATCGGTAATTATCGAGTCTAAGACTACATCCTCACGTAACTCAATATCTGTAAGTATCGATTATATATTATTTTTAAATGACTTAATATAATTTTAAAACATTTATTATAATTTATCATAAATTTTCAAACATCGGAATCATTATTAAAAGATTTAAATTTTAAATAATTCTATTATCATTAATATTTAATTATTATTAAATTATTAATGAAATCATTTTCAAAATATTAAAGTTATTTATAATAACTTAAAATACTTTTAAAGTATTAATATTACCCTTAAATGATTTTTAAAACATTTAAAATCATTTTAAATAATTACCATTAATATTTAAATATTAATGTACTATTTATCAAAATATTAAAAGTCATTATTTATAACTTAAAATATTTTTAATTCATTTATATCCTTTTTAAATGATTTTTAAATTAATAAAACCATTTTAAACTATTTATTTAATATAATTATTAAATAAATTTAATATCTTTAATAATAAGTTAATAATCATTAATATTAAATTATTAATGAAATTATCCTTTAAATATTAAAATTTATATTTTATAACTTAAAATATCTTTAAACACTTTATTTTCAATTAAAATGATTATTATAATATTATAATCATTTTTAAACTAAATTATTTAATATAATTATTAAATAACTCTAATATCATTAATAATAATTAATTAATAAAATTTACCTTTAAATATTAAAAGTTATATTTTATAACTTAAAATATTTTAAATACCTTATTATTATTTAAAATGATTTTTAATATAATAAAATCATTTTTAATTAATTAATTTAATTCATTTAGTTAATAACTTAATATTCATTAATATTAATTTATTAATGAAATTTATCACAAAATATTAAAAGTCATTAAAATAACTTAAAATATTTTCTTATATCATAATATAATTTTAAATGATTTTTCAAATATAAAAATCATTTTTAAATGATTTATTTAATATAATAATTAAATAAATTAAATAATTTTAATATTTCAAAAATATTAAATATTTATGAAATAATTAAAAACTAATTTTCATAATTTAAAATAATTTTTAATAATTTATTTTTTATTTTTAATAATTAAAAACTATTTTTTTCTATTTATTTAATTAAATTAATTAATTTTCATAAACTAAATTAATTTAATTATTCTGTCTGTCGCTAAAGACCACCTATAGTGACAAAATTGTCGCTATAGGTGTTCTTCATGTTCTTCATGCAACCCAGAAAATCATAAGCAGTTACCGAGCTACTAAGTTTGACCATTCATAATTTAGCGTGTGATGTGTTTCTGGAAATTCTGTTGCTCATATTATGTATTTCGAATGCAAGACTACAAGGTAAAATAATAAACAGGATCATAGCATGCATAACCAAAGAGATCTGATCTCTCAAACAAGTTGTCAGACATGTTCATCATTTTTGGGTTACCCAGAAATGAAGAACAAAGTTCATCCATCCATTTTCGCCTTCTATAACATGTGATTCTTGTGCGTTTTGTGTGAACTAATGCATGCAGTATGTAGATAACATGTAAGTCTAGAGATCCATTACATAAAACCGAATAAACAACAACAAAATCAAAAGATATAAGCTGGTCAAACCTTGTCAGAGATCATGCACATAAGTTTTCTGGGTTACCCAGAAAACTAAGTTCGTGATCTTCTGGCCTGGTTTGACCTTCCACTGACTTCGATCCATTAGATATTTAGGCGATCTACAAGCTTAATCTTGAAGTCCATATACCATAGTACAAATATATTTCAACATAAACAACAAATCAACATCCAGCAGCGAGATCAAGGCTCATCAATAACTTGTCAGACACTGAAAACCCATTTCTTGGTTGCCCAAAAATGGTCCGGTCATGGTCGGTCAACGACCTTTGACTAACAATACCTATTAATATAGGCCTGATCTGGACCTCATATGAATTTTAGAACACAGATCTCATGACACACTACAAGCTCAAACACTTCAAACACAAAAACACATATCAGAGAACGATCTACAGGGCCTGACATTCGTTGTCAGACGACTGTTAAACTTTTTTTCCAGATTTTTCAAATCTTCAAATCCGAGCCTCTAGATGTTATGGATCCAACATCTAGCAACCCAGATCATCCTTAGACACTATATCTAACATGTTTAACCTAAAAAAATAACATCTAACATGGGATCAATGGACAGATTTTGAAGTAGGGTTTATACCTTTACTTTGATCAATCTTGATCTAAGGTTACTGATTTGTTTTTGATATTAGTGGGGCTCGGTTCTTGACTGATCTTAGGAGAGAATTTTGTAGGTGGGGAGCTTGAGAGAAAATGTTGAGTGTTTGGAAAAATTTGAGCTAGCAAAATGAATTTCTCTCTCTCCAAATCTATTTATAATACTTGTGTGCATTGTATATGGCTGATTGTTGGCTGAGTTGCTATCATTTTTGAGTCACATTTGTCAAACAAGTTGGTCACCCACCCATCCTATTGTCAAAACCTACATGTTAGACTTCAATAATGCAAAGGGTATAATGGTCTTTTGTCCAACCCATTTAATGGCAAACTTGTAATCATGCAAACCCTTAGGATTTGACTCTTAGGGTTTAACCCTAAGGGTTTAACCCTAAGGTTTAACAAAAATCAATTATAAGATTTCTAATTTAGGGTTTGCACAAAAATTAAATAAATTTTAGTTTCTAAAAGTTGTAATTAGGGTTTTCTTAATTATGATTAATTTTCTGATTACTTTATACAGGAACATTAGGGTTTAAAATCACTAATTATAATTAACTTTGCTACTTTAGCAATTAGAGTTAAAAATTAGTAATTAGTTTATATAATTTCTAATTAGGGTTACTAATTTTAGAAATTAGGGTTTCTAGAAATTAATATCTCTAAATGTTAATTAGGGCTAACCTAATTAATCATGAAATCACATAACACAGTTATATAATAAACTCGAACTCATGATTGAGTTTCAAGTTAGGGTTTTCTCATTTCAAAAATTAGGATTTTCGAAATATTAATTAGAGTTTCTATATTTTTAATTAGGGTTTTATAATTAATTAGGTTTTCTAAAGATTAGGGTTTCTAGACTTTAATTAGGGTTTTATAATTAATTAGGTTTTCTAAAGATTAGGGTTTCTAGACTTTAATTAGGGTTTACCTAATTAATACATTTAATACACGATATAAATTATATAACACACTTATAAAACAATCTTGTACTCTAATTTGGATCTCAAATTAGGGTTTAACATTATTTCTATGGTTTGGTCATAATACACCGTAATTGACCAACCATTATCAATACTGAGACATCTGAAGACATATTCATAAGATCTGAAAAATAAAATATAATTAATATTATATTATTATTCTCATACCTTGACAATAATCCAAAATTAGGGTTTGGATTCCATATCGATTTATTCTTCATATTTAACTTTAATAATTAAGGTAAAATAATTAACTTAATTATCTGTTTCTAAAATTCAGTATATTAAAATAATTAAAATAATTATTCTAAAAATCACTTCATATATTATTTAAATAATATATGATTATATTTTTATGGAAAATAATTAATAAAAATATTTCTATCTTAAAATTAATTATTATAAAAATATACTTTATAATAATCAATAATTCTAAAATAAATTTATTTGTAAATATTTATGTAATAAATATATTTTTATTTACCACATAAATACATATACACATTATCTTGTACAAATCCTCATCCTTAAAATATAAAAAAAAAATTATACGCAAAATTTCTTATTTATTTATATAGAAAATATCGGGTTGTTACAGTATGAACTGTAATCATGATAGCATGCGTATATAGGGTTGTTTTGCATAGCTTTGTATTTCGTGAACCAAATAGACATACTGTTTCACCGTGTGAGTTAAAATAAGGGCTTGTTCTTAAATTCAATATGGTTGCAATTTCACATAGACATATAGTGATTTTGGTTATATTGATGATTACACGGTGTCTATCACATGTGGATACTGTGTAAGTAGGCCATAGTACATTGAAAAATGGCTATGTCTATATTAGTGCTCTTGGCTACTTTTCTGTGATATTTATACAATCTTGCATGACGATGATAATTAGACGAGGTATCAAATGAAGTTAGGATCCCATTATCTCTAGATTTGATTTATTACCTTATTATTCTTGTTATTTGCAATTAGAGTAATTCACAATTAGAATCATTAGTTTAAGCATATAAAATATAGTGATTTAATTGATGCATAGTGGTTTAAATTAGATAACTTTCCCTGTGGATCGATACTCAACTTACTCTGTATTACTTATTGACGCATGTACACTTGCATGCGTTAGAGCTCTTTTGTGAGAACTAAAAAAGAGGCAACATTCCCAATCGTTGGATTACTAAATTGGGGATTAGTGAATCCGGATAGATTGGTACATACGTTACTTGCTCATTAGATGAGGATGATTGATCTCATGATCATTTGTGTGGAGACACTAAAACAAGTATGTAGATGCTTATTAGAGAATAAGTTCACTGAACGTGGCTCGCTAAGGAATACCTAATTGAGTTTTACTTGCCTGTCAATAGGAATTCTTGTAGTGATAGTAGCACAAGTGATCCTTGGACTTGAGATCATCATAGTATCTTGTGTATGATGAGTTATACTTTGACTTATTCCTTAAGATCCTTAGGATATATCAAAGGGTATGCTTGGGTATAATAAGTTGTACACAGAGATAATATATGATCAATAAAGCATCTACCGCTTCTAGTAAAAGAAGAGAAATGTCCTATGTGATTCGATAAATGACAACCCAGTAGTCTTTGGCCAAGGCAGAATGAAATTGGAAAAGAGTATCTAATTTGCATTATATGGAGTTGTGCATTTAAGAGTCGAAATACATATAATTAAATAAATTAAGACTTGACAATAATTTCATGTCTTATATTTAATTGAGACATTGTATGGTGGAAGAATTGAATTGTACGGTAACTATTTACTCAAATATTCTTTTATAATTAATGTTGAAATCTATATTATCTGAAAAGTCGTTGATCGCTAGGGAGGCTTGTCCCTATTGTAGAATAAATATTATTTATTTAAATAAATTAATAGTTTAATTTATTTATTTAAATAAGATTAGAATTATTCTAATTGATTTATTCACAACCGGCTTAATACGGAGAACCTAAAGGGTCACACCATAAAAGGAAGAATAATTATTTAAGAAGTTAATAGCATAATCGTAATAATAAGTTAAGTATATTTAATTTAATCTATGGTGATAGAAAAAATTAAATAGCTTAATATTTATTATTTAATATTTTGAAAATATTAAATATAAATTAATACGAGGAGTCTTATTATTATTATTATTATTTAATTCTAAAGAAGTTTGAGAATTAATTAATAAAAGTACTCTCATATATCCTAATAAGATTAGGAGGCTAATTAATTAAAAGATTTTAATTAATTATTTATAATAAGATTAGGAGCCTAATTAATTAAATGAGTTTAATTAATTAAAATAAAACATAATTCCTTAATTGTTAAGGAGGGTTACCTACATTTATAAATAAGATGAGTCTTATTATGTGTGGGTGTGGTTGTTGACTTTTTTCACAACATACATGATTCCAATTGTTGGAGAGTACGCTCCTTTTCTATGAGAGATAGAAAAAACTAGAGTTTTGCCAAACACCCATCTTCTTGAATCTTTCTTCTTCCTTGGTGGATCACCTCTAGAGGCCAAACACTTGGGTGGTTAACATTGATCAAAGGAAGGAACCAAACCCGGTGGATTCAAGTTGAACGTGAAAAAGATTGGAGGTGAACTTGTATCTGGGGAAGCTCGAATCTTCAACGGTATGATTCTTGTTCTTCATTTTTTTTTGTTTAATTAATAATTGTGCATAAATGATGATCCGGGTATATGGTTTGTAAAATTTTAAAACTCTATTTTACCACGTTTCCACTTATTTTATTCAATTTGATTGCGTTCATAAATATTACAAACCTAATAGTGGTATCAGAGTCAAACCTTTATGAAAATTATTAATTATTTGATTTGATATATATATTGATATGTGTTTAGAACAATTTAATTGGGTATAATTTGTTGTATAAAATTTATTAAAAAAAAACAAAACGAAAAACGGAAATCATATTCACAAAAGCCTGTAATTCGCGAATCCTTTTTTTCCTGTTTAGCTGAATCAATGTTATTCAAGGTTGCAGGAGTTCAAGATTACTAATATATATAATATTATATATATTCATGTTAAGTGACTTAACAGATTAGGATTCAGGAGCTTTTTTCTCAAGTGAATCATGATTCATCCAGGATTCATCTTTAACTATATATGTATTAACGTTATGTATATAATAGTAATCTAACTATATATAATATATATATATATATATATATATATATATATATATATATATATATATATATATTATTTTTAATTATTTTATAATCTTAAATATTTATTTAATATAATTATTAAATAAACTTAATATCATTTATTATTAAATTAATATCATTAATATTAAATTATTAATGAAATTATCCTTTAAATATTAAAAGTTATATTTTATAACTTAAAATATATTTAAACACTTTATTTTCATTTAAAATAATTTTCCTAATATTAAAATCATTTTTAAACTAATGTATTTAATATAATTATTAAATAACTTTAAAATCATTAATAATAATTAATTAATGAAATTTTCTTTTAAATATTAAAAGTTATATTTTATAACTTAAAATATTTTTAAACTATTTATTTTCATTTAAAATAATTTTTCTAATATTAAAATCATTTTTAAACTAATTTATTTAATATAACTATTATTAAATAAATCTAATATCAATAATATTAAATAATTAATATTTTTTCATGACAAAATATCAAAAGTTATATTTTATAACTTAAAATACTTTTATAACCTTTAAATCATTTTTCTATAATTTTTAAATCATTAATTCTATTTTTCATCATTTATTTAATATATTTAATAAATAACTTAATTATCATTAATATTAATTAATTAATAAAATTCATTACAAAATATTAAAAGTTATCAAAAATAACTTAAATTATTTTCTTATACCATAATATAAGTTTAAATGATTTTTCATGTATTAAAATCATTTTTAAATAATTTATTTAATATTATAATTAAATAAATTAAATACTTTTAATATTCCAAAAATATTAAATATTTATGAAATATATTTAAAATAATTAAAAACTAATTTTTGAATTTAAAATAATTTTTAATAATTTATTTTGTATTTTTAATAATTAAAACTAATTATTTAATAAAAATAATTAATTTTATAAATTAAATGTCATAGAAGACCACCTATAGCTTATTAAATCTGTCGCTATAGGTGTTCTTCGTGTTCTCGAGCTTAACCTAGAAATTCATGGCAATTACCGAGTGAGCGATGTTTGACCACAAATAATTAAATCGTAATGATGATTCTCGACCAACTAAGCATCATAAGGCGTAGTAGTGCTCGTGGTAACACTTCATGCTACAACAATAATCATGACCATACTACATAAAAACGAACGAGATCCGGGCTTCCTAAAACTTGTTAGAGTCGTTCTTCATTTTCGGTTTTCCATAAATGAAAGAACAGCGATTCATCGCTTCTTTCGATCTTTATAACTTGCAACACATATGATGTTTTCGTGATCTTAGGTTTTAGGTTGTAGAAGATATATAACAAGCTATTGATCCATTACAGTAAAAATCACTCTAAAAACATAACAACAATTATATAGATTCGGTCCATTAAACCATGTCAGAAGACATGGTCATCAGTTTTCTGGGTTACCTGAAAATCGATCCCATGATCTTCTACTTGGTTTAACCAATCCACTACTTATTTTCTGGCCATCATTTAGGTGGTTTATTGGCATAAATATGTAGTCCAAATAACATAGTAGAATTCTATTATAATAACAACAACAAAATAACAAACAGAAGCAAGATCTAAGCATTAAAATACTTGTCGACGTCATTTGTTTAAGACTTTCTGGTTACCCGTAATTCATCCTATCACATTTTAACAACCAAGGTTTCGACCGTTTATAAAATGAAATCCATACATAATTGAACCTTGATTCTTGTACCAGATGAAAGATCTCATACTAGACTACAAAATCAAACACTTAAATAACAAAAATACAAAACAGACTGACATCTACAAGGTCTGACATTCATTGTCGTGAACAACAAATTTAAAAAATTTCCAGATTTTGTAAAATCATCAATTTGAGCCTCTAGATGTTATGGATCTAACATCTAGCAACCCAAATCATCCTTAGACACTATATCTAACATGTTTAACACAAAAAAAAACATCAAATATCAGATTTTTGGACAAAATTCATGCTAAGGTTTTATACCTCTTATGAACGAATCTTGATTTTTGGCTTCTGATTTGGTTATGGTGTTGTTCTGTAATGTAGTAGTAGGGATCGATCTACTACCACATTTCGTGGGTTTTAGATAGAGAGAGTATTGGGGGTGTAGTATGACCAAATGAGCAATAAAATGACATTTTCTCTCTCTTTTTGATCTTATAAATGACTTCAGATTCAATGTATACGGTCATTAGATGATCGAGATGTGTAATATATAGCACACATGGGTGGTAGAGTTGGTCACCAACTAAAGCATTAGTCTAGTTTGACAAGTTAACTTCAATTATACAACAAGGGCATAATAGTCTTTTGGTTCACAAATTTAATGGCACTTTCAGTCTATTGGCAAACCTTTAGGTTTAGGGTTTGATTATTTTTAGGTTTAACCTTTTTAAAGTTTTAAAATAATTTCTAGAATTTCCAATTTCTAGTAATTACAATTTAGGGTTTGTAATAAAATTTAAATAAATTTTAGTTTCTAAAATTTGTAAATTAGGGTTTCTTAATTAGATTAGATTTCTAATTATCTAAACTTGAAAATTAAATTAATAATTTACTAATTATAATTAACCTCACTAATTAGCAATTTAGGCACCAATTAGAAAATTAGGGTTACTAATTTATAAATTAGAGTTTCTAGCTAATTAGGGTTTTGAAAATTAGGGTTCTCCCTAATTAGGGTTAATATCTATCACACCAATCATAAATCACATTAACATCATTACCAATAAATCTTGAACTTTAATTTGAGTTTTAAATTAGGGTTTAACAATAACTTAGGATTTTCTAAATATTAATTAGCGGTTTCTAAAAATTAATATTTCTAAATATTAATTAGGGTTTACCTAATCAATATAAAATTATATAATACATAATATACATGCACCATATATAACATGCTTATATAAAGGTTTAACTCAACCTAAGTTTTAAATTAGGGTTTCCATTTAGCAATTAGCTAATTATTATTTAAGGTTTCTAATTTAAGAAATTAGGGTTTTAATTTACAATTAGGGTTTTCTCTTGATTATTAATAATTATAATTATCATGAATCACATAACATATTGACTTAATGATTTTAAAGTCTCATTTGACTTCAAATTAGTGTTTGTCAATAAAATTAGGGTTCGGGTCATAATACCCCTATAATATAATCATAAACCACCATATCAGATCCACAAAAATACAAAGTACATAATTATAAATCGAAAAATCAAAATATAATATTATTATATTATTATTCTTATCCATTGATAAAAATCCAAAATTAGGGTTTGGATTCCATATCTCATTTATTCTTCATATATAACATTATTAATTAAGTTAAAATAATTAACTTAATTAATCTTTCATAAATTCATATAATAAAATAAACAATTATTATAATAATTCTAAAATCATTTCATATATTATTTAAATAATATATAATCATATTTTCATATAAAATAATTAATAAAAACATTTCTCGCTTATAAAATTAATTATTATAAGAATATACTTTATAATAATCAATAATTCTAAAATAAAATTATTTGTAAACATTCATGTAATAAATATATTTTTATTTATTACATAATTACATACATACATTATCTTGTATAAATCCTCATCCTTAAAATAAATAAAAAATTATATGCAAAAATTTCGATTTATTTACGTAAAATATCGGGTTGTTACATTCACCTCCCTTATAAAGATTTCGCCCCTAATCACCGTTTTAAAACCTATACATACTAGGGTACATAGCATACACAATCATCATGAGTAGATCTCGATCAAAATTGATCGAATCGATCTTTAACTATTCAAAGATAAAGCTTATCTATCTATTTATACTTAAAAAATTGATTTCTAATAGAACTCAATTTTTCCTTCAAAATAATTTATAAAATAATTTACTATATATAAGAAAATAATATATAAGAAATAAAATTTGTTGGAGTAATACCTGGAGTTGCATCCCCGGCTGCTACAGTTTCTTGAACGGCCATGTTGAAGACGTTTGCGGTTGATTTTGTTGATTTGTTTGTTGAAGTCGATCCCGTTATCGCTAATGTCCCGCCGCTTTTCCCGTATTCACATTCCTTGCCTCCTTTCTCCTTCTTGAACAATATTTTACCTTATACTCCATTGATTCACACTTAAAACACATGACATTTTCCTTTATCTCCTTTCCTTTTATCGATAGGTGACAAAACTATCTTTTGCCCCTTCGTTATCCTAGCTATCACAAACGCGCTACTACAAGGTCATTGATCTTTCTAAATCTTCGACAAAGACGATGGCCTGAAGTCTTTGACGCTCGTCGATCGATTATCCGGATGATCTTCCATGATCTAGTATTCCGCTCGCATAGCTTGATCGTCCATATTCGCAAAATTTCAGACGGTCCGGTTGTCTTCCAAACTTTGTCGATGTGTTCTTTCGTCTGTATTTATTTTTTCGTTTTGTCTTGGCGACATTATCACAATTTATTCTTTATTCTAAGCCTTATCGTATACGTATAATCATATAACACAAAACTTTCTATTCCATTAATCATGTACTCAAAATATTAGATTTTGAAATTTTGGTTTTCTGCATTAACCAGTACTCATATAATTAATTACTATCTTTATACCAACTTATTTCATTAATCCCATATAAATTCATACTCATATCACTTGACATACCATAGCACATATTGCTTTAATCATCCGCTATCCTTTTGTGACTCAAAAGTCGGGAATCGCTGACACAACTTATATAAAATTTGAAAAATATTACCTTATACAAACATACCTATCATATATATAACATAGAATCATACCTATTCAAGTAATACTAGTACTACTTATTTCTTACGCCTCCACTAAGGATCAATTGCTTAAACTCATTTATTCCCATTATCCTCAATAATCTATTCACACCTAACTACACCTAGTTCGTCCAACTTACCATACATTATGAGTTTAAGAACTCACCACAAACATATGAGTTTAAGAACTCAACATTGACCACATATTCTTTAACTATACTTTACCTATCAGTCATACTATCATTTCAGGGTCCAGTACTATACTTTCCAAAATAACCACCTCATTGAGGTAGCATTCAATGTGAGCCTCTATTTCAGCTATTGGCTTCGATATTGGCTCGGTTATGGAGGTTGACTTCTACTTTACAATTTGAGGGTATCCTAATCCTTTTCTATCTGACATTCACACACCTAAGTTATCCTAATTATCAACTAATATATACACACAACAAATAATGGCTTTATATAAGTTATCTTTTATTTGATTGGACGATGAACTTATTCAATTCATCTCCTTTTTAAACTCTATATGAGTTAATTGTATTTTCAATGTTTCCCTCAGTTCCAAGGTTATAGCCTAAGGTCTAACCCACCTAAGGTTTCTAACCCTAAGCTCTGATACTAACTTGTAAAGACCCCAAACTCAGGTACTTGAAACCCGAACTCGGTTCATCACGATACCATTTCTATGAGCGGAATAATACTAATAATAAAAACAATAATATAAATATCAAACTTAACTTACATTTATCAGAGTCTAATCCCAAGTACGTAACCTTTACTATAATTCTTTACATGATATATAATACATATCATTATCTTAATACAATCTAACTATTACAAAAGATACCATTAAACATGTTCTGTTTGCTTTCCTTTTCACTTGTTCTTGTCTGAACCTTCGAATTGTTCATGCCTAGATGAAAACATTTAAATTTAAGCAAGGGTGAGCATTTGGGTGCCCAGCAAGTAATAACAATTAGAAATATAATTAACTGAAAGAAATAAATGTTTTTTTGTACATCACTTCTACAACGAATTTATAGTTGTGAAGTAAACTGAACCGATAATAACAACATAACAATTCTATCTCAAATTTTTTGAAACTACGATAGACTATATATATAGGTAGTAGTCGACATACTATGAACATTGTTTTAATTTTTCGATAAGGTTTAGAAAGAAATTCATCATCGCGAAACCGTCATAACTTACGGGCACGAGGGTGTACATCCCACGGCCCCTGTATTGATCAATACTACATGCAAGAACGATAGGATCGTTTCACTCCTTTATGTCCGCCAAGATAAAAAATTTTTCCGTGATCTGGATGTTCATACTTAGATCGAATCCAACCAAAACAATTTGATTGGATACAAAAAGGTTTTATCATATTCAAAGACATTTCAAAATTTGTGTCTAGCTGATCAAGTAGCTTAGACGACTTATATATATATATATATATATATATATATATATATATATATATATATATATCAACATGTGATTAAATACAATGATTATCCAAGTGGGACACACTCAGATAACCATATATAGAAATTAACTAATGTAATATATATATATCTCAATTATCATATACTAACATGTTGATAAACAATGATCTGATATAGAATATATCACAATAGGTTAATAATATAACATAATAATAATATAATTCAAACTTTTTACTCATGTCCATCGTGATAAAGGAAATGCAAAGGTAAGATATCTTTCGACGCTCGTATTTACAGCTCAGAATTTAGTTCTATCTTTATATAAAACCTATCAATAATAAGATCATTCGATCGATTAGAATAACATACTATAACACATAAGATCGCTTATTATTAGCCAAAGACATAACCTAATCACATCATTGTCACATATGTTTAACAAACCATCAATCACAAATAAACACATATTTAATTAAATTATCTAAGTCCGATCAATTTCTAAAAATACGCTTGTACCGAACGACAACTTTATCGGGTAATTATCGAGTCTAAGACTCTATCCCGTAGTTCAATATCCTAAGTAAGTAATACTATATTATTTTAAAATGACTTATAATAATTTTTAAATATTTATTATAATTTATCATTAATTTTCAAACACCAGAATCATTATTAAATGATTTAAATATTAATCAATTCTATTATCATTAATATTTAATTAATATTAAACTATTAATGAAACCATTACCAAAATGTTAAAGTTATTTATAATAACTCAAAATACTTTTAAAGTATTAATATTACACTTTAAATGATTTTTAAAAGAATTAAAATCATTTTTAAATAATTATCATTAATATTAAAGTATTAATGTATTATTTATCAAAATATTAAAAGTCCTTAATTATAACTTAAAATATTTTTAATTCATTAAATATCCTTATTAAATGATTTTAAATAAATAAAACCATTTTAAAACTATTTATTTAATATAATTATTAAATAAACTTAATATCATTTATTATTAAATTAATATCATTAATATTAAATTATTAATGAAATTATCCTTTAAATATTAAAAGTTATATTTTATAACTTAAAATATCTTTAAACACTTTATTTTCATTTAAAATGATTTTCCTAATATTAAAATCATTTTTAAACTAATGTATTTAATATAATTATTAAATAACTTTAATATCATTAATAATAATTAATTAATGAAATTTTTTTAAATATTGAAAGTTATATTTTATAACTTAAAATATTTTTAAACTATTTATTTTCATTTAAAATAATTTTTCTAATATTAAAATCATTTTAAACTAATTTATTTAATATAATTATTAAATAAATCTAATATCAATTTAATATTAAATAATTAATATTTTTCATGACAAAATATCAAAAGTTATATTTTAACTTAACCTTTAAATCATTTTTCTATAATTTTTAAATCATTAATTCTATTTTTCATCATTTATTTAATATATTTAATAAATAACTTAATTATTATTAATATTAATTAATTAATAAAATTCATCACAAAATATTAAAACTTATCAAAATAACTTAAATTATTTTCTTATACCATAATATAATTTTAAATGATTTTTCATGTATTAAAATCATTTTTAAATAATTTATTTAATATTATAATTAAATAAATTAAATACTTTTAATATTCTAAAAATATTAAATATTTATGAAATATATTTAAAATAATTAAAAACTAATTTTTGAATTTAAAATAATTTTAATAATTTATTTTGTATTTTTAATAATTAAAATTAAAAACTAATTATTTAATAAAAATATAATTTTATAAATTAATCGTCGTTGAAGATCACCTATCTATATGATTTAAATTGTATTATAGGTGTTCTTCATGTTCTCGAGCTTCACCCCGTAAATTCATAAAATACCGAGAGAAAAGCGTGTTTGACCAACAATAATTCAAAGACGTGGTGTGATTCTCGACCAACTAAGCATCGTAGGCAGTAAAGTGTTTCGTGTAACACTTCATGCTACAATAATAATCATGACCATACTACATAAAACTAACGAGATCCGGGCTTCCTAAAACTTGTTCATCAGAGTCGTTTCTTCATTTCGGGTTATCCGTAAATGAAGAAAATCATCATCTTACGGCTTTCTTTTCGATCTTTATAACTTGCAACACATAAACTGGTTTCGTGATCTTAGGCTTTTAGGTTGTAGAAGACATAACAAGCTATTGATCCATTACAGAAAATCACTCTAAACATATAACAATCATTATATCTGGTCCGGTCAAACCATGTCAGAAGACATGGTCATCAGTTTTCTGGGTTACCCAGAAAATCGATCCCATGATCTTCTACTTGGTTTAACCAATCCACTACTTATTTTCTGGCCATCATTTAGGTGGTTTATTGGCATAAATATGTAGTCCAAATAACATATACAAGAATTCTATTATAATAATAACAACAAAATAACAAAATGTAAGCAAGATCTAAGCTCGTAAAAATACTTGTCGAATATTGTTTAAGACTTTCTCGGGTTACCCGTAATTCATCCGTTAATCACGGTCAACCAACGGTTTGAATTGCTTATAAAATGAAATCCATACATAATTGAACCTTGATTCTTGTACCAAATGAAAGATCTCATACTAGACTACAAAATCAAACACTTAAACAACAAAAATACAAAACAGACTGACATCTACAAGGTCTGACATTCATTGTCAGGCAACAAAATTTTATTTTTCCAGATTTTGTAGAATCGCAAATTCGAGCCTCTAGATGTTATGGATCTAACATCTAGCAACCCAGATCATCCTTAGACGCTATATCTAACATGTTTACCACAAAAAAATAACATCAAACATCAGATTTTTGGACAAAATTCATGTTAAGGTTTTATACCTCTTATGAACGAATCTTAATTTTTGGCTTCTGATTTAGTTATGGTGTTTGTGGGGCTGTATTAAGGGACTGATCTACTACCACATTTCGTGGGTTTTAGAGAGAGAGAGAGTATTGGGGGTGTAGTGTGACCAAATGAGCAATAAAATGACATTTTCTCTCTCTTTTTGATCTTATAAATGACTTGTATTCAATGTATATACGGTCATTAGAGATTTGATGATGACGAGATGCATATAGGCACATATGTATAGGTAGAGTGGTTGAGCAACTAAAGCATTAGCTAGTTTGACAAGTTAACTTCAATTATACAACAAGGGCATAATAGTCTTTTGGTTCACAAATTTAATGGCACTTTGGTCTTTTGGCAAACCCTTAGGATTTGTTTGATTAGGGTTTAACCCTAAGGTTTTCCAACAATTGCATTCTAGAATTACATTTTAGGGTTTGTAACAAAATTTAAATAAATTTTAGTTTCTAAAATTTGTAAATTAGGGTTTCTTAATTAGATTAGATTTCTAATTATCTAAACAAGAAAATTAAATTAAGAATTTACTAATTATAATTAACCTCGCTAATTTGCAATTAGGGCACCAATTAGCAAATTAGGGTTACTAATTTACAAATTAAAGTTTCTAGCTAATTAGGGTTTTGAAAATTAGGGTTCTCCCTAATTAGGGTTAATAACTATCACACCAATCATAAATCACATTAACATCATTACCAATAAATCTTGAACTTTAATTTGAGTTTCAAATTAGGGTTTAACAATAACTTAGGATTTTCTAAATATTAATAAGGGTTTCTAAAAATTAATATTTCTAAATATTAATTAGGGTTTACCTGATCAATATAAAATTATATAATACATAACATACATGCACCATATAACACAGTTATATAACAGTGTAGAACTCAACCTAAGTTTTAAATTAGGGTTTCCATTTAGCAATTAGCTAATTATTATTTAAGGTTTCTAATTTAAGAAATTAGGGTTTTAATTTACAATAGGGTTCTCTCTTGATTATTAATAATTATAATTATCATGAATCACATAACATATTGACTTAACAGATTTTAAAGTCTCATTTGACTTCGAAATTAGTGTTTGTCAATAAAATTAGGGTTTGGTCATAATACCCCATAATTGACCAACCATCATCATCCACAAAAATACAAAGACATAATTATAGCATCTAAAAATCAAAATATAATATTATTATATTATTATTCTTATCCATTGATAAAAATCCAAAATTAGGGTTTGGATTCCATATCCTGATTTATTCTTCATATATAACATTATTAATTAAGTTAAAATAATTAACTTAATTAATCTTGCATAAATTCATATAATAAAATAAACAATTATTATAATAATTTAAAAATTATTTCATATATTATTTAAATAATATATTATCATATTTTTATAGAAAATAATTAATAAAAACATTTCGCTATAAAATTAATTATTATAAGAATATACTTTATAATAATCAATAATTCTAAAATAAAATTATTGTAAACATTCATGTAATAAATATATTTTTATTTATTACATAATTATATACATACATTATCTTGTACAAATCCTCATCCTTCAAATAAAAAAAAATTATACACAAAATTTCTAATTTATTTATATAGAAAATATCGGGTTGTTACACTCAGAGTTGCCACTCTGCTGATAAGAAAAGGTTGAAAGCCGAAACAACTGCATCTCCTACTGCAAATGCTCCAACAAGTTCATATGATGGTTCAAAAGATGTTGAGTCCAAAGAAAAAGGATATGCCCCAACTGATGTTGAACATCAAGGAAGCTTATCTGATGATTCAGAGGCCTCAAAATCTGAAGATGATGAAAGGCATGTCTCTCCTATAGTTGACCCTCCAAGGAGAAGAAAGAGCAACAGACTGCTTGCTAAATATATCCCAAAGAAGAAAGGAGATTTTTCTACTGTTATCATTGAACAAAGTGATGATAAGTCTGAATCTAAGGCAGAAGACACTGAAGAAGGTACTAGTAATGAAAATCAGCATAAATGATTCACTGATATGTTAGATGGAAGAAGTCAGCATGATTCAAGCTCAGAAGGTGAAGAAATGGAAAAGGATTCTAGTTCTACAAATCAGGAATCAGAGGAATCAGCAGACTATCTTGTTCTCTCTCCAGTAAGAATTAGCTGAAGAATAGTGGTGGACGTTTTTGATGAACCACCAGATGTACCAGCAGAAAGATGGATAAGCTATGGAAATGAATAACTCAAAGTTGTAAGGATGACTACATACAATGTGTTTAACAACAGGAACAACATGGAGTTAGACTCCACTAAAATTCTGTACAATCCTGATGACCTTCTGATGAGATGGTTCTTCCCATGGATGCCCTGGTTAAAAGCACATACTAAAAAGGATGGAAGTTACTTCAGCTGGTGTTACTCACAGTTTCCTAACCTGGAGCTGGTGTCACAGAACTTTCCAAGGGTAAAGAAGTTTACAACCAAGATGATTAAAGACCAGTCCCACTTCAAAGTCTGCCGAAATGCTGGTAACCACTACATTCCCTACGATTATAGAGTGGGTTCAGATGGCAGAAGGGTTATGCCCAAGTATATGATCGTAAAGTCCATTCACTCTACCACTGAAGATGATCAAGTTCAGTTTGAAAAGCTTTCCTCTGACCAAGCACAATTGTCTGAAATTCCTTCATCCTCTAACAGTGATTGGCACTCAATGATTTATCAGATTCTCACTGCTTTTGAAAAACTATCCGAAAATGAAAATCGTAGAGTTCAATCTGATGCTCAACAAGAGTATGCCCAACTAAATGATTAAACTCCTACGGAGTAGGAGTTACTGCAGAATTCTGATGAGTTGGTTGAGAAGATATTTATCATCACTGAAGAGGCAAAGATGTTGACAAAAGCAGGAGATAATGCAGTTCAAGACAGACTCCAAGCCACTATGTCTGATATATCTCTCAAAATCAAAGAGAGAGATCAAATCTATCTGAAGGCTATGAATGATCAGAAAGAAGAAGCTCTACGAGCACAAAAGGCTAATGAAGAGTAAATCTTATCCCTCTCTGACAAGATTGACAATCTGAATCAGTCTCTCTCCCTATAAATTGAGCTGGACCAACAAGAACTTAAGATTGAGGTTGGTTCATGGAGCAACTTATGTCAAATGTGGAGCAACTTTCACAAGTGATTAATGACAAAAATGGGGAGAAAAAGAGACATAGAAAGAATCACTCAAGGAGGGGCAAGAAGAACAGAAGAAAAGAAGACAAGAAGGCCAAGAGAAAGGCAAAGGAACAGAAGAAGAAGAAGAAGAAGAAGATAGTAACAGCAGAAGCAAAATCATCATCTAAGGGGGAGCCAAAGGATGATGATCCTATGAATACAGAGTTTGAGGGGGAGCCAAAAAAAGAAGAAGAGCATGAATCTGAGGGGGAGCAGAGAAAAGAAATGAAGTCACCAACCCAGGGGGAGTAGGAGCAAAAAGATCAAACAGATAAGTAACTGATCAACAGACATCCTGGAGACACACATGGAGCCTAAAAGGTACATCTCTATCTAGTTAGGTATGTTCTGGATCCTGGATGTAAAGTGTCATAGTTTATGTAATTCCATATTATTATCAATGACATTCATGATTATCTTTTTTAGAAATACAGCTTCTCACTGTATATAAAATTCATTCATCTCATGCATATGCACTAATTGTTTTTGTCATAATCAAATAGGGAGAGATTGTTAGGAATAAGCATGTGAATGATATTCCTATTTATATATAATTTGATTATGATATGAATGAATGAATATGCAAGTATGCTTGCATTAAGAAAAGTTGTAAAGTCCTTTGATAGATAATAGGAACATATGTACAAGATGAATTGATCAAATATGTTAGATTGATCCTACATAAGAAAAATAGCTTTGTAAAGTCCTTAAAAGGAAATGATTTATAAGGACTATAAATATAGAAAGATCAAGCTTGTTAGGTTGATCTTATAATATAATAGACAGGCTTGTCTGATCTTCGAGCACTACACCAGAAATCGTAGTTTGCTAGGAGAGTCAAGGAAAACTCGAGAAATATCAAGGTGGAATCGTAGTCTACAAGATAGTAGATCTCGGAGTTCGTAGACTTCCAAGAGAGACGAGGAAGGATCGTAGTGTGTCGAGGAGAACTTCCTCGGAGCCGTAGTCTGCTGAGAAAGTCATATTCAAAATCATAGAGATAGCATGTCTAAGAGCTGAACGAGCATCTGCCAAAGCCAAGTCAAGAATCGTAGACCACACTCGGAGTCGTAGAGTCTACTAATCATATAAGAGGTAGATATCGTAGTCGGGCCAGGTTAGATGAAGACAGCAAGCTTAAGGATAGAAATCGTAGAGTGTCAACATCTGATCTCGGAGTCGTAGTGTCTGCAAAACCAAAGTGAAATCGTAGAGTGCAGAACTAAGAATACAACAGAGGTGCTCACAATACCAAGGCAGAATCGTAGAGTAAACACAATTATCAATAAATGAGCACTCGCAGAATATCCAAAGTAATAAAGCCTCTGGTCTGAGCTGCAAAGATATATTCCACCTAAAGGAAACTAGAGAGCACTCAACGAATGGCATGCAAGCTAACAGAAGATATAATCACCAACCCAATCAACATCCAGATTGAGTTGTGAAGCCATTTAAGATGAAGTCTTCCACAAGTTGATCAGAAGAAGACTTCAGTAAAACTAACTGACTAAGGAAAGTCAGCAAGTGTAGTAGCTGTCAAAAAAATAAAAGACAACAATCTTGGGATTAACTAGGATCGTAGTGATTGCCAAACAAAGTAGGAACTGATGAAGTGTACACTGAGATACTGGCCATCTTATGAAGAATAAGGCTAAAGTGATTAAGCATGGGTCAGTCCATTGATGACAAGTGAAAGGGAGATGATAAGGAGAAAGTAAGATGGGCATGCCACAAATCTGATGTGTCTTACTATTCAGAAAAGACCAGAACAAGGAGTCAAGCTATTGGTTCCTGAGATCATTCGAGGCAAACAAAAGTGTTCAAGCACTGCACAAGAGAAGGAAGAGGTGTTCTATGTTGAAGATCCAATGAACACTTTTTAGATCGTAGTGTTGTCTCAACCTGTCAATCAGCAACATTCAACAAGACACACTACGATCAAGTCCAAGAACATATGCATCAGAATCGTAGAGTTCGATCATCTGAAGATTGAAGCATTGGCAACGGTTCAATCTGAAGGCTGATATTCAAACATTACTGTTTGAGAGCATCGATGCAAAAGGATAACTTCTGATGTTCTAATCGAGAAATCAGAAAGGAGAAATAAAATTGACTACCTGCCCGAGACATCAAAGTGACATCTCTGACGTGGTAGGTGGAACAGTAGACTACAATGTCAGAAAGATGAAAAAGGGGATGTCATGTCACATCTGCAGTCTACATCAAATAACTCGAGATCTACGAAGCAATTCAAATAACTTTCAACGGCTATATTCCAACAAGAAGATTGGGAAGGAGTATATTGATAAGTAGGTTTTATACCTACTTATCTGGTATCTGTTACTTGAATTAGTTGCTCAAACTCATATTTCTTTGTTACTTTTCATGCATTTTGTGTTTATTTTGTAGATTATATATGCATGGGAGCTGTGTGAGCGACTATTGGTATGAAAACATAAGAAAAAGGTGACTATTGGCATGAAGGAGCAAGGGAAAACAATCCGGACATCTTTTGGACTAAAATACACAAGCAAATGCAAGAAGGGAAGATTGAAGGACTTTTAACACCAAGTTGGATGCATGGTCTTAACTTGGAACTGGGATTTTATTAAAGATCTACTTCTTAGCTTTCCGGAATATCTTGAATCGTCCCAATCGGAGTTCGGATGCGAGAGTTATGGCCTTTTTATCAACAAAGATCAAAGCTAAGAGTTGTCATGATTGCCATTTACATAGCATCTACTTCAAGCCCAATTTCCACTGTGATCCAATCTGAATCCGACAATTCTCAAGGAATAAAAGTTATAGATCTTGTCAATATCTTCGATTTGATAGGTGGCAGGCCTCGTAATGCCTCCCAAATCAAAGGTTATGGTCGTTTTATCAGAGGAAATTACAGCAGAAAATTTCCAGGAAGGACCCCCGTCGGGGCGGGGGTACTATAGTGCCCCCAAATTCTGGTCATAAACCACCACGAATCTGGTATACTAGTTCTAACTATTGCGGAAGATATAAACACAAATTGTCTATACATTAAATATTACACATTATCCCCAAGGTCGAGAACCTTCACTTAAAACCTGAATCAATATCCTATCTAACATATAGTGTTGTTATTATACAATACTATTATAAATCTAGTTGCATACATAGTCCCAAGCTGAACTTGGCTTTGACTTTTCCTTGTATCCGACGTATTCGCCTTATTCTGCAATGTTTATCATGATATAGCAAGGGTGAGCAACAAGTTTGCCCAGCTAGTTTAAGTTCAATAATATAAGGATATATCATGATGGAAAGATTTTGAATAATAGCTGGATAACAATCAACAATATAATTGTGAACTAGCATGGACAAATTTTTATAACTGAACAAACATTGAACATGAACATATCAATTATATCTAGACTGAATGGTAATGAAGGTGATCAGCCTTTCATACCTGATGAACATATGCAATAGGCACAAAGTGCGATTCAACAATTCATAGACGTGATGTAATCAACAATGATTAATCACAAGTTAAAAGAATAGTTCAAGAAAAACTTTCACAATAAGTGAGTATAAGAAACTTTCCTGATTGGTTGATTACCATTACAAAACATTACTTAGCTTTATCCAAAGACCTAATATTAATCATATCAATTTCCCAAGTTAGAATAATATCATCACTATATAGAATAATCTAAACACATTACCACATTATCATATCCATCTATGTAGCACATAAGACCTAGTATCAAGTCAAACTATTGCAGTCTGAGATGAATTCGGTACTATTCTGACATCCCGACGGCCCAGTCGGATAACTATCGAGCCTAATATACATAAGACTCTGTCTAAACGCAACACAATTAACTTAGACAATTAATTATTCAGTCAAAATAATTTTCATAGGCTCATAATAATTTTCAAGTAATTATTATAGTTTTTCAATCATTAACATCATATTTATATGATTTAAATACCACTCAATTCCATTATCATTAATATTTATTTAATACTAAATATTAATGAAATCCTTAACAATATATTATAATACATTTATAATATCTCAAAGTATTTTTAATACTTCATTATTATCCTTAAATGATTTTAAAGTAATTAAAATCATTAATAAATAATTGTCCTTAATATTAAAATATTAGTATTTTTCATGACAAAATATCAAAAGTTATATTTTATAACTTAAAATATTTTCTAAACCTTTAAATCATTTTTATATGATTTTTAAATCATTAATTCTATTTTTCATAATTTATTTAATATATTCATTAAGTAAATCAATTTCCATTAATATTAATTTATTAATGAAATTCATCACAAAATATCAAAAGTCATTAAAAAATAACTTAAAATATTTTCTTATACCATAATATAATTTTTCATGATTTTTCAAGTATTGAAATAATTTTTAAATAATAAATTTAATATTATAATTAAATAAATTAAATACCATTATTATTCCAAAACTATTAAATATTTATGAAATATATTCGGAATAATTAAAAACTAATTTTCAGGCTTTAAAATAATTTTTAGGAATTTAATTTGAATTTTTAATAATTAAAAACTATTTTTATCTATTTATTAATTAAAATAATTAATTTATTAAGAAACTGTCGTTAAAGGGACTTATAGCGACGAAACTGTCGCTATAGGTGTTCTTGAGCTGTTCTTGAGCCTGCCCATATCTTTATGTCAATTTACCGGATGCCAGGTTTGACCCCTCACAGATCAAAGATCTTAAGGATTTTGGTTTGTATAAAGTGCTAATGTTGTAGTATTTATGTAATACGACAACCACAAATTCATTTCATAGGTAAAATGCAACAGATCCAGAAGATATAAAGCACTAAACATGTTGTCAGAATCTGTTCTTCATTTCTGGGTTACCCAAAAATGAAGAACATGTTAGGGTTGCTACTTTGAATCCTCATATTTTGCATCCTATGTCTTGTTTATGTGATTACAAGGTTTATTCATGTAGACCACATGTCAAGCAACAATTATATAACATAATATCAACTTAACAACATCACCATCGTAAGATCTGGACCGGTCAAAGTATGTTGGAAAAGCGCTTTGAACATTTACGGAAAACCCGTAAATGTTCATAAAGTGTATTTGTCAAACCAAGTTTGACCGTGTATAACTTTGATTCCTTTAAGCATCTGGGTGATCTAAAGTCTTATAAATGTATTCCATATGTCAGACTACAACATCAGTACAACCACTTGGCCAAACTATTAAACCACAGTAAGATATAGGGTCTCAAAACTCACTGTCAGACCCTTCTAGGTTTCTGGGCTGCCCAAAAATCAGTTGGTCAATGTCGGTCAACGCACTTTGACTGCTTATAACTTTCAATATACACATGATCTGGGCTTGATTCAAGTCCCAGATTCAAGCCCTTATAACATACTAGAAGTACAAACATTTAAACAACCAAAACTATAAATAGGTAAAGATCTATTTGGTCTGACATTCGGTTGTCAGACCACACTTTTCTAGTTTTCCAGATTTTTGAAATTTACAATTTAAATTTCGTGCATCTAGATGTTATAGATCCTTGATCTAACAACCCAGATCACTAATATATACTGCAACCCATATATTTAAACACTTAATCATAACATCTAACATGACATACATGATCATATTAATTTTATATTATTATATTATATAGTTTCATGTCACACCACTAAATTAATTTAATTAACTCATACTTATAATTATAATAATTATAATTCCCATTGTAATATACTTAATAAATCTTTACATATCTAATTTAATTAATAAATTAGATTAAAATAATATTTTATTTAATTTAATTATTTTCTTAAATATTAAATAATTCATTTAATTTAATTATTTCCTTAAATTAAATCCTTCAATAAAATTATCATTATTCAATTTAATTAGTATTAATCAATTTAGTTACTAAATTAATTCACCACAATTATCAATTATTTATTTTCCTCAATAAATAAATTATTTAAAATATTTATTTAATTCAATAAATATTTAAACTAAATTACAAATTTCTCGATCGTTACAAAGCTGAGAGCCGAGAAGGCCAAGAAGATAGCATTCAGAAAAGTGGCAGAGCACAAAGAAGATCCAGAGAGCCACTCTACGAATCATCATGAACCAAAAGCTGAATCAGAACTGATGCAGAACCATGTCTGCAAGCCATTCAAGAATGGTTTAGGGAATGCTAAGTGCCAGACGAAGTCTACCAAAAGCTCAAATACTTAGCAAACCTAAATGGTGATGGTGCACAGCTGACATCAGATGAAGATGAGCTGAACAGAATGAAGATTAGCTGCACTAGAGAAGATGTGGTCCAAACTCTACGCAAAATGCAAAAAGGACCACGCCAAGCTGCTACGTACAGAAGATGTTCAAGCTTAAAAACTTCTTAGCAGTAAGGCACCAACTACACCAATAAGTAGCCAAGGCCTGAAGGGTCCTTGTCCGGAGGGACTAAATGAAGTTCCAAGCCTGCTGGGCTTGAAGAGTTCCTAGGGAACTAGAGGAGTTCCAAGCCTACAGGGTGTGAAGAGTTCTTAGTGAACTGGAAGTTCCAAGGCTTTTGGCCTTGAAGGAATCTTAGTGATTCAGGGTGTTGCCCTTCCTTAGTGGAAATTATGCTAGTTAAAGCAGAAGAGTGGATTAGGAGCTTGAATCTCTGAACCACTTAAAATCCCTTGTGTCTTTTACATTCAGTCATTTACTTTCTGTCATTTACATTATGTACCTAATTGCTATAAATGCTATGTGATAAACACGTAATTCATACATTTTGTTATCCCTAATTTTGTCCTTTTAATTATATTAGTTTATTAAATTAATATGTTTTATTTTATTTTGTAGGATTTAATAATTGTTCCAATAAAGTTAAAATCGTGGTGATCAAGTGATATTTAATGCTCTTATTCATTTAAGGAATATCCAAGAAGAATACTACAAGGAGAAGGAAAGAGGTGGAACAATTTTGGTGTGCAAGTCAAATTCAACAAGAGAAATGAAAGTATATCTAGAAGATCTTTTTGAGAAGTTGATTGCCACTAAGAAGTTGAATCCTACATGGAAAGGGAACCAAAGTGCCCAAGTTCAATGAATCTAAATTAGGGTTCAAAGTTATTTTCCCTATAAATAGGCCTCTTGTTTTAGAGAGAAAACATCATTTGTTATTTTATTTTTCTTAGTTTTTCACTAGTGTAGGAGGGAGAAGATATTTAGAGTTTGTCTCTCTTATTCCAATCACGTGTGGAACATACTGTCAAGGAGTATTTGTAACTTTCTTTTATTTATATAATAGAAATTCTCTTTTTAATTATTGTTCTTATTTCATGCGAATTGTATTACTAATATTATTTATTTTTGTTTTTAATTCCATGGCTAGATAAATTTCTAATACCTAGGATTATGATGAAACTAAATATTTCATAATTATACTTTCTTTCCGTTCCATAATTAATGCCTAATTATTTTCACCTTTATATTTTCCTCCGTATAAATTGCATATGATTTTTATATTGATTGCGAGGTTTTGATAAGTTATAGTTAATCTGTGAATTTTTCATAACTTATGCTTGCCCATTTTGCATATGAATCATTATTTTTAGAGGGAGGGAGAATAATTTGGGAATTGATTTAGGAAATAAGAAATTATTTATTATGTTAATATTTGGTAGATTCTGATTCCTAGGTATCTTTTCTCATTAATAGTTTCCGTTAGTAATTAATAGTTTGCATAATTTAGTTAATAAATTCTCTCCACCATATTTATTTCTAATTCGCCTAAAATAGATATTAAGGATACATTAAAATTAATCTAGTCTCTGTGGGTTCGACCTGTATTTGTCAGTTCTTCAATTAGACACTGTTCACTTGCAGTACATATTTTTATCACATCAAAATTTTGGCCATTCTTGAACGGAACGAGGTCGTGACAGACGGGTCACCAGATTCACGGGACTAGAATTAATTTTTATTTATTCCTTAATTTTTATTTATTCGAATTAGCTTTAACTCTAATTTTTTTTATTTATTTTTTTCAGGATTATTAAAGTTGGTCGAAGGAGCGAAAAGATAAAGATTTTGTTGCTGCGCTTTCTTCGGTACTTCGTATCTCCATATTTTATTTTATTGTTTAAAAAAAAGAAAATTAAAAAATAGTTTAGTTTTTTTATTAATATTTTTTTTTATTTGCCGCATTCATGCATTCACCCACGTAGAGCACATCCTGTTAGGTTTTTCTTTTAATTTTTTTTTATTTTTTTGTCAAATATAAACTGTGGTGATTGCTGGAGGATTGAGGTGCGTCGAAATTTCTCCTTTTTTCGTAATTCACATAGTTTTAGGACATTTTATTTGTTTACAGTTTTTTTTTATTATTTGTGCATTTTCATCTTTAATCTAACAATAAGGGCACAACCCTTAACAAGATAAGGTAGGGATATCATCACCCTTCCTTGACCCACAAATAACCCAATTTGCATTTTGCATGACCATGACCTAATAAAATCAAGTAGACGTTGGCCCCTAGGACTCTCGAGCTCAATTAGGACAAGAAACTCCAAGAGGAGTCTAAATTTTAAATTAATCAAACTACTGGTGTCTAGGCAAGTGGTTCAAAAGGTATACGCCTAAAGATTGTGTGGTTATTCAATTAGTCACCGTTTCTACGGAGAGACTCCCGCCTTTCTTACACTTACCTGACTAGTGGTGTGATTAATTTCGAATTTGGTGGACCTTGCGGTGTAACTTGGAATAGTTAGGAGCTGTCTAGATTTTATTTAGGTTGACCTTAGAAGTAAATTTATTTTTTATTTTTATTTTTTTTGTGCTTATCTGCTTATTTGTTAAGTAGTGTATGCAAAAAGTGTGGATTAGGGACGCAACATCCCGATTAGTGAAAAAACTTGATTTTTTGGATTTCACTTTAAAAGATCTCACTTTAAGAAAAATGGAGGGCGCACAAACTGTTTCTTTAAGGGATCGATGTTATCCTTCCCGCTCTGCCCAACCTTCCTGTATCAGTCTACCACCGATAACTGGTAACAATTTTGAACTTAAGCCATAATTTATAAATATGTTACCTAGGTTCACAGGGATAGAAGATGCATATTTATTTATTCAGGAATTTGAGGAAGTTTGTGCCCTAATGAAAATTCAACAATTGTCTGATGACTCAATTAGGCTAAGATTTATAACATTTGCTTTAAAAGATAATTCTAAAAAATGGTTATATAGCATACCAAATAATTCCATATCAACCTGAGAGGGATTTGTTGTTACATTTCTAAAAAAATATTTTCCAAATCATAAAACTGCTAAAATTAGGACTGCAATTCATCAATTTTGCCAACTTGAAAAAGAATCCTTTTGGAAATATTTTGATAGATTTAAAAATTTGTTATCCTAGTGCCTACACCACGGAATTGAGAAATGGAGATTGTGTCAAATAGCTTACGAAGGTTTAGACTATCCCACTAAAACAATGTTAGAGTCAATGTGTCAAGGGGATTTTTTGAATAATGATGAGGAAAAAGCTTGGGAGTTTTTAGAAGACTTAGCAGAAAAAACCATGTAATGGGAAACCACCCGAGAGACCGATAAACCTAGTTCATCTAGGGGTGTTCATATAATTGACAATTCAATTGCTACTGAAGCTAAGTTGGCTGGTGTACTTAAAAGACTTGAAGCTTTAGAAACTAGGGGACAATCACACGTGAACCAAGTCTCAACACCAACACCTTTGTGTCTAAGTAATTCACCAAGCCATGTGATCAAGGAATTTCCTAATGTCATGCCCCAACTTGAAGAATATGAACAAGTCAATGCAATGTTTCAAAGACCTAGGAATGACCCATTTGCACCCATTTATAATCCAAGTTGGAGAAATCATCCTAATTTTGCATGGAACCAAGGACCCTACCCAAATAATTCTTCAAATCAGGTCAATCAGTCTCTGAATCAATCTTTTCAACCTTACCAAAAGTTAAACTCGGTCCGTACCAAAATTCAAATCCAAAGACCTCAATATCCACCGTGTGTTTTTCTAATGAAAGTGAGAGAGAGACTTAGCACTTAGAGAAGAATGTGGAAACTTTAATAAAATCTCAAAGAAAAAGCACTAACCAAGCCATTTCTCGCCTAGAGATCCAAATGAGTCAATTGGCCACTGCAGTTAGTGAAAGAGAGAAGGGTAAACTTCCTAGTCAACCCGAGACCAATCCAAAATTTCTAGTCCCTACTCAAAAACCTTATCATGTTAATTCACTTGAAAACAACCAAGTCAATCATGTGAATTATGTAATCTCTTTAGGGTCTGGAAATTATTTTAACAATCATGCTAGAATTGATAATGAAGAAGAGAAAAAAATAAATGTTGAATCTAACGATCCATCTTCAAAATCAACCCAGCCTGAAAAGCCCACAAACTCTGAGTCAGTAGGTCTATCTACTAAGCTTGTGTCAAAAAATGATCAAACCAAACCTTATGAGTCAATTGAAAAAGTCTTCAAACCAAAAGCCCCATTCCCTTAAAGACTTATTTCAAACAAGCAGTCAGCCTAGTTGGACAAAATTCTAGAAGTGTTCAAACAAGTGAAAATTAACATTCCTCTTCTAGATGCCATTCAACAAGTTCCCTCATATGCTAAATGTCTAAAGGATTTGTGCACACATAAAAGAACCACTCAAGTTCCTAAGAAAGCTTTTCTAACAACCCATGTTAGTTCTATCTTGTCATGTCAAGTCCCAGTAAAGTATAAGGACCCCGGTTGTCCTACAATTTCATGCATCATAGGTGATACATTAATTGACAAAGCTTTGCTTGATTTAGGAGCTAGTGTAAACCTGTTACCATTTTCGGTGTACCAAACCTTAGGCCTAGAGGAGTTGAAAAAGACAAGTGTCACACTCCAACTAGCTGACCGTTCTGTTAAAATACCAAAAGGAATAGTTGAAGATGTACTCATTAAGGTTGGTAATTTTATCTTCCCTGTTGACTTTGTTGTCCTTGAAACCCAGCCTGTTGTCAATCTCAAGGGTCAAATTCCTGTAGTTTTAGGTAGACCATTCCTAGCAACTTCTAATGCGTTAATCAACTGTAGAAATGGACTAATGAAATTGACATTTGGGAACATGACAATTGATTTAAATGTGTTTAATGTGGGAAAACAACCTTGTGATTTTTCTGACCAACCCGTTGAAGTGAACATGATTCAGGACATGACCGACAATAAACTTACGGGAGAAGACGAAATTTTTAATTTTTTTCTAAATTAGTTTGGTCAAAATTGGGATGAAACAGAATATGTATATGAGGTTAATGAAATGCTAGAGTTATCAACATCAATGTCTTACTCTAAATGGGAACCCGTGACTGAGCCATTCGTGCAATCTTCAACACCTCTTGAAAAGAGTCCACCAGAGTTAGAACTCAAACCTCTGCCTAATAATCTTAAATATGCCTATTTAGGTCCCTCTAAAACTCTTCCTGTAATCATTGCTTCCGATTTAACAAACACACAGGAGGAAGAGTTATTGACCATCTTGAGAGAGAACAAAGAAGCCATAGGATGGAGCATAACTGATATTAAGGGGATCAGTCTAACCATTGTCCAACATAGGATTCATTTAATAGATGATGCTAAACCTGTGAGAGACCCACAAAGGCGGTTAAACCCGGTTCTAAAAGATGTTGTTAAGAAAGAAATTCTTAAGTGTCTAGATAATGGGATCATATATCCCATTTCTGATAGCTCGTGGGTAAGTCCTGTTCAGGTGGTACCTAAAAGGTCTGGCTTAACTGTGGTTAAAAATGAAGCTAATGAGTTAGTTCCCACCCGTGTCCAATCTGGTTGGAGGGTTTGCATAGACTATAGAAAACTCAATGCTGCCACAAGAAAGGATCATTTTCCTTTACCCTTCGTAGACCAAATTCTAGAAAGATTAGCTGGTCATGCTTACTATTGTTTCCTTGATGGTTACTCGGGCTACTTTCAAATTCTCATAGCCCCAAAAAACCAAGAAAAAACCACGTTCACTTGTCCTTATGGAACCTTTGCATATCGTCGTCTACCCTTTGGGCTATGTAGTGCCCCTGCCACCTTTCAAATATGCATGATGAGCATTTTTTCCGACATGGTGGAGAAATTCCGAGAAATTTTTGTAGATGATTTTTTAATATTTGGGTATACATTTCATGAGTGCCTTCACCACCTTGACTTTGTTCTAAGGAGATGTAAGGAAAAAAATTTAATCCTAAATTGGGAAAAATGTCATTTTATGGTAAAAAAAAAAAGGAATTGTTCGTGGTCACATCATATCTGAAAAGGGAATTGAAGTAGATAAAGCCAAAATTGACCTCATTTCCAATCTTCCCCCACCTAGGACAGTCAAAGAAATTCATTCTTTCCTAGGACATGCAGGCTTTTATAGGCGATTCATTAATGATTTCAGTAAGAAAGCAAAACCCTTAACCAATCTTCTAGGTAAAGATGCAAATTTTGAATTTAATGAAAAATATGTTCAATCCTTTGAATAACTAAAAAAGGAGTTAACTTCAGCTCCTATCATCAAATCACCTGATTAGAGACAACCATTTGAGTGAATGTATGATGCCTCTGACTATGCAGTTGGTGCTGTTCTAGGGCAAAGAATCAACAAGATTCCCCATGTCATATACTATGCTAGTAGGACTTTGAATGATGCACAATTGAACTATTCAACCACTGAAAAAGAACTTCTAGCTGTAGTTTTTGCCCTAGAAAAGTTTCGATCTTATCTTATTGGGTCTAAAATAATTATTTACACTAACCATGCTGCTCTCAAACATCTTCTTTCCAAAAAAGATTCAAAAGCCCGTTTAATTCGTTGGGTCTTATTGCTCCAAGAATTTGACCTAGAGATACGAGACAAAAAAAGGGTCAAAAAACGTGGTAGCTGATCATTTGTCACGTTTAGTAGTGGAGTCCAACTCTGACCTGCCCTTAAATGAATCTTTCCCAGATGAGCAACTTTTCTCCATATCTACTACACCTTGGTTTGCTGATATTGTGAATTACCTGGTGACTAGTGAACTTCCTTCTCATTGGTCCAAACACGACCGATCCAAGTTTCTTTCACAAGTCAAACACTTTTATTGGGATGACTCATATTTGTTCAAATATTATCCTGATCAAATCATTAGGAGGTGTGTACCTGACCACGAGTTTAGAAGTGTTCTGTCATTTTGTCATGATCAAGCTTGTGGAGGACATTTTGGAGGCAAAAAGATGGCCGCCAAAGTCCTCCAGTGTGGTTTTTATTGGCCTAGTCTATTCAAGGATGCCACATCATTTTGTGCCAGTTGCAATAGGTGTCAACAATTAGGGAGGATCACTAGGAGGAATATGATGCCAATGCAACCCATTCTGGTCATTGAATTATTTGATGTGTGGGGAATTGATTTCATGGGCCCATTCCCAAATTCTTTTGGAAATATGTACACTTTACTTGCGGTGGATTACTTGTCGAAGTGGGTAGAAGCTATACCTACCAAGACCAATGACAACAAGGTTGTTGTCAAATTTTTGAAAGAAAACATTTTCTCTCGCTTTGGTACCCCTAGGGCCATAATCATTGATCAAGGAAAACATTTTCGCAATCAGCCTTTTGCATCCTTGCTAAAAAAATATTCCATCACCCACAAGCTTGCAACATCATATCACCCTCAAACAAGTGGCCAGGTAGAAGTCACAAATAGGTAAATAAAACAAATCTTAGAAAAAACGGTGAGTTCCAATAGAAAAGACTGGTCTCTAAAATTGTTAGATGCATTGTGGGTTTACCGTACTGCCTTTAAGACTAATTTAGGAATGTCACTGTATAGGCTTGTGTTTGGGAAAGCTTGTCACTTACCTGTTGAACTTGAATATCGTGCTTTGTGGGCCATAAAACAGTTGAATTTTGATATGTCCACCGGTGGGAGTCATAGACATTTGCAATTTGCTGAGTTAGATGAGATTAGGAACGATGCTTATGAAAATGCTAAAATTTACAAGGAAAAAACTAAAGTGTTTCATGATAAATCAATTTTAAGAAAATCATTTTCACCTGGACAAAAAGTTCTCTTGTATAATTCTAGGCTACACTTATTTCCTGACAAATTACGTTCTAGATGGGATGGACCTTTTGTAGTGAAGGTAGTTTACTCTCATGGGGCAGTCAATATTGAAAATCCAAATAGTTGAGAAATTCTCAAAGTGAATGGTCAACAACTCAAACCCTTTTTAGAAATGCCGACCGAACCAGAGGAGGTGGTATACCTTGTTGACCCACCGATTCAAAGATGACCGCATTGCACTTGTAAGTTTGTACGTATATTTTTCTTTTGTACAATACTGTCATCCGGTTTCTGCCCCATCGTACAAGGTATAATTCTTTCATATCTTTGTTCTCTATTTTTCATTTGCATACATTGAGGACAATGCATGATTTAGGTATGGGGGGAATTTATTTGTATTATTGTATTACATTTTTTTTCTTTTCTTTTCTTTCTTTTTACGAAAAAAAAACACAAAAAAAAAATTAAAAATTAAAAAATTAAAAATTTTGTTTGACTTTTTATGAATTGAATTAATTCTAATAAGTGTTTGTGGAGCAAAACTCATGAGTGAGATTGAAAGATTTAGAACTCTTGAATTTTTGATAAGATACGAAATCTTAGTTCAAAACATCATCTGGATTTAAAATTGATTTCACAAGCATTTTTGCACTTCACGTTTGCACTAATTCTTAGTTGTGGGGTATAAACCATGATTCGAGTAATTTCAAAAAAAAAAAAAAAAAAAAAAAGAAGAAAGAATGAAAGAAAAATGAAGTTGAGAAAAGTTGGAAAAAAAAAAGAAAAAAAAGGAATAAATAACTGCTTCAATGTCCATTAAACAAAGTAACTGGGTATCCAAGTCTTAGGAAGCATCGATATTCACGCTGAAAAGTGTGATGGATAAAAGCAGCTTGACTAGTCTAATTTTGTGGCCTTTGTTACTCGAGTTAGTAAATCCTTAGGGGTGTCTCTACACCTAGTGCCCTAAAGCCGTCTGGTTTGGGAGTCATTGGTCCAACGCTCGCTCTACATGGGTAACTCTGAAAAGCCTAAAAAAATGAGACATTGCACAAGTCAAGAATCAAAATTTGAAATAAAATGATGAAAAAAATGGAAAAAAGAAAGAAAAAGGAAAAAATGAGCTTGCTTAATTTTCATGGTAAAAATCCTTACTAAGAGTTACATCATATACACATGCATGCATCACATGGAATTGATTTAATGAAGGATGGTGTCTAAAATGAAGATTGAGTATTTTTGATACGGTAGAAGTGTTATTTTGAATTTAATCTTGCTTATGTATAATGCCCATAGATATTTAGAAGTTTTCTTTCAATTTCATAATTCGTTGAAATGTGTACATGTAGCTCAAAATGTGTAACTTTACAAAATGTAGCTCAAAATGTGTAACTTTACAAAATGTAGCTCAAATGTGTCACTCTCGCTAAAAAAACTATCAGCTGGACAAACGAATGTTAATTTATTTCTAAACAAGTGACACATGGCTTGAAATTACACGTTGCTTGTAAAACCCCGAATTTTATGAAATAAAAGTATTCAATTTTTTTTTAGTTACTATTCATGAGTTACTATTCACGAGTTACTATTCACGAGTTACTATTCACGAGTACTATTCATGAAGCATGATAAATTTTTTTCGTAAGAAGGCATTACTCAATAATTGTTACAGTAATTACTGTTCAATATTTTATTTTATTGATTCAATAATTGCTACGTTGATATTTTATATTATTGTTGTTTCAATAATTGTTGTCACGCACGATATTTTCCATTATCGAGACAATAATTCATATTATCTGAATAATATTATTGGATAACATTATTGGCAATGCCTAGAAAGTTCTGTCTAAGGAGAGGTTTGGTCACCTAATCAACTTGCGCCTTGATAAGGAGAAATTCTTATTGAAAGCCCCTCTTTCTCGGGAAGCGCACGGTTGTTAATATTGTGATTATGTAATATTATTTGTGAATAATTAATTATTGATTTATATGATGAGAAAATATTGATTTTATGTGGATATAGATGGAGAAAATTTTTAATGTGACAATTGTTGAAAATTAATATTTTATCTTTTTCTCGATAAAATAATTCATTTAAATATATTATTTTAATAATATATTAATGGTGATATTTTACAATGAATGTGGAATATATAAGTATATGAGGAGGAAGAGTATTTTGTGGCATTAAATGTTTAACACATGTTTTGTGTGTTGGTGGACACAATTATCGAATAGAATTTGATTATAGCTTTGTAAAATCGCTTCGTTTGTGGATTTGGTTAATTTCATTTGGAATTTGGAAAAACTTTCTTCCGCAAAGTTGTAGAGAATTGAATTTCCTATAAAAAAGAGATTCAATTTTCTGAAAAAGAGCTATTTATTGTGAATTATTGAAGTTTGATTGTATATCGGGTGTGAATTGATTTTGGAGTTTAAATTATTTTGTTAGAAAAACATTTTTGTATTTTTTGGACATCATTAACATGTGTGGCTGGTGTTTTTGACCAAAAGGTGGGCTAAGGAAAATTTGTATAATTATATTAATATTATATTCAATTTTTCGCTTTGGTGTTCTAAGCAATTTCCTATAAATAGGGTGCTTAGGTTAGAATTGAAAATCACACCGTAAACCCAAGTTTTCTCTATTTCTCTCTCGATATTTTGAGCGTATTCTTGTGAGTATTTTGAGTATACTTTGAGTGTTGCTATACGGTGCAAGTTCGTCAATTCGTTATTCCAATGTAAATCTTGCTCTTTTGAGGTAAGGGATAGTAAAGGGATTTTAAGGGTTATTATGTTTTTAGTTTCGAAATTTTTCTGAACCTTCAAAAATTCTGGAAAAATTTGAAATGATATTTTGATGAGTTTTGTAGATTGTGTCCAGAAATGGCGATTTTTGGATGTATAGATTAGGAGTTATGGATTTTATGAGAAAAGACTATTTTAAAAGTAACTATTTATAACTCCTTGTGGTTAACTCCAAAATTGATGAAATTTTTATTGGGAGTACATCTATATAATATTAGTATACCGTATTAATTTTAGAATTTTTGGATAAAAGTATAATTTATGATAAATGTTTAAATATTCGGTGGTTTTGGCCATATGAAAAATAGTAAATGAATTTTAAAATTTTGAGAAAAATATATGTTCAATATGGGACTATGTTATGCTAAATCCCAGAAAAGAAATATTTTTGGAACTGATTTGGTATTTTTCATGAAAATATTCTAGTTATGAGTAAATGAATTAAATATGTTATGTGAAGTAAGAAAATTGAAAATATGATTTATTGGCTTGAAAATCATATATGAGGTATATCTGATTTTGATGAGGGTTTTGGTTATTGGTGATGAAATCTTATGAGTTTGGCATTTTATGATGATTAAATGCATTAATTAGTAAAGTGTAAACAATTTAATTAAATTGTTTATAAGTTTTAG
Source organism: Panax quinquefolius (assembly GCA_020205615.1). Lineage (NCBI taxonomy): Eukaryota > Viridiplantae > Streptophyta > Magnoliopsida > Apiales > Araliaceae > Panax > Panax quinquefolius. The sequence goes on from CM035166.1 coordinate 28,366,061, forward strand.
AAATGATTAAAATATTATTGTAATATTAATAATATTAGATTATGAGATTTCTAAGTGATTTATAACATTTGGATTAAGGTGTTATAAATATGGATATGAATTTTATTATGAGACTTTATCTTTTCGTATCGAGAGTTCTTATACGACGATACTACTGATTTACTTATGTATTTAATACTTTGGTACTATTCACGCGACAAATTGGTTTCTTCTCTCGACCAAATTATCGTTGATTTATGAATTTTACTCTTGAAATTAAAACCATGTTTTGATTATATTATTTTTATATAACATTCTTATAACCCTAATGATGATATTTCTCTTTGACTTGAGTGTAAAGATGAGTAGATTATTGGTATGATCGTGACTATAGGTTCTTTTTAGCCTGTAGTGCAAAGATGAATTATTGATGAATATCTTTGGCTCGTAATGCAAAGATGACCTGTTGTTGAATATCTTTAGCCTGTAGTGCAAAGATGAATTATTGATAAATATCTTTGGCTCGTGTAATGCAAAAAGACTTTTGTTGTTGAATATCTTTAGCACAGTAGTGCAAAGATGAATTATTGATGAATATCTTTGGCTCGTAATGTAAAGATGACTGTTGTTGAATATCTTTTGCTTTGTAGTGCAAAGATGAATTATTGATGAATATCTTTGGCTCGTAATGCAAAGATGACTGTTGTTGAATATCTTGCTTTCGTAATGTAAAGATGAACTGTTGATGAATATCTTTGGTCGTGGTGCAAAGATGAATTTATTAGTATGATTATGAACAGGAACTGTGATTTGGTATAACCATGATCTTTGATGTTTCAGGTAAAGACAGGTGATGAAATTATCTTCGTCCTAGATGAGAAGAGGAATTTAGAACTACAATTATGATTATGAGTTATACATGTGATTGTGGACAGGAATTGTTGATTGATGTTGAGGAGATAAAACATTGTTGGTGGACTTTTAACATGGAGAAGATAATAGATTTTATAGTCTATTTGACTCTTCTAATGGATTGCTCATTCATTTAACTATGGTTGAAAAGTTTTATCATCTACCATATGTTCTAAATCTCGATTTATTATCGATGAAGACTATTGATAATTTATTTATCTTTAGTCATAATATTCTTTATTGAGCTAGTTGTGTTTCACCCTTTTGTTTCACAATTCCTTTCGTGAAATAAAAGTGTAGTTGGGTCGAAGCGGGGATAGCGAGGAATAGAATGGTGGTCTATAGATGTTGAGGGTGAGGTGAATTTAACTTGGAAGGGTGTTTTGCCACTATCATACAAGATGTCTAATGACATACAAACTCGTGTTATCATAAGACATGGTTGTGCTCATCTACTTGCTGAGTATATTTACAAGCACTACCTATATAATCTTGGTGTTTGTTTGGAGTATAATACCCAATTAGAGACAGTGGAGATAATGATATGTCAAGAGAAGACTCACCATTGGGAAGAATATGATAGTAATCTTCTCATTTTTCTTTGGGGTCTATTGGGTCAACCAAGGATAATTCTGTGGCCATATGATATCTACCATAACCTAAAAGCATGGCCTCCCATGTATGAAGGTTTCCTTGAGCACTTCCCAAAGATTCTAATTTCTAAAACAGTTTTTGACTATACCTTTATGTAAGGTGTCATTGTGACGTACACTGCTTGGTATATATTTGTATCCAAACTCACAGCATATGTGTTGTTGTATTTTGCACGACAATTGTTGTAATAAAGTTGTAGTTATTTCTGTACCATGTATTTGGCGACTCAGAATGGGTTGGATGGAATGGACCTATTTTGGGGTCGTTACATTGCTTCTGTTCTTTGAACAATAACTTAAAAAATATAAATTTTAGTTTGTTTCAAATTACAAAATCTATCATTATTTTTAATTTGTTTCAAATTAAAATAACTTCAACAAATTAAATATATTTGGCTCCGGTAAGAAGCTCAAGTTTTATCTCTCCCCCTACTTGAGATCTCCAAGTTTTCGGAAAAGATTTTTGTCATGGCTACAATTTCGATTTTTTTCGATTAGATAACTTGAATTTTCATCAAGATTGTTCCGATTTGACAATTGGCAGCAAAGTGGTGATGATTTGTAGATACTGACAATGATTTGTAGATACAACGACAATAATCACTAGCCATACCTTTAATTTGTGCAAAGATGATACAAATTCAATCCATAATCAAAGAATTCTTGTTACGTTCTAAACTAGTTATTGTTCACTCTGATCTTGGAATTAGTGTTGTATTATTAGTTGCAGTATATAATAATATAAATATTGATAATTTTGGAATGCATTTAGATGGTTGGGAAAGAAGCTGAACGGAAGGAGTGGTTCCATGGGATTTGGTACAGCCCACCCCTATTCTCCTTCATCTTCTCCATACAGATTCCCTTCCTAAAGGCAAGGCTTTGGTCCCTGGTTGTGGCAGCATGTGTATAATCTCTCTACAAATATTCTGATCTATGATTTCATATGGTGACTTTATTCTGTGTAGGGACTGCTCTGTTGTGGATTGGGGTTGTTTAGTTACTGAAGAGGGAGAATTTGTGAGTGTGGCGGTGACATTCAAGAACAGAGGATGATGGGGTTTTAATTGATAAACCCATTTTGGTTATGAATTTTATTGATTTTCAATAAAATTTGTGAGGGATTTGATCTGGGTATTTCTAATTTGTAATGAATTTGATTTGGGTATTAGTACATTGCCTATTTTGAAAACATTTCTTATGTATATTAGTACATTCTGGTTTGGGCTTTGTAATATCCAAGAATTCTTAGTCACATTGTAAATAAATAAATTTATTAAATATTAATAATATTGAAAACTTTTGTGATCTATATTGAATAAATATGTGGATAAATGAATATAATAAATATTCATCAATGATGATAAATATGTTGTGACTTATGTGGGATATGTATGAGATTAAATAAATATATATTATAGATATGCATATATATTTATTTAATTTCTAAAGGGCATTAAAAATAAAGCTTTATAACCTAAAATTATATATTAGGTATGCAAATTAAATAATCTAAGAGTTATAGTAATTGAAGAATACTAGTATTTAATTCATGTACTAGTAAACTAACTCTAAGAGACTTATTTTATATATCTCAATTAATTAATTTTTCATAACTTAATTAAAGCAAGTCTAATTCGTTTAAAAAATTAAATATACATGAGTAATTACTTAAATTCTAAATGAGTGGAATAGAAACCTTAATTAAATAATTAGGATAAGATAAAATTAAGGTATTAGACCATGTTATTTAACATGGTCCAATCATTTTAATTAGAGAACTCAAACAACAAAATGGATTGCCCAAACTTGGTTCAACTTGGGAGGGACTTTTAAGTCATTTGATTAAGTAAATAAAGCAATTAAAAATAAACCAAAAATGGGCAAAAAGAGGGGGGCGCTTCATCCGGCCTATTAAGGGAGAAATAAGGAGCATGTGACTTATTTTGTTTTTCTACATTTGGTCACGAACTCTTAACCATTCTCTAGCCATGTGTCACCCTAAAAGCCTAGCTTGAATTATTTTGTTCGAGTGTGCAAGATAAGAGAGAGATATTGAGAGATAATGTATACATATAATAGTTGTATGTATATATTTATATTAAGAATTTATAGCCTTTATTACATATGTACACAAGTTTCCTTTTCATTTCTTCCAACTTAGCTAACAAAACAAAATAGAAAGAAAGAAAGAAAGAAAGGGAGAGTACGTCAGCCTCTAGAGGAAGGAGAAAAGGAGGTTTGATCTTATGGGCAAGGAAATCGTGTTTTGCTAGTTAGGATTTCGTGTTAGCTGAGGAAGAGAGAAATCAACGAAGAGCACAGAATTGGTTGATTGATTGAAGAGGGGAGAAGAACAGGTGGACGATTTCTTCAATGACACGTGGCAGAACTCCCAGAATCCAGAAACCGTGTTAGGGTAGCAGGGATTCCAAGAGCCTTCTTGAGTCCTTCAAGTTGAGAGAATGTCCAAGCTTTTTTAGTGCTTTTAGATGGAATGTCCAAGACTTAAGTCACCAAAAGCTCTCATCCCCTTCCTAGAATGGAATGGATATTTATAGATTTTCCTAGAATTAAGTAGTCACATGTCAGGCACATGTCTTTAGGAAAATTCCAGAAATACCCTTTAGTTAGACCTGGCAAACATGGCCCAAGCTCGCGGGCCAGGCTGTGGGCTTTGGTTTTAATGATAAAATCCGCCATTTTTGGCCCATTAATTTTGGCTCCTACCGTGAAGGCCCGGGACCAGCAAGGTGGTCCAAACAAGTGGTCCGCGAATTCTTTTCTTTTTAAAATAAAATGTTGCTACTTGTGGGTTGTGAGGCTTGAACACAAGAATTGTAAGTAAAAATATAAGAGTTCAAACTAACTGAGCTACAACTATTGTTTGTAATACAATCTTCAATATATCTTTTATAGAGAAGAATGATATGATTTGTTAAGAACATGAGTATTGAGTAACTAAGATATGTAATTAATGTAGGTAATTAATTAATAATACTAATTTATAATACTATTAAAAATTTAATTGATTGAGATATGTAGTTAATGTAGTTAATTAATTAATCGTGTTTGTTTGTATTATTGTTTATTATTAATTATTTTATTTTTTTAATATTTATTATTATTACTATTTCTGGTGTAGCAAGATTTTTAAAAAAACAATTAAAGGAAGAAGCCTGTGGGTAAAGGCTAACTTGCCACGGGCCTCATAATTTCAAATTTCGCCAAAAACCCGGCCATTTGGGCTCGGTCTGCGGCTATTGCTTGCCAGTCTACCTTTAGTCATTAGAATAATGCCAATATTGCCCTGTCCTTCTAGCCACCAATCCAATCCCTCAATCAATTCCCAAAACGAGCCGCCTCCAAGAGTCTTTTGCCTCGAGACACGTGGAGGCTTCTCCCAGGTCTAGCACATTTATTTCTGACTTTCCGTCTTCATTCGATTAGGTTATGCGAACCCTAATTTTCACATTTAATGAAGTCGTGGAACCCTAATTATGCATTTAATTCAATTTGGTCATGTGAACCCTAATTTTGCACCTGTGCCAACATTTGCTCCCCTACGCCAGAGTCACATTCCCAAATAGACGATCGTGCAAGAATACTTCAAGCCTTTGAATGATTTTGTGAAACTTCACTTTACAGGTCTTGAAGACAATGGTTCTAATAGAGAGAACCCCTATGGAGCCAAACCCTTAGGGTTAAACCCCCTAGGGAGGCAAAACCTAGCAGGGCTCTTCCTTGGACATATTGGGAAATCCTCCAAAAATATTTCCATAACTTTCCCAAGATTTGTTTCCTTTTTTTTTTGGAAATTGAAAACAAGAAAAAAAAATAAAATATCACCAAATAAAATTCAATCTAATAAAATCCTTCTTTTTGTAATCAAATCTTACCTTTTTACCAAATTAAATCTTAATTTTTTATTTTGAAAATAAAATCAAATCTTAATTTTATTTTGGAAATAAAATCAAATATTTCTTTATTTTGAAAATCAAATCAAATCTTTCTTTATTTGATCTTGAAAGCAAGAGAATTTTTTTTCATATATATACATACATATATATATATATATATATATATATAAATAAGTCATTTTCAAAAAATACCCCTTGTTGGGAATAAAATCAAAATTTTCCTTATATATATATATATATATATATATATATATATATATATTCAATTCCCTGATTCTGATTCGCCATATTCACTGACTGGAATCATACATATGCATGTCCCAAACACAAGTAATTATAATCAGCCACTTGCGAAATTCAGTTGGTGGGATAATCAATTTGACTTGCTTTTAAAATTCTCTTCATCACCAAAAGTGCCTTCCTTTCCTTCTTCCGTAGCTTAGACGTTGACAATATAATTCCGAGTCCTAGACAGTGACAATATAACCCCGAAGTCTTGGAGCAGCTTTGATCCTCTGAAAAGAGTTTAAGGTAAATTGTGCTCTCTTTAATCACCAATTGTGTTCTCATAGTAAATGACTAGGCTAGACTCTTACGAGCAACAAGGTAATCACGCAATAGGTCTTGTTTTATATCACGGTGAATGCACATGGGAGAACCACCATCCCTTCTTTACATGATCATACAAGAATTATATATATATATATATATATATTCAGGTAATTGTAGCCTTTCTTTTGTTTTTCGAGCCCCATCACCTTGATAATATCTTAGTTTTTCCCCTCGAAATTCATTAGAGAAAGGCTATAATTTTCGTTGTGAAAGAGGATTCATTCCAAACAATTGATTCATGGAGCAACAGGACCTTGAAGGTATAAAGGAACAGCCCCTAGGTGGCCAAACCCTATAGGAGTTGAACCCTATAGGGAGACGAACCATATAGGCTTTTTTTTAATTGATGAAGGAAACAACCCCTAGGGGGCCGAACCCTATATGGAGCCTAACCCTAGGGGGCCGAACCCTATAGATTTTTTTTCAGGACTCTCCAATCTTTCTTTTGTTTTTCGAGCCCCATTACCTTGATTACATCTTAGTTTTTTCCCTCGAATAATAAAGAAAGATTTCGCATTTTTTTCGACGAAAAAACACGAAAAATATATATTTTACATGCAGCGAAACCACCCCAAATAGCCAAACCCTAGGGGCCAAACCTTAGGAGGCTGAACCCTAGGGGGGAATCAATGTTTAGAAGAAAAAAATGAAGTTCGGGAGGAGCAGTTTGAAAGTATTATGCATAAAAGCCAATCATGTATGATGATAAAGCATATACTGTGTAATCAATCTTATTTATTTATTAATAAAAGAATTATTTATTAAAGGCATTTATTATCTACATGGTGCTGTTTTAATAATATGTGATAAACCCATAGTTTTAAGCAACGCTTTTCGAATAATGATGATGATCATTCTAATGAGATCTAAATTCTTAGAAAGCTTAAAACTAAAATAGTTCCCAATCATTGGATTACTAAATTGGGGATTAGTGAATCCGGATAGATTGGTACATACGTTGCTTGTTCATTGGATGAGGATGATTGATCTCATGATCATTTGTGTGGAGACACTAAAGCAAGTATATAGGTGCTTATTAGAGAATAAGTTCTTTGAGCGTGACTCGCTAAGGAATACCTAATGGAGTTTTACTTTTTGTCGATAGGAATTCTGTAGTGATAGTAGTACAAATGATCCTTAGACTTGAGATCATCATAGTATCTTATATATAATGAATTACACTTTGACTTATTCCTTAAGACTCTTAGAGTATATCAAAGGGTATGCTTGGGTGTAATAAGTTATATATGAAGATAATGAATGATCAATAAAGAATCTACCACTTCTAGTAAAAGGGAAATGTCTATGTGATTCGATAAATGACAACCCGGGAATCCTTGGCGAGGTGGAATGAAATTAGAAAGTAGTTTCTAATTTGCATTCATTAGGAGTTATTCATTTAGGAATCGAAATACATATAATTAAATAAAATAAGACTTGACAAGTAATTCCATGTCTTATATTTAATTGGGACATTGTATGGTGGAAGGATTGAATTGTCACGGTAACTATTTACTCAAAGGTTCTTTTATGATTAATGTTGAAATCTATATTATACGGAAAGTCGTTGATCGCTAGGGAGGCTTATCCCTATTGTAGAATAAATATTATTTATTTAAATAAATTATTTGTTTAATTTATTTATTTAAATGAGATTAGAATTGTTCTAATTGATTTATTCACAATAGATTTAATATGGAGAACCTAAAGGGTCACACCATAAAAGGAAGAATAATTATTTAGGAAGTTAATGGCATAATTGTAATAATATGTTAAGTATATTTAATTTAATCTATGGTGATAGAATAAATTAAATAGCTTAATATTATTATTTAATATTTTAGAAATATTAAATATAAATTAATAAGAGGAGTCTTATTAATATTATTACAATTATTATTATTTTAATTTCTAAAAGGTTTAGGAATTAATTTAATATAAGTACTCTCATTTATTCCTAATTGGATTAGGAAAGAAAATTAGTTAAAGGAGTTTAATTAATTACCCCTAATAGGATTAGGAGCCCATTTAATTAAAAGAGTTTAATTAAATAAATAATACCTTATTTTAATTAAAAAAATAGGGTTACATGATATCTTTATAAGAGAGTCTTATATTAGATATCTAATAGATGTAATTCCTAGATTTTTGAGAAATCGCGCCTTTTTTATATCTGAGATAGGAAAAAACTAGGGTTTGAGCAATACCCTTCTTCTTGATAATTATTCTTCTTTGGTGGATCACCTATAGAGGCCATACACTTGGGTGGCTTACATTGATCAAAAGAAGGAATCTACCAGGAGATTGAGGAGATCGCGGAGAAGTAGGAGGTGAACTCGTACCTGAGGAAGCTCGTTTCTACAAGGGTATGATTTCATAATTTCTTATTCTTCGTTTAATTAATAATATGCATAAAGGATGATCCGGGTAATTGGTTTGTGAAAAATTTTAAAATCTGATTTTATTTCGCTTCCGCTAAATTTTGCAATTTGATTGCTACTTTGATTTTCACAAAACCTAACAGTGGTATCATGAGCCAAACTTTATGCGAATTATTAATTATTTTGATTCCATATATGTATGGGTATGTATTTTGAATAATTTATTGGGCATAATTTGTTGTATAAAATAATTATTTTATGAAAAAAAAAAAATTAATTTTACTGAAAACTGTTTTCGAAAATTAAAATTTTTATGATAAACGAAACTCCACCAACAGTTTATCTAGATTTCCTTGATATGCGTGAGAACCATGGCTGAAGTTAAACTATATATATATATATATATATATATATATATATATATATATATATATATCACGTGTGAAGATTCTTTAGATTTTAATAGTGTATCATACTATTATATATAATAGTATATAATATATATGATATATATAAATTGTTTACGGAATCATACTCTTATATATATATCTTACTTAGTAAATATATATATTATGACAATTTATTTATAAAAGATTCCCACGGCTAGTTTGTTAACTAATTATTATATATATAATATTAATTTATGTCGATAGTAATGTGAAATAAGAAACAGTTTTTACATATTGAGATATATATATATTTATATATATATATATATATTAGTTAAGTAATATATTATTTTAATAATTTTATAATTAAAATAAATAGTTTATTTTAATCTTGAAATTGGATTTCATGCAACATAAAATCACCCATTAAATGATACTCATATATATATGGAATGATTTTATTTATTGATACATATGATGATATGTATGATAATAAATGGGATTGATTATGGACAATTGACCAATATGATTGGATTTATTTTAGTTGGATGTTTGAATGAATGGGTTTTATTAAATGAGGTCTGCGTACCTCGTCTTTTCTGGTTTTCTTCTTGATTGAAATTCTATCTCTCTCCTATGTACTTCCCCTTGACTGCTGATCAAGATTTCTATTTAAATTAAATAGTTTATGTAATAGGACTAGTTAGAATTTTTCGAAGAACTGAAGATCAAGGAGCAAGGAGCGCTAAAAGACCCGTTTGTAATGGAGCCCGGCTTTAAATGTAATAGTTATATTTAAATGTTTATTCTTTGCACCCTAGGGTTTGACCTTTTGGTTCACTTGGTGGCTCTAGTGAACCAAACTAGAATAAAAGTCCATAATCAATCCGGGTAGAATATAGTATTCTATATGTGCATGCTAGTATTATATATATTATATATTATGCAAACATGCTTCGCATGTTTAATAATATGACGCGTATTTTATATATATATATTTGCATGTGCGCTAAACAAGATGAGACAAATAATAACAAATCCCTCAAAGTTTTTTTTTATTAAGTCTTAAGCGTTCAAAGATATTTAGAATATCGAACGTCGCCTTCTAGCATGATAAAATTAATAGAGTATTAAATATTTAATATGAGTTTGTTGTGTCACCACAAGGCAAGTATTAAGTATTTAAGATGTTAATTTATCACATTTGATGCTTATAAAGAAAATTGAACAATATTGTTTTGTTGTGTCACCACAAGGCGATATTTTTCTTTTTGAATATATGGAAGTGCTAGGTTGGACTTAACTTAGATAATTTTGATTCGGATGTGCCACCACTTGATCAAAATAATCTAAGAGGCAAAACATAAGGAGTTATATGTTGATGTAATTGACAAGGAGTTGTCTACCTATTTATTTATATATAGTTTGTTGTGTCACCACAAGGCTATATATATTTGAAATGGGATCCTTATTCTCACTAGCAAAAAACTTTAATTAGATTTTTGCCGAACTATATAAATGAGGGTAATATAGTTTGAAGAAAATAGTGGGAGATACCAATATAAAATAAGACCTAATTTATTTTGGTAATTAATTAAATGAATGTTTGCTAAAATATTGTCTTTTTACATGCGAGAATTTTGAAAATGTCACATTCACTAATTTCCTTTGCGTGTAGCATACTTGATCTTAACAAACCTAATTTGGACCGAACTACACCTGATTTGGTTAAGGAATCGAGAATTGTTCTCTCCTTCTTTGAAAAGATTTCTTATGTCCTAAATTCGCCCGTACCTGCAAAAGTTGCAGAGACAGCCTCTGAGGAAGAGATTGCTACTTTTAAACAGTGGCAAGATGATGCATCGTGGCTCGATGCATCATGCTCGCATCCACGAAAGTAATGAGCTCAGCGTCGGCATGAAAACATGGATGCTTCTACTTATCTTCTTGCACCTTGAGAGTTGTATGGTGAGCAAAGTAGAATTGCTAGATATGAAATATCTAAGGAGCTCTTAGATCTCGGATGACCGAGGGCACTACTAGTTGAGACTCATGTCCTAAAGATGATCAATCGATTGAGCGTCTTGGATGACTTTGGGTTTGTCGTGGATGGGGAGTTGAGTCAAGATTTAGTCTTGCGATCACTCCCGACACCTTCTCACAATTTGTTGTGAATTTTCACATGAATAAGTTGGATGTCGACTTGCTGAATTACTTAACATGTTGAAAAGCTGCTGAAGGTCACTTTCCATCCAAGAAGAACCATATCTTCTTGGTGGATGATTCTTCCAAGAAAGGAAGAGGCCCAAGGTATCTTTTTGAAAAGAAGAAATCCAAGAAGGCTAAGGAAAGGCGAAAGTGAAGGATCAAAAGAAACTGATCCGACTAGCAAAGGAATTTGCTTCCATTGCAATAAGCCGGGTCTTTGGAAGAGGAAGGCGCAAGGATTATCTCATGAGAACAAAAAGCGAAGAAGCTTGAGAAGCTTGAATCCTAATCGAGGTTTGTTTATGATTGAAATTAATTTTTTGAAAGTCGATCTTCTACTTGGGTATTGGATCTGGGATGTGGTTCTCACATATGTAATAATATCGAGGGTAGTCGGAAGTAGAAAGTCGAGCAAGGATGAGGTCATCCTACGAGTGGGAAATGGAGCAAAGGTTCTTTGCATTAGTATTGTGTAGGAACTTATTTTTTATGCGCTACACGGGCAAGTTCATTAATTTAAATAATTGTTATTTTGTTCCAAATATCATTAGAAACATTATTTCTATCTCTGGATTGGATATGGATGGTTTTAATATTATAATAAAGAACAACGGTTGTTCCATTTATAATGATAATGTTTTATATGGTGTTGGTAATTTGCGAAATGGACTTTATATACTTGACTTGCATGAAAATATATTTCAAATTGAACAAACTAAGAAAAGGAAAAGAGATGATGTTAATTATACCTTCATGTGTACTTGTAGACTCGGTCGTATTAATGAAACAAGATTATCCAAGTTGCATAAAGATGGGCTCCTAGAGCTATATCGATTATGAATCATATCCAACACTGTGAATCTTGTCTCATGGGTAAAATGACTAAATCTCCTTTTAGTGGAAAAGGAGAAAGAGTTCTGAGTTGTTAGCGTTGGTACACACACGAGATGTATGTGGACCTATGACAACGATCGCATACGAGGAGGGTATTCTTATTTTATTACATTCAATCGGCGACCACTCAAGATTTGGATATGTGTATTTAATGAAATACAAATCTAAATCATTTGAAAAGTTCAAAGAGTTGAAGTGAAGTTGAGAAGCAAACTGGTAAGAGTATTAAGATTCTTGATCGATCGAGGAGGAGAATACTTAAGTGGTGAGTTTCTCAATTGTCTCAAAGAAAATGGTATAATCTCACAATGGACTCCACCGGGGACGCCCACGGATGAATGGTGTATCTGAAAGGAGAAATCGAACATTGTTGGACATGGTTCGATCTATGATGAGTTTTACTGAGCCTTCCGGTTTCCTACCGGGATATGCCCTAGAATCGGTTTGCATACCTACTTAACAAGGTACCTACAAAATCCGTCCCCAAGACCCCATATGAGTTATGGGACGGGGAGGAAACCAAATCTTAAGCATGTTAAGACTTGGGGTTGTCCGACTTATGTCAAAAAGTTTGAAAAGCGATAAAGCTGCAGACTAGATCGACAAATGTAGATTTGTGGGATATCCTAAAGAAACATCGGGATATTATTTCTATCATCATCCAAGTGATCAAAAGGTGTTTGTTGCGAAACATCTTTGCCTTCTTGGAAAAGGAGTTTATCCTTAAAGGGGTCGATTGGGAGTAAGATATATCTTGAAGAAGTTCAAGAACCACATAATACTACTGAGATCAAAGTGAGGTACCTAACCAAGTAGAGATTCATACATACCACACCCTATTCATAAATGCGGAAGAGTACCAAAAAGATACCAGACGGTATGGACTTGTCATAGAAGATGACAATGAGGTACGCATCATAGATGATGATGATCCATTGAATTCTGAGCAGGCTATGAGTAGTAAAGACTCGGAGAAATGGCAAGAAGCCATGAAATCGAGATGGACTCCATGTATGAGAACCAGTATGGACTTTGGTCTCACCACACGAAGGCATTAAGCCTATTGGGTGTAAATGGGTCTTTAAAAGAAAGGCTGGAAGCAGACGGCAAGGTAGAGACCTATAAGGCTGATTTGGTTGCAAAAGGTTTCAAACAAAGACAAGGAGTTGACTATGATGAAACCTTCTCACCAAGAGTAGCAATGCTCAAGTCCATTCGGATTTTGCTTGCGATTGCGACTTACCATGACTACTGAAATCTGGCGGATGGACATGAAAGCGGCCTTCCTCAATGGGAAACTTGAGGAGGATGTGTATATGACACACCCGGAGGATTTGTTTCAAAGGTTGGAACAAATCAAGTCTCATAAGCTTACAACGATCCATTTATGGATTAAAGCAAGTTTCTCGTGGGTGGAACATCCGTTTTGATGAGACAATCAAAAGTTTGATTTTATCAAAAATGAGGATGAACCATGTGTGTACAAGAAGGTTAGTGGGGATATTTGTTTCATTCCTTGTATTATATGTTGATGATATACTGCGATAGGGAATGATATTCCTATCTTTTGCAATCAATTAAAATCGGTTATCTAAACACTTCTCCATGAAGGACTTGGGAGAAGCATCCTATATTTTGGGGATAAAGATCTATAGAGATAGATCTAATAGGATGCTTGGCTTATCCCAAGCGAATACATTAACATGATGCTAAAAAGTTTAGCATGGAAGATTCCAAAAGAGGTCTCATCTTAGATGAGCCATGGAATACATCTCTCAAGAAACAAGCCCCAAAGACACACGAGAGAAAGCCAGTATGAGTAAGATTCCTTATGCTTGACAATAGGATCTATCATATACGGTATGATATGTACTAGACCAGATGTCGCTCATGCACTTAGTGTAACAAGAGATATCGATCGAATCCGGAGAAGAACCTTTGGAAGGCGGTGAAAATATCATAAAGTACTTAAGAACAACTAAGGATGTATTTCTTGTCTACGGTGGGTGCGAATTAAAACTAGAGGGCTTCACGGACTCAAGTTTTCAAAGCAGACCAAGATAAAAAGTAAATCCGTTTGAGGTATGTGTTTACCTTAAGCGGTGGCGCGATGAGTTAGAAAAGTTCAAGCAATAAGCGATTCTTGATTCGATGATGAGGCGAGTACATAGGCTGCAAGTGAAGGCTGCGCAAAGGAAGTCATTTGGATGAAGAAGTTCATTCTACCGAACTTGGTGTGGTTCCTAGCATTAAAGGACCGGTGCCTTTATTACGTAACAACACTTTGGAGGCATTGCATGCAAGCTAAGGAACCCGGTCTCATCGTAAATCCAAACACGTGTTCATGGCGATTTCATTTGATCGGAGAGATCATTGAAAGAGGAGGCGTCACCACTGGGCGTGTGGACTCTCAAGACAATATTGCGAGATCCATTTACTAAAGCGTTAACACAACACAGCGGTTTGATCGTCACTTAGAGAAGATGGGTATGAGATACCACGACGATTGGCTTTAGTGCAAGTGGGAGATTGAAAGTATTATGCATACAAGCCGATCATGTATGATGATAAAGCATATCTTGTGTAATCAATCTTATTTATTTATTAATAAAAAGAATTATTTATTAAAGGCATTTATTATCTATATGGTCTTTGTTTTAATAATATGTGATAAACCCATAGTTTTAAGCAACGCTTTTAGAATAATGATGATGATCATTCTAATGAGATCTAAATTCTTAAAAGCTTAAAACTAAAATAGTTCCCAATCATTGGATTACTAAATTGGGGATTAGTGAATCCGGATAGATTGGTACATACGTTGTTTGTTCATTGGATGAGGATGATTGATCTCATGATCATTTGTGTGGAGACACTAAAGCAAGTATGTAGGTGCTTATTAGAGAATAAGTTCTTTGAGCGTGACTCGCTAAGGAATACCTAATGGAGTTTTACTTACTGTCGATAGGAATTCTGTAGTGATAGTATCTACAAATGATCCTTAGACTTGAGATCATCATAGTATCTTATATATAATGAATTACACTTTGACTTATTCCTTAAGACTCTTAGAGTATATCAAAGGGTATGCTTGGGTGTAATAAGTTATATATGAAGATAATGAATGATCGATAAAGAATCTACCACTTATTGTAAAAGGGAAATGTCCTATGTGATTCGATAAATGACAACCAGGAATCCTTGGCGAGGTGGAATGAAATTAGAAAGTAGTTTCTAATTTGCATTCATTAGGAGTTATTCATTTAGGAATCGAAATACATATAATTAAATAAAATAAGACTTGACGGTAATTCCATGTCTTATATTTAATTGGGACATTGTATGGTGGAAGGATTGAATTGTCACGGTAACTATTTACTCAAAGGTTCTTTTATGATTAATGTTGAAATCTATATTATACGGAAAGTCGTTGATCGCTAGGGAGGCTTATCCCTATTGTAGAATAAATATTATTTATTTAAATAAATTATTTGTTTAATTTATTTATTTAAATGAGATTAGAATTGTTCTAATTGATTTATTCACAATAGATTTAATATGGAGAACCTAAAGGGTCACACACCATAAAAGGAAGAATAATTATTTAGAAGTTAATGGCATAATTGTAATAATATGTTAAGTATATTTAATTTAATCTATGGTGATAGAATAAATTAAATAGCTTAATATTATTATTTAATATTTTAGAAATATTAAATATAAATTAATAAGAGAGTCTTATTAATATTATTACAATTATTATTATTTTAATTTCTAAAAGGTTTAGGAATTAATTTAATATAAGTACTCTCATTTATTCTAATTGGATTAGGAAAGAAAATTAGTTAAAGGAGTTTAATTAATTACCCCTAATAGGATTAGGGAGCCCATTTAATTAAAAGAGTTTAATTAAATAAATAATACCTTATTTTAATTAAAATAGGGTTACATGATATCTTTATAAGAGAGTCTTATATTAGATATCTAATAGATGTAATCCTAGATTTTTGAGATACGCCCCTTTTCTATCTGAGATAGGAAAAACTAGGGTTTGAGCAATACCCTTCTTCTTGATAATTATTCTTCTTTGGTGGATCACCTATAGAGGCCATACACTTGGGTGGCTTACATTGATCAAAGGAAGGAATCTACCAGGAGATTGAGGAGATCATGGAGAAGTAGGAGGTGAACTCGTACACGAGGAAGCTCGTTTCTACAAGGGTATGATTTCATAATTTCTTATTCTTCGTTTAATTAATAATATGCATAAAGGATGATCCGGGTAATTGGTTTGTGAAAAATTTTAAAATCTGATTTTATTTCGCTTCCGCTAAATTTTGCAATTTGATTGCTACTTTGATTTTCACAAAACCTAACACAGTTACTATTTGGATCATAACTTTTGATCCGTTTGGAGTTTCAATGCCCATAATATATCAAAACGAATCTAGCGACGAGTCCTACAAAATTCATGACCTTTGTCCATGATATAAGAAGTTATAAATCCAAAAAAGCTCCGAAGGATGACTTTTGGCTGTCCGAAGTTTTTTCGAAAATTTTCGGGAAATTTTTTCTTGCATAATTGTGATTCCTAACTCTTTCTCACATTGTTTCTTCTACTTTTCAGGTGTTTTGAAGCTTAATTCTCAGACTTTCCTCTTTGCCATGGTCAGCAATTCGAGCTCAAACACTTTATATGACATCCTTTCTTTGTTTTTTTTAGAATTCTTATAATGAACTTCCCTTACTTGTAGGCCCTTTCACCTGATGTTGCCTCTTTTTTAGTCTTAACAAAAGAGCTCTAACTCATGCAAGCATACATGTGTCAACAAGCAATACAGAGTAATTAAAGTATCGATCCCACAGAGAAAGTTGTTTAACTAAGATTACTATTCATTAATTGAATCACTATATTTATATGCTCAAACTAATTATTAAACTTGGTTTGTTCTCGAATTGCAAATAACAACTAAAACAATAATAACGACGGAATAAATGATATTGGAACTAATGGGATCCTAACTTCATTTAATACTTCATTCAATCACCACTATCATGCACGACTCGTTCACATATCACAGAAAAGTAGCCAAGAGCACAAAAAGAGTATTAGCCATTTTTTAATGCACTAAGACCTACTTACACAGCATCCACAGATGATAGACTCTATGTAATCATCAATATAACCAAAATCACTATATGTTTATGTGAAATTGCAACTATATTGATTTTAAGTTCAAGCCCTTATTCTAACTTATACGGTGAAACAGTATATGTCTATCTGGTTCACGAAATATACAAGCCATATAACAAAGCCCTATATACGTATACTATCATGATTACAATCCATATTTGCACATTCATTGTCAATTCCATACAAATACTGAAATGAATGGTGATCAAGCATTCATACATGCAAAACAATCATGATAGACATCCCATATGATATGCAATACAAACCAGCATCTAAGCATGCAATCGAACTACATATTAAAATCCGTTAGAATCCCATAATGGAGTTTAGTTCATGACTGAACCAAAAGCCATTATGGGATCAAATCTAAACATGGTCAATAAACGACAATTGAAAGATGAAAGATAAAACTATCAAACCCAATTGCTGAATATAAATCAATAATCAGATCCTCATAAGAATCTAGCAAAACTAATAATAATAATAATCCACTCTGGTAGAAAATCCCAAGAAGGAGTAGAAAAGTAGAGTTGTGCCTCCTTCTACGTTGGAATCTCTCCCAGAGAATAAACCCTAATTACCACGTAAAGATACGTGAAAAACTTAATAAAATGTCAAGTGATGCCCCTGACACCCGTTAGGAATCGTTTTAAATCAATTATAACCCTTAAAAAATGGAAATAAAATAAAACAAGTCAGCAGCGTCAGGCCTAGCGCGTGATCGCGCGCTCCTCCAGCTTGTTATGCTCGCGACCGCGAGACTTGCAGTAAGTTTGTATGTTCAGCCGGTCTCACGCGCGGGCGCGCGCTCCCTAGCATTGTCCTTGTCGCGGCCGCGCAACATGCACTAGGTTCCAAGGTCTAGCTAGGTACTCGCGCGGGCACGCGCTCTCAAGGCTATTCTATCGCGAGGCCACACGGTTTGTAATCTGTAGATCCTGGTTCTTGTTCTGATTATGTCATGCTACTGCTGCTGCTACTTGTTCATTCATGCTTAATCTCCTTGCTCCATTGCACTTCATGCCATGCATATCCCATCTTTTGCCTCGTCTCAAGCATCCATTAGCCTTGTGCTCAATAACACCACTAAAATAGGCCGATTCCTGCACTTATTCACCTAAAGGAGTTTTAAGTATGCGAAATGCAAATTATCATGAAATGCTGCTAAAATCTACTAAAATGTACTTGAGATGGGCATAGTTCGCATGAATTGGTACTCCATAAGTAGGTGTAAATTCTACTTATCAAATACCCCCAAACTTGAACCATTGCTTTCCCTCAAGCAATGCATACTAATGAACAATAAAAATGCAACTATATTACTATGCAACAAATTCTCACATTGTCCCCACTATCATAGAAATTTAGTCCAATTTGCCTCAGCGAATTTTTTCTATATTTGAGAATACAGATTCAAATCAAACTGCAGGCATAATGTCATACACTCAGATAATTCAAAAATGCTATAAAGATGTTGTGTGTGTGTGTGTGTGTGTGTTGTGTTCGCCCAAAACTTGGTTTAGGTTTAGAGTACTCATGCTATCTTGCTCAAACCAGAAAAATTATAGCTTAAATCAAGACTTATGTATATATATGCGACCAGGACTATTCCAACATCTTAAAATAAACTAAGGTTCAACAATGGGCTTAACTACTTTATTATACTCATGAGGGCGACTTTCGCACTTTCCCGCAGTGTTTATTTCTATTTTTTTTCTTTCTTCATGACTGTGCAATGTCTTACTCCATTAGGCACACTGCTACCCCTTAGCAAGATTTCGAACAACGACTCCCAAACCATGAAAGACCTTAGGGCGCTAGGTGTAGAGACAATCCCCTCGGGCGTACTTACTAAAGTAGCCAGGGCCCCGAAATAAGACTAGCCATGCTATTTCTACTTTTCTTTCTTTCTTTCTTTCTTTCTTTTTTTTATACACAGATACCCATGTTTTCCCAAAGTTTAAAAATCGATGTTTTATACAGTCTAAAAGTCACTTTTCACATATTTCTCTTTTTAACACTACATTTTTCTATTGAGCAATGCACAACGTACTTCTAATACCTACAAGTGCTTGTGAACACATTTGTGCAAACCGAAAGCATTTAAACAGCATTATGAATTTCATTGTATAAAATGTTATATCTCAGCTCATGTTATCCAACATATTCAGAAATCATTTAAAAAACTTCACTCTCATCATTGGCTAGACAAAAATTTCTATATGGTAAGAACTGTGAGGTATGCAATTATAACATGCAACTATATGCAAAAATGTAATCTAAACATGCAAAACTAAAAAAAAAAAAATTAAACTAATCATGCAAAACTATATGCAAACTAAACATACTACTACCCAATACCCCCAAACTTAAAATATTCAATGTCCTAATTGAATGAAGGTAAAGGGTACGAAAAACTCCCCTAATTATCGGTGGTGCCACCCTCCTCGGGTGGTGAATCCGGTGGTGGATATGGTGCTGTGGTTCCAAACTGAGGCCATTCTTGTGTTGTTCCTTGTTGCGCAAATGCTTCGGCTAAAGCCCTTGTGAGTCCCATCGCAAATGTGCCCAAATTATCTTATATGGTATCGACCTTGCACTCCAACCTTCGGAGCTGGCGATCGCCATGGGTGGCATGCGCGTGCGTGGACGGGCCCGTCTCGTCTGTTTACGGGGGTTGTTGTGACAGCTCTAGAAAAGTGGGCTGAAGGATGAATCCTAGTCCGCGTGGGTGTGATATACCACCTGCCCAGTCCTCGAATTTTTTGATCGTGGCATGAGTAATATCCTGGCTTGAGTATTGCATCTGCTCATTGCCCCAGTTGTATCCCTAATTAGCACAAAGCATGGCAACCACGGATGAATGTCGAATGCTCCCAATCGCTCCTCCCCGTAGATAGCGTAGCATATTCTCGTGAATGAGATGACCAATGTCGATGTACTTTTCGGTGATTATGCTCCACAGAATACGTGCCCTCTCCGCTGTTATTTCGTGCTGATGGGCGGAAGGCATGAGCTTGGCGCATATGAACAAGTTCCATGCTTTTGCATAGCGATTTAGGGCTACAGTTGGGAATATACGCGGTTGTGTCGTGCAAACTTTATATGTCCATTTCGTACCCGGCACACATAACTCTGCAATAATCAACTTGATGTTGGTCTCCAAATGAGCACCGGTTACCCAATTAGCAGCCCCCACTAGTGGTGCATCAGTAATTTTGAAAATTAATCGGATGGCACAGGGTCTGTAATCTACCTCGATACCACGAACCAGAGATATTCTGCTCATAGTGACCTTGGCATTGGCATAGAATTCACGAACTACGCTCATAGGAACGGGTAGTGGAGTAGCCGTCAGTCCACCCCAGCCTCTCTCTCGAATCATGGCGCACAACTGGCCATCCTGCCCCGCCGACTTGAATCCTCGCTCCTTGACGAACGTTTTCGCTATTATGCGGTAATACTCTTGTTGAGCTTCCAAGTTGAGGAACTTGGTATGATCCACAATATCAGCCTCTTGGCTGCCCGAAGAGGATGAAGAAGACGACACAATAGACCTTGCTCGCTTAGGCCCCATTTGTGTTTGATAGAAGTTGCACAGATTATATGAATGAGAATGAATAAAAGCTTGAAGACTTCCTACCCCCAATACTCGTTTCTGCAATCCAAATTGGAACCCTAGCTTTATAGTGCACTTTGGAGAAGTTGAGGAGATATGGACTTTAAATGAGGCAAGAATAGTGTTAATTGATTGAGAGATGTACGACACAACTTGTAACTGATAGATAGATAGCGACATGAGTTATGGAGAGTGAGGGAATTTCGCGTCTGTTATTATCCCAAATGAGAGTCCAAATGGTCCACAACTCTATTTTTAAACTATTCAGATCTGTCTTATCCGAGTGTCGCATGTCATGCCGCTTGCGTTTTATGTTAAAATTTGGCCTTGGTATGAGACTTGCGTAAATTTTTTATGGCCTAATTAACTTGACTCGCGGGCGTGCGAGTTTTTGTTTCATGGGCCGCGCGATCTTGCTATCTGCAATGTGAACATTCAATTCCACTCTGCGTATCAGTGATGTGGTCCAATAATGGTTCTTGCATAGATATTAATGCATCTTGTTAAGGCATGACTTAGTGACCACATAGTGCTGACATCTTGCAAATATTCGCAATGCAAGTCTTGCTACACACTTAAGAATGAACATCTATCAACCTAATAAAAATGACTTCAATATAACTACTAAATTAAACCAAAATGAATAACTAAAAACAAATTAATGGAGAGACTAATAATAGGTTGCCTCCCATCCAGCGCTAAGTTATAGTCAATTAGCTTGACTATCTCTGAGTTTCATGTCACAGATGGAATTAAGGTGCCTTCCTTCTTGTCCCCTGCACCCCGAAATTTAATGACTTCATCTTTCGTCAATGGCTCAACCTTCAGCTCTGAATTTTCACCCATTGCACATATCAATGGTCCATACTCCCTCGATTTCTGTACCTCATCTTGTAGGCCCCAATTCACCACATCAACCAGGAAGCACTCTTCTTCATCCGTTGGTAAATTGATTGCTTTAAAGACGTTGAAAGTGATCTCTTGATCCTGGACACGCATAGTGATTTCACCTTTTTGCACATTTATCGACGTTCTGCCCATAGCCAAGAATGGTCTTCCCAATATTATTGGTATGCTTTTGTCCTCCTCGTAGTCTAGGATGATGAAGTCAGCTGGAAAAATAAACTTATCTACCTTAACCAACACATCCTCAACAATTCCTCGTGGATACGTGATCGATTTATCAGCTAGCTATAATGATATGTTTGTCGGTTTTGGATCCGGCAATCCCAACTGGTTAAATACTGACAAGGGCATCAAATTTATGCTTGCCTCAAGATCACATAAACACTTACTGAAGTTCATCTTTCTAATGGTGCATGGAATTGTGAAGCTGCCCGAATCCTTCAGCTTTGGAGGTAATTTTTGCTGAAGCACTGCACTGCATTCCTCTGTCAAGGCTACCGTTTCAAACTCATCTAGTCTCCTCTTCCTTGATAGTATACCCTTCATAAACTTGGCGTAGCTGGGCATTTGTTCCAATGCCTCGGCGAATGGTATGTTGATCTGCATCTTTTTGAATACCTCCAGGAATTTTCTGAACTGTTTATCTTCCCTTTTTTTATTTAATCTCTGAGGATACGGAACTTGAATGTGAATTGGTGGTAATGAACTCTTAAACTTCTCCTCTGAACCTGCTCTCTCAGTCTCTTCCTTCTGACCCTCAGATTTCTCCCCCTTTTTTTCTCAATAGCTGGCTCCACTGCATCGCGCAGCCGCGCGCCCTCCTCAGTGCATTCTCGCGTGGGCGCGACTTGTAGTAACTGACAAATCTTTTACAGATCTCAATGTGATCGCTTGACACTGTTCCTTCCCTTCTCTTCTGGGATTTGTCTCCGTATTACTTGGCAATGAACCCTGGGACCTGTTAGTAAGCATGTTCGCCATCTGCCCCATTTGAGTTTCCAGATTCTTTATAGCCACTGCTTGGCTCTTGATCATAACTTCTGTGTTTGCCATGTATTTCATCATCATCTCCTCCACTTCTGATTTCTTTTCTTGCTGACGTGCAGCTGGAGTGTAATGTTGTTGTTGTTGTTGAGAAAATCCCAGCAGAAAGGGTGGTCTAGGATTAAACTGCGGTTGCGCTGGATGCGCCTGAAATTGATTATTTGGTTGAAACTGACTCTACTAATTCCCTTGATTATTCGACCAACTAAAGTTTGGATGATTTCTATTGTTGGGGTGGTATGTGTTCTGAAATTGACCTTGGTCTTTTCTATAGTTGCTCACATACTGTACTAATTTTGAGCTGATAGCACATTGATTCGTCGAGTGTGACCTCGCACAAATCTCACATACGAAGGCAACCATCTTTACTTTTCCTTCCACCAAAGTATCTATCTTCTTTGCCATGGCTGCCATCTGTGCTGACAACTGAGTAATAGCATCAACCTCCAACACACCTGCAACTTTGGTTTGTGGCATTCGAGATGTAGGATTCTAAAAATCATTCGATGCCATTGTCTCGATAAGGTCATAAGCTTCCTCATAGTTCTTTGCCCATAATGCCCCTCCTGCAGCTGCATCTACAATCGGTCTCGACTGCCATCCCAATCCATTGTAAAACATGTTAATTACCATCCAATCTGGCATACCGTGATGTGGGCACTTTCTCAGCATTTCTTTATATCTCTCCCATGCTTCATATAATGACTCGCCCTGTTGTTGCTCAAACTGAGAGATAATTGTCCTCATCTTAGCAGTCTTAGCCATTGGGAAGAACTTAGCTAAGAATTTCTGTACTAAATCATCCCTTGTAGTTATAGATCATGCTGGCAGAGAATGAAGCCAACTTTTCGCTTTATCCCTCAATGAGAACGGGAACAACCTTAGTCTAATAGCATCTTCCGTCACACTATTGTATCTGAATGTATCACAAATTTTGATGAAACTTAACAGGTGTTCATTCGGATCATCTATAGCAGCACCCCCAAACTGAACTGTATTCTGCACCATTTTAATAGTGCCAGTTTTTATCTCGAATGTATTGGCTGCTATCACTGGTCTGACTATGATGGACTGTAGTCCATTAATATTGGGCATGGAATACTCCTTCAAAGCCCTATGCTCCTCTCTTTGCTCTTCTCCTTGTGCCTCGGCTGCCATGTTAGCTGTCGTGTTTTCCAACTGTTCTTGTAAATTTCTACGAACACCAGTTTTCCAACCTCTCCCGTTTATGTTATCCTGCACAGATGTTAAATCGGGGTTGGTTGACCGCGTATGCATAAAAATTTATCCAAGTTCCTGAAACAAAAACAAAAAATTGAAATGAGATAAGACTAGAATTGTCTAAGTCATACAATATAGCTTAAAACTAATGATAATAATACTAAATTAAACGCCTTTCCCCGGCAACGGAGCCAAAAACTTGTTGCCACTTTTTTAGTCTTAACAAAAGAGCTCTAACTATGCAAGCATACATGTGTCAACAAGCAATACAGAGTAAGTAAAGTATTGATCCCACAGAGAAAGTTGTTTAACTAAGATTACTATTCATTAATTGAATCACTATATTTATATGCTCAAACTAATGATTAAACTTGGTTTGTTCTCGAATTGCAAATAACAACTAAAACAATAGTAACGACAGAATAAATGATATTGGAACTAATGGGATCCTAACTTCATTTAATACTTCATTCAATCACCACTATCATGCACGACTCGTTCACATATCACAGAAAAGTAACCAAGAGCACTAAAAGAGTATTAGCCATTTTTCAATGCACTAAGACCTACTTACATAGCATCCACAGATGATAGACTCTATGTAATCATCAATATAACCAAAATCACTATATGTCTATGTGAAATTGCAACTATATTGATTTTAAGTTCAAGCCCTTATTCTAACTTATACGGTGAAACAGTATATGTTTATCTGGTTCATGAAATATACAAGCCATATAATGTTCCCTCTATATCGTATACTATCATGATTACAATCCATATTTGCACATTCATTGTCAATTCCATACAAATCTTTTGAAATGAATGGTGATCAAGCATTCATACATGCAAAACAATCATGATAGACATCCCATATGATATGCAATACAAACCAAACATCTAAGCATGCAATCGAACTACATATTAAAATCCGTTAGAATCCCATAATGGAGTTTAGTTCATGACTGAACCAAAAGCCATTATGGGATCAAATCTAAACATGGTCAATAAACGACAATTGAAAGATGAAAGATAAAACTATCAAACCCAATTGCTGAATATAAATCAATAATCAGATCCTCATAAGAATCTAGCAAAACTAATAATAATAATAATCCACTCTGGTAGAAAATCCCAAGAAGGAGTAGAAAAGTAGAGTTGTGCCTCCTTCTACGTTGGAATCTCTCCCAGAGAATAAACCCTAATTACCACGTAAAGATACGTGAAAAACTTAATAAAATGTCAAGTGATGCCCCTGACACCCGTCAGGAATCGTTTTAAATCAATTACAACCCTTAAAAATTGGAAATAAAATAAAACAAGTCGCGTGACTCCAGGGCCTCGCATGTTGGCGCAGCGCTTCCTCGAAATTGTTATGCTTCACGATCGCAAGACTTGCGATAAGTTTGTATGTTCGATCGGTCTCAGAGTGGTATGCGCGCTCCCTAGCATTGTCCTTCATGCTGGCCACAAGAAACTTGCGATGAGGTTCCAAGGTGCGGTTTGGTACATTGCAGCTTGGCAAGCTCTCAAGGCTATTCTGCCACGCGGCTTGCAATCTCTGAGATCCCGGTTCTTGTTACGATTACTCGTAAACATCGTTATTCTTTGCTACTTGTTCATTCATGCTTAATCTCCTTGCTCCATTGCACTTCATGCCATGCATATCCCATCTTTTGCCTCGTCTCAAGCATCCATTAGCCTTGTGCTCAATAACACCACCAAAATAGGCCGATTCCTGTACTTATTCACCAAAAGGAGTTTTAAGTATGCAAAATGCATATTATCATGAAATGCAGCTAAAACCTACTAAAATGTACTTGATATGGGCATAGTTCGCATGAATTGGTACTCCATAAGTAGATATAAATCCTATTTATCACCTGAATGCTTTGCAAAACCAAGAACTACCCAGGAGTCCCCATTCATCACCGATTGGGGGAGAGCTCCATTTTTTGGTTCTTCTGACACCTTTTGGGATAAAGTTAAAGGCTATAACCGTATAGCTTTTCCTCCGCCAAAGAAAGAAGGCTTGTTTCTGTATGCCCCAGCTTACAAAGGTTGGGATGACTTCCCCCGTGCCAAGTGCATTCCCTGCATATGCATAGAGATGCAAGAATACCCTTTCAGTCCCCTCCGCTTCCTGTCTGATTCATCTGGTCTCCTTCAAGGATGGCGGTATTGGATCGATGAGATCCTTGGAAACACTGATTACGTGGATATACTCAAGAGTGCGAGCATATTTCGTTGTGTTCAACTATGCAGAGACCTACGTATCCAACAGGACCATAACACCCTTATTGTATTGATCTCACGATGGTGCTCCTCTACTTTCACATTCATCACTGCCTGGGGGAATTCACCCCTACTCTTGAGGATGTCTATGCCCTCTATCAGTAAGTTCTCTTTAGTTTTTATATTATATTCCTCTCATTCGTTCTCATTTTTCTAAAATATATATTTATTTTGAGTCACGTCTTGTAGCCTTCATGTTGTTGCTTCGAACTCTTGCGGCCCTTCTATCATGTCCCCTAGGGATAACGACTATATTGCATACTTGATGGACTCTTTCAAGCAATCCTCCCACTTCATCTCCTGCTTCAAGGGCGATACACTCCTTCCGGATTTTGAGACCTCCAGTCGGCAAAAAAATACTTGGTTATCCTGGGTACGCTACTTCTTCCGTGACTACAAGACCAACCAATGGGATAGCTCTATTCACGACAAATCTGTTCTTGCCCTCCGTGAAAAGACTTGTTCCTTTCCTCTGGCAGCTTATCTGGCTATGTGGTTGTCCCGCTTCCTCTTCCCCGGATATCCCGTAGACAGTCCTTCTACCCGTATGTTTAGTTTGACAGCTTTATTATCCCGGGGCTTGGAGATTCCTCTTGATTCTCTCTTCCGAGGGACTTTATATCGCTGCTTAGACGAAACAACCCTTGCCTTGAAAGAATCTTTTGGGAGGTAATCATTTTCATATAAATTATTATTATTATTATTATTATTATTATTATTATTATTATTATTATTATTATTATTATTTATATTTTAACTATTTTTCAAATTGCATTTCTTCTCCTTTAACCCCCCCCTTTTTCATTTACCCAGGTATGATGTCAATTGCTTCATTCCATGCTCCTTCCTTTAGATTTTTCTTTTCGAACTCTTTTCGTGTTATTCCCCTCTTGAGCATCTTTCTAAGAAGAAGAAGAAGTCTCCTCTTTTTTCATCGCCCAACATCATTCCTCGCACAACACGTTGGATTGATCACCGATTTAGTCCCGATAGTACAGATTTGTGACCTTTTCTTGATAATTATTCATGCTTCACTGCTCATCCCTTTACCATTGTTTCAGGGGGTTGCGGTCATCTACCTCATTTTTACAAGAGCAAATCTCGTACCTACTCAAGCCTCAACAGAAATAACTTGAGTGGTTCCACGATGTCTTGGTTCATTTTCCTTTGGTCCACAGAGCTTCCCTATTTCATTGAGAATAATGGTTTTGGCACTATACTGTATTCACCTCACAAGGTCATGAGGCAATTCAGATTTGACCAGGAATGCCCATTCGTTATGAGGCTGCTCTTCTCAATTTCTTCTCTACCTCCCCCTCTTTTACATTGGCATTTCCAAGGCTACCAAGTGATCCTTATAGATCCCTTCCTTTTGTCATACCAGATGATTCTCGAAGCGGGCAATATACTACTGGCGAACGTAACTACTGGAAGGTCAATCTTAAAAGATGGGAGGATGATATCTTGATTTGTTCATTGCCAGTTTCTATTTCGAAACGTCTCCAATGGGGCCGACTGCTATGCTCTCCCAAGACCAATGTTCGCTCAGCACTTTGGCCAGCCAGTAGCCGGTTGATTGAGCGTGACATTTTGATTCCTAAGTCGTCTCTTCCTCAGTTAGCATATATTCCTCCTCGAGATGATCCAGATACCCTTCTCGCATAGGCTCCCACTACTTCCAGAAGTCTTCCACCACGGGCTCCGTTTCGGGTGTCTTCTCCAGTTCCTCCCCATAGATCCTATGATGTCGAGGAAATGAGAGTAACTCATTCTAAAATGAGAGTAGCTACTACTACTGATTCCGAGATAGCTCCTCCTATTGCTTCTGTCTTGGTTCTAATCAGTCGTCCTCATATCAGGCTTATCATAAAGCCCTTAGCAAAATGCCCCCTTGATAATGTTGATTCTAGTATCCCGGCAGCCGAGGATCCTATCAAGAAGCGTCATAGAAATTTGGTAATTTTGTCGTGTTATTCTCATTTTTCTTTCATCCCTTATATTATTGCTTTCATATTTCATTGAGTAATTATTTCCTTGATTTTTTAGATTACAGAAGTCGATGAAGGTGATGATGACGTTTCTCTTGGGTTTATGTATGCTACTATAAATGAGGCATCTGCGGAGGCTTCCACTAGTCGTGAGCCTCCCCAACCTATCCTTGTTGATATTGAGTCATCTACTCCTGATTGTGTTAACCTGGATGCTAAGGATACTTTATCCGATGTGAGATCAAGTCTTGATATGGGTGATACAACAATTTCTTCAAACCTTGCATTGACTTCCCCACATGATGGGCCTGAAGATGTTGATGAGACTATTACTTCCTCGAGGGGGAAT
Organism: Panax quinquefolius; assembly: GCA_020205615.1. Taxonomy (NCBI): domain Eukaryota; kingdom Viridiplantae; phylum Streptophyta; class Magnoliopsida; order Apiales; family Araliaceae; genus Panax; species Panax quinquefolius. The sequence goes on from CM035166.1 coordinate 28,394,625, forward strand.
CATTCTGAAACTATTGGTGATGTTCATCCTCCCTAGAAGGATTCTACTGAGTTGGTGATTGCTCGGGAGGGCATTGTTGATAGTACTTTGGGTGGGTTGAATGACATTCCCCTTTCTGGAGCATCTCTCGACTCTTTTTCCATTGACTATATTGTGAGTATCTTTCTTTAGTTAACATATGATTTTTCTTGAATGTCCTTTCTTTCTTTTTTTTATAATATATTATGCTTTGACATTCTATTTTCAGAGCGAGAAGAAGAAAGATTTGCCTTTGCCTGTTGAAACACTCGCTTTATTTGATGTTCTTCATCCGGATGTTGCTCACTTGCCATATAACAACCTTGGTTATCCTCCATGTGGCTAAGCCTTCGAGGAATCATCGGCCATACAACATCTTTCTACTCCTCCATCTCTTGTCTCGACAAATTCCATGGTGACGTCTAAAGTAGCTCCTGCCAGAGTTTCCTTCAATCCAAGTGGGGATCTTATTTCTTGGAGGGGTTTCTAAATATCAGCTTCTAGTCGGGAAAGTCTGGAACGTCTCCTAGCTCGGCTCTCGCAGATACTTGACCGATTGATTATTAAGGTAGTTTCCTCTCAAACCTTCTTCCTAGATTAGCTCGCATGCCTTGTTCTTGGGTTTCACACTCTTTCTTTATATTCGTTGTGAGTCGAGGACCTGAAGTAGTTTAGCGATGATGTAGACGACTTTGAAGCCTGCGTGTTGACATGTCTCTTTTTTGTACTAGGTTGGATCTTCTCAAGTCGAGTTTTAATCTTGTTGCACTACATTTGGAGGTTGTTGTACGTAAGTGTGAAGATGAATCCTTTTCAGTGCAGCTTTCTAAGCTTGACGAAGCTGCAAACAAATTGAAGATCCTATCTCAAGATTAATAGGACCAGCTTCGGGATCTAGATGCCAAGTTTTAGGATGTAGAGTGCCAACGACAGGATTTAGAATCAACTACCCAATAGGTTAGGGAGCTGAAAGCTACAAATCTTAAGATTCGAGATGCTATCATTGCTGACTTGGAAGCTTTAGCTATGCCTCCACTTTAGTTTGATATGTCTTGGCCTTTAGATCATAACTTGTTGTAGTATTTTTTTTTTCGATTCCCTATTTCAGAAACTCATTTACATATATTTCATTTATCAAAATGTAGTTTCTTTAACCTTGTTAATTGCTTTTAATTTGAATGATTTCTTAAAACTCAATATTTATCATTGAATCTCAAGTTATTCAAATTAATATTCCAAGACAACAGTAAGTATTATAAGCAAACATGAATTTTGTCAAAAACATGTATATATATTTTCCATAAACCAACACTTGAATTTATACTTCCTTTTTTTTATGAAATTTAAAAAAAAACTTTCAAGTATAAGTGAAAGTTTGTCAATTCATTGATAATCAAATTGATTTTAACGAAAAACATAATGTTTCATATAGTAAATCTTGCTTTTGTCGAAGAAAGCACAACGTTTTCCACTTTTAGAGATAAAGTGTAACTTTTTTGCTTTTGTTGAATAAAGCATAGCGTTCGCCACTTTTAAAGATAAAGTGTAACTTTCGGGGTTGAGGGCTTATACTCAGGTGCCTCAGTCTCTTTTAAAGATGAAAGTGTAACTTCTGAGGGTTGTTAGTCAGGTGCCTTGATCACTTTTGAAGTTAAAAGTGTAACTTCTGAGGGCTGTTAGTCAGGTGCCTCAATCACTTTTGAAGTTGAAAGTGTAACTTCCGAGGACTGTTATTCAGGTGCCTCGATTACTTTTGAAGGTGAAAGTATAACTTTTTGTGATGCTCTTCTCATGTATAATATTTCTTTACCGACTTCAAGTTTAATGGGCATGAGATAACATCTGATCCCACACGAGATATCTTGCAATACCCGCTTTCAGAGATCTCTCGTACCCTATACGGGCCTTCCCATTTGGGGTAAATTTGGTGATTAAGGTCCCCCTCTTGACTTGAGTTTCCGTTTTGAGCACCAGGTCTCCCACCAGAATTTGTCGTGGTACCACCGCGGTATTGTATTGTCATCGCAGTCTTTCGTGGTACCATTCAAGCTTTTCTTTAGCCTTGTCTCAGAAGTCAACTAAGGCCTTCAGGGTGGCTGGTCGGTTCTCTTCCTCGACTAAGCTTCGAAGTCTCACTCCAGCCGAAGGTATTTCTATTTCGACGGGCAAGATAGCTTCTTCACCATAAACCAAAGTGTATGGGGTCTCACCTGTAGGCTTTCTTTTTGAAGTTTGATATGTCCATAACGCTATTGGTAGGTGTTATGCCCATGTCTTCGGATGATCGTCTAAGGTTTTTGGTGAGATTTTTATCAAAGTTTTGTTTGTAGCCTCTACTTGTCCGTTGCCTTTCGGGTAGTAGGGTGATGATTTGTAGTGTTTCACCATGTATCTTTCCATCACATTTTTGATGTCCCTATTGATGAAGGGAGTTCCATTATCCGACAAAATGATCTTTGGGATTCTGAAACGGTAAATGATGTGTTCCTTGATAAAATTTGTCACTGATAGTCCCGTAGCCTTCTTCAAGGGTATTGCTTCCACCCATTTTGTGTACATTTTGGTGGCAGTTAAAATCTAGATGTTACCCTTAGAATTAGGGTGAACAGGACCTATAAGATCCATTCCCCGTATATGAAAGGGCCATGGTGTTGCTAAGGTTCACAAATCCACGATAGGAGCATGAATCAAGTTTCCATGTATTTGACATATATGGAACTTTTTAACAAATTCTAGACAATCTCCTTCCATCTTTGACCAGTAGTAACCATGATCGATAAGTTGTTTGTATAACTTGGCTCCCCTTTAGTGCTCATCCTTGTGCATTTGGTAAACGAAATCTTTGGTTTCACCTAGTTCTAGACACCGTAAGGGCTTTCCATTGAACCCTCTTATGAATAATTCTCCATTTTGCAAGAAGAATCATTGTGACTTCCTTTTTATTATAACTGCGTCCTTCTTTCGGTCGGAAGATTCCCGCTTTATAAGAACTCAAATAAGGGATTCGCCAATCCGCTTTGTCATCAATGAAGGCGCATTCCTCCTCCCCAGGGTATTCTTGGCATGAAACACATTGGTGTTGTAGGGCATCTACTTCCTTCTTCATTTTAGACCAATAATACCCTTGGCGTTACAGCTTACGATACAGGCATATGTCTGCCAATCCACAGTTCTCGTCATGCACCTGATGCAAGACTCTATTTGCTTCCTACCTCCCCAAGCATCGTTTCAATACTTCATCTACTTCTTTGTGATACAAGACACCTTTGATGATGTTATACTTCTGTAGCTCCACGGTTGGTATTGTTCCTTCCTTTGTTTGTAATTGATGGAAGATGTCATGTCTCTGATCATCTATCATGTCTTTGGGGAACAAGTATAGCACCGTGGTTAGGAGGGTCCTCTTCATTACCTTCACATCTAAGTCTTCTCCTTGGACATAGACTCAAGACGCTACTGTTGCTAGTGCATCAGGTTATTTATTTTATCCTCTTGGCATATATTCAATCACCACCTTCTTAAAAGCCTCCATCACCTTTTGTGCTACTGTTCCATATGGCGCTAAGATAGGTTCCTTCACTCCGAAATGACCACTTATTTGATGCACTATGAGGTTTGAATATCCCTTTACTTTAAGATGTTTGGCTCCCAATTTTTAAGCCTCAAACAATCCTAGTATGAACGCCTCATATTCTGCTTCATTGTTTGTGCAAGGGAAATCCAATTTGTATGATAAGGCCACTTCATTTCCTTCTTTGGTGGTTAACACCACTCCTGCTACACCTTTACCTTCTGCAGATGATCCATCAAAAGCCAAACTCCACCATTCTAGGTCCACATCCATCAAGTCGATTGATTCTACTTCTCCACCTGAAAGATCCTCAGAAGGGGGTTCATATTCTCCATTTGGAAATTGAGCTAGCAAGTCTGCCAAGGCTTAACATCGGATCGCCTTCGGTGTTACACACTTGATGTCGTATTCTGAAAGAATCATCATCCATCTGGCAGGCCTTTCTACTAATGCTGGCCTAGTCAATAGATATCTGATCGGATCAGTTTTTGTTGCAAGCTTTACTTCGTGTGCTAGAAAATAATGCCGCATTTTCTACGCAATGAACACCAATGCTAGGCAATGCATCTCCACCTGTGAATACCTAGTTTTTAATCCTCTAATTATCCGGCTAATGTAATACACAGGTTTCTCTTCTCCATCCACCTCCTACATGATCAATCCACCTATAGACTTCTTGGTGGATGTGATGTACAATTGCAACGGCATTCCTCTTTGTGGCACTACCATCGTTTGCGCTGAAGCCAAAATTCTTTTTACCTTCTCAAAGGCCTGTTGTTGGTCTTTCCCCTAGTCCCATTGTGCCTTTCCTTTTAGCAATTTGCCGAAAGGTTTTGTGATTTCGGCTAATACTGGCCTAAATCTTCTCATGTATGAAACTTTCCATAGAAAGCTCTTCAACTATTTTTGCGTCTTTGGTGGGGGCATCTCTGTAATTTCTTTCACCTTGCTTGGGTCCACCTCTAAACCTCTGTTATGCACCAAGAAGTCCAAAAATTTTCTAGCCGTCATTCCAAAGGCGCACTTCTTCAAATTCATCCTCAACTTGTACCTTCGGCATCGCTCAAACACTTTCCTTAGGTCCTCCACATGAGTTGTCGCCTTCTTGGATTTCACTACTATGTCATCCACGTAGTCCTCCACTATATCATGAATCATGTCACGAAATATGACGTGTATTGCCCTTTGATAAGTTTCCCCCGCATTCTTCAATCCGAATGGCAATACTACATAGTAGAAATTACCAAACGGGGTACAAAAGGATGTCAACTCTGCATCTTTTACGGACATCTTTATCTGATTGTAACCCACAAATCCGTCCATGAATGACATCATCTCGTGATTAGCCGTTGCATCTACCAAAGTGTCTATGTTGGGTAATGGGTACATGTCATTTGGGCATGCCTTGTTCAAGTCTCTGAAATCCACACACACTCGTAGCTGTCTATTTGATCTCTTTACCGGTACAATGCTGGATAGCCATGTTGGATGTTGGATCGTCTTGATGAACCCTACTTCCAGCAACTTCTTGATTTCTTCCTTTATTTGAGTTTCGACTTCGGGTGCATAGTTTCGAAGTGCTTGCTTCACTGGCTTTATTCTTGGGCTTATGTTTAGATTGTGCTCTATAAGATCTTTGTCAATTCCGGGCATCTCATCGTAATTCCAAGCAAAGATATCCATATACTCTCGCAATAATTGCATGAGTTCCTCTTTTTGGTTAGCATCTAGCTCTTTGTTGACATAATTCGGTCTTGACGTTCCTCCATCTGTTGCCAAATCAACTTCTTCTAATTCATTTTGTTAAGATTTTGGCCTATCCTCAAAGCATTCTGGAGCTGGTCCTACCTCATACTGCACAACTTCTCCTTCTTCATTATTGTTGGAGTGGGGGACACCTCCTGAGTCGTTGGGTTCACACGCTTGCTTGGGCTCTTCCCCCTTGCACCGTCACAATCGAAACACCACCTTTCCGTCGGGTTTAACAACCCTCTCCCATTTTGTCTTTTGGCCATCCTCAGATTGCGCTATCCGCTTGGCATTTATTATGTTTCTGGCATCTTCAGGATCTGCTGGCTTTTTCTTTTCTCATCTTCCTTCCTTCACCAAGGTCTACTACCACTGGCTTCTTATTTTTGGAACATTCTCCGTGTTCCGAGGTCTTCTTCTCTTTTTCTGTAGGCACGAACTTATCTTCGTGCACTTCCTCCCAGCTTGCTAGTCTTAGGGAATCAGGCCTTGTAATCTGATTCTCTCCCTCTTCAGCGACATCATCAAAAAAAGTTGCTTCGGTGATGTGTGCCTCCTCTAGTCCAAAGGGATTCTAAGTTGCTGGTACCTTCACTTCTCTCCCTTTCCATATAGCTTTCAGGCATTGATGAAAGACCGAGGGTACCACCTCGTAGTCATTTTGCTAAGCCCTTCCCAGCAAGACATGATATGTTGCATCCACCTCTGCAACATATAACATTACAGGCCCTCGAATCTTCCCAACTTGTATGTGACCTTGATGTGTCCCATGGTTCTTGTGCTCTGGTTGGCGAATCCTGTAATGTTTGTTTGTTCTTTCACAATCTTCTTCTCTGGCAGGCCTAACCGTTTAAACACGGTGTAGGGCATAATATTTACAAACGCTCCATTGTCAATGAATGCCCTCCGTACCTCTATGCCATTGATTACTGCTGTCACATACAATGACCTGTTGTGCGGGTATCTTATCTCTCTATCAGCTTTAAAGATAGATATTTTATTCTCTTCTTCTTCCATTGTCTTCACAAATCCTTTGCTTATGCCATGCAAGTCTCCTGCGTTTTGGCAGCCTTAATGATTTCCTTGGTGGCCTCTATCCTTGCATCCTTGGCCAATCCTATCTGATCAAAAAAAAAATTGAACTTGGCCTCATTCATTAACGTCGTCACCTGCAAGCCTGGATCGTACTCCTCCCTTTCTACCATCATCATCTCCACTTCTGGGGTTGTACCATGGATAACAGTGTTGCATGTTTCTTTCCCCTTGTGGTTTGGCAGTGGCTTGTCGTGAACACTGTTTTCCTTTCTCAGTTCAATTTCCCCATTTGCCAGCTTCTCATGGTATATCCTCTGCAGGCTGTAACAGTTCATAGTTGAGTGTCCTGCGTATTGGTAATATACATAGAAGTTCGGTCTTCTTTTCATCTCTTCCGTCACTACAAATCTAGGCCTTGGGGGTTTCACCACCCCATGTTCAACCCATTGTTCGTATAGACCCTTGAAAGCTTTCTTACTGCATGTGATAGCCTCCGGGACTGACTTTCTTACATATTTGTCTCCAAGCCTTCCTCTGCTTCGTTCAAAATTTTTCTTATGCTTCTCCTTCTTTCCCCCTTGTGCTTTTGACTGAGAGTCAGCCAAAGCCACAGTTGTTGTCATCTTGCCTTTCCATATAACCATCGCATGGCTAGTGGGCAATGTCATGATTCCTCCCAAGTCTTTTGCAAAGGATGAGAGGGTCGCGAAGGAATCACAAGCCTTGGTAATGAGGTGGGGCTTTAAGGCATCTAAGACACCATTATTACAAATGCTGACCAAGTTCTTTTCTTCAATCGGCTCTGCACACTTTTGTGCTTGGGCCCTGAACCTATCAATGTAATCTGACAGCTCCTCATTCGGCTTCTGCTTGAACCGCATGAGCTCTACAATGGTTACATGTTTCTGCACATAGAAAAATTTCTTAAAAATTGTAATTTTAGGTCATCCCAATCATGGACTGACACCTTCTCCAAATTATAATACCAACTGAAGGCACTATCCGTCAAATTCTTGTTGAATTATCGCATCAACAAGTTATGGTTGTTCACTTCATCATATCTTAGCCACGGAGACATCGACTCTACGAACCTGGCAATATGTTACCTGGCATTTCCTTTCTCCTTGTTGTATTTTGGAAACTGCGGGGGATGCTCAATATATCATGCCGGGTAAGGTTGCCTCCAAATGTGTGTCGGGTAAGGTGGAGTAAATTCTAACTCTTAGGGTCGGGATGTCTGCCTGCGAAGTTGATTGATCACATCGATCATATCATCCTTCGTCACGTACTGGCTCGTGGCGTGAACTCTCTGGGGTGTTGTAAAGCTAACGTGTGTGGCAGTTGCTGGCTCACTCGCTGGACATGGCTTGGAATGGTTGGCATCTGCACTTGTGAAAATGCTGGAAGAACGGTTGGGATGATGTGTGTCTGAGGTTGGCTTGCTTCCAACCTGGGTTGTGGCGCGTCACCACTGTTCTGGGGCTCCAAGTAGATGATTGGAATCAACTGATTTCCGTCAATGGAGGTACAATCTGGTTCTCTTTGTTGTTATTGCCATTGTTGTTGTCTTCCACTCTTGCTTGTTCCCCCTGCGAACTACCTGGGAACATGGCCTTGAAGGTGGGAATCTGCATCAACTGCTAGCGGAAATTTCCCATTTCCTCTTACTTCCTCTGCATATCCAGCATCATGGCCATCATTATCCCTTGTCCTTCCCGTGCTTCCTTCAATGCCTTGAGCATCTCCAGTTGCACAACATTCCTCTCTGTTTGCATCTTCGCCTTGCCTTCCTGCATTGGTTTGTTATTGATTGGCCATGTATGGTGATGTTGAACTCCCTTCCGAAGCGTCTTTAATAATTGGTTGGACAAAATCCAGATTTGTGCCTTGGAAAGCTTGAGTTGCTTGCCTTGGAACTGGATCCGGTGAGGTAATGCTATTTGTTGGTGAAGCGGTTCTTCCTGTAGTTCTCCCACTTCGAGTTGTGGGCATACCCTTCACGAATTCTACACCTCCCCAGCAAAGTCGCCAAAGAAATTGTGTCTTGCTAGTTAGAGAAATCCACGAATAACACGAAATTGGTTGATTGATTGAAGAGGGGAGAACAACAGGTGGGCAATTACTCCAATGACACGTGACAGAACTCCCAGAATCTGGAAATCGTGTGAGGGTAGCAGGGATTCCAAGAGCCTTCTTGAGTCCTTCGAGTTGAGAGAATGTCCAGGCTTTTTTAGTGCTTTTAGATGGAATGTCCAAGTCTTAAGTCGCCAAAAGCTCTCATCCCTTTCCTAAAATGGAATGGGTATTTATAGAGTTTCTTGGAATTAAGTAGTCATATGTCAAGCACATGTCTTCAGGAAAATTCCATAAATACCCTTTAGTCATTAGAATAATGCCCACATGTCCTTCTAGCCACCAATCTAATCCCTCAATCAATTCCCAAAACGAGTCTTCTACCTCGGGACAGGTGGAGGCTTCTCCCGGGTCTAGCACATTTATTTATGACTTTTCCGTCTTCATTCGATTAGGTTATGCGAACCCTAATTTGCACATTTAATGAGGTCGTAGAACCCTAATTGTGCATTTAATTCAATTAGGTCATGTGAACCCTAATTTTGCACCTGGGCCCACAGATCTTTATGCATCCCAAGTTCATCTCTTATTTTGGTAGGAGAAGAAGAGCATCTCATAGAACAAGGTAAACTTCAAACTTTATTTAATTATTTTGAGGGTTTGATGAAATATAAAACTTATGTTTCTAAACTCAAAAACTCTTGATCTACATGTTTTATAGTGTTTCATGTATGGATCTAACCATTTTGGGTGTTAAAAAGCTTAAACAAAGAATGAAAAGAAAACTAGGTTTTCTAGTTTAGAAAACCCTAGTTTTCTTTCACTTTGAAAGTCTACCATTTAAAATCTAGATTTTCTTTTTGTGATCCGTCAAAGAGGGGTGCTAGATATGTGAGTTATCTTTTAAACCCAAGTGGTAGCACTCAAAATTGTTGATTTTACAAGCCATGACAACTGTTTTAGTGAAAACAGTCCAACTTAAAGAAAATGAGAAAGAAAACTGTTTTGGATCAGTTTGGTGTAGGGGCATTTTCGTCCATTTTTCTTACCTTAAAATTCTGAAATATGTTGTCATATTGGTATGATGAGTTAACAAGGTTCAGTCCAAAATGGTGATTTTTGGATGTGTAGAATGAAAGTTATTATTTTTACAAGAAATGACTACTTTAAAAGTAAACCAAAATAACTTTTTATGTGTAACTCCAAAACTTGTAAAAGTTTTATTGGAGGTAGAGGATCATAACAGGAGATAACCCTGAAAATTTAGTAATTGTTGGACAAAGGAATGATTTATGATAATTGTTGCAAGATTTGATTACTTTGGACCATTTAAAAATAGTAAACAAAATTTAAAATTTCCAGAAAAAATATATGTTCATGAGGATACTAAATTTTGAAGATTCCCATAAAAGAAATTTTTTTAAAGATGTTTTGGTATTTTTCATGTAAATGTTTGAGTTATGAATAAATGAGAATAATAAGTTATGTGATGTCATAAATGGTGGAAATGTGATTTTGTGGCTTAAAGACCCTAAAAATGATGTGTACAAATTTTTGGATGGTATTTTGGTCATTTTTGATAAGATGTTATATTTATGAATTTTTATGATTGTTAAATAAATGAATTAGTAAAGGGTAAATAATTAAAATAAATTGTTTATTGGTTTAATAAATGATCAAAATATTATTTAGAGATTAATAATATTAGATTAAGATATTATTAAGTAATTAATAATATTTAGATTAAAATTATATTAAAGTATTATTAAATGATGAATAATATTATATTAAAGCATTAATAGATGATTAAAATATTAATAAATGACTAATAATATTAGATTAAAATATTAATAATATTAGATTAAAGTATTATTAGATGATTAAAATATTATTAAATGACTAATAATATTATATTAAAATATTATTGAAATAATTAATAATATTATATTAAAATATTATTAAATAATTAATAATATTAGATAATAATTAAAATATTATTAAAAGGTTAATAATATTAGTAAATTATTAAAATATTATTAAATAATTAATAATATTATATCATGATTAAAATATTATTAAATAATTAATAATATTAGTTAATGATTAAAATATTATTAAATGGTTAATAATATTGGTAAAGAAATAGAATATTATTAAGTGATTAATAATATTAGTCAAAATTCTTAGTTTGGCAAAGTTTCATATTGCCTATTTTGAAAACATTTCTTGTGTATATTAGTACTTTCTGGTCTGGGCTTAGTAACATGGTTGGGGAAAAATAGATCGGCTCACGTACATGATGATGACTAAGGAATTGGGCTGGGCCAAGCTGGGTTATTGGTCTTCCGGTCAGAAAACCTTAATGCGTGTGTGCGCGCGTCAGAAAACCTTAATGCGTGTGTGCGCGCATTAAGCCCGCGCAGGGGGGGGTGCCGATCCGGTCGATTATGTCTCGCGGGTGCACCTAGGTAGCCCATTGTTTTGCTAAAATCTCTAATGTTTTTTTTATTTACTTAAGCCGTAAACCTAGGTCAACATTCAGAAGCCACAACAAACGTGCAACGTTATTTTTCCCAACGTTCACCAAGTTCTCTCTAACGTTCATAATTCCCAACGTTATATTCATTCTTTTTCTTCTATAAATATCAATTTTTTCTTCAGAGTTAAAACACTCAAGAAAATCATATTCTCTTCATTATAAACTCTGTTATTATTTTTCTGGGCAATCCCAAAAGATAGGTCCAAAGTCTTCTTCTGTTGGCCGTCGGGGGCCATCTGTACCTAAGATTGTAACATGTGGGGGCGGAATCACTTTTTAGGACAGTAGCTTTGCTACGCCTCGGTTTCCAGATAAGTTGTTCCAAATTTACAATTTCTTCATCTTGTTAATTTTGTTCCATATTCCAACACCTTTATTCTGTGTAGGGACTACTCTGTTGTGGAATGGGGCTGTTTAGTTACTGAAGAGGAAGAATTTGTGGGTGTGGCAGTGACATTTAAGAACAGAGGATGATGAGGTTTTGATTGATAAACCTATTTTGGTTATGAATTTTGTTAATTTTCTATAAAATTTGTGAGGGATTTGATCTGGGTATTTCAAGTTTGTAATGAATTTGATTTGGGTATTTTGAATTTGTGATAAATGGATGAGAAGGAAGGAGGAGATATATACAGAGATGTATGTAACCATTGAGATATGTAAACCCCAATTCCTAGATCTTCCAATTTTGATAAAGGAGATTGAGGAGAGAGAGAGAGAGAGAGAATAGAGGAAGGAGATAGGAGAGAGAAAAGAGGGAGAAAAAAAAGATAAAAAATATTTTTTTATTAAATATTATTTTTGTCAAGTGTCAGCAAAATTTATTTTTTCTTCGTGTCTTGTTAGCAAAATTAGATGAGATGTTAACCACATTTGTCTAAGTGGCATATCTGTTAACGGGAGAGGCACAATTGGCCTTAAACTTGTAACGTTAAGCGTACTTTTGAAGAAAAAAAAAAGAGTTCGGGGTGGAAGTGGAATTTCGGAGAAAACATCAAGAGTATTTTTACACCTTTGCCCCGCAACAATATGTTTGTCTTGGTCAAACTTTCATCCTTTTTCAATTCAAAATATAAGATTATAATGATTTTTTAAAATTAATTTAAAATATTTTTAAAATAAAAATTAATATAAGTTCATTTAGTTTTAATCAATAGAATTATAATATTGCAAACATTTAAAATTATTGCTACTTATAAGATTTATTATTTTATAATTTTATTGAATAACGACAATTTTGACTTTTAAAATATTTCAAATAAACTTTCAAAATTGATAATGATATAAAAAACTTGGAACAAAAGGTGTAGATTATAACTATAAGGGAAACGATAGAGGTCTCAATTTTTTTTCTCAAATAACATAATATTGAATATTTTAATGATAATTTATAACATAATCAATCACATGCAATCTACCTACCTATTTTATGGTAGCAAATCATTTGACATATTTTTCAGAGAGAGAAAAAAAATTTAAAACCCCCAACTTCACCTCTATCTTTATTACACTTCACAAACATCACTCTTAAGATACTCCATCCCTACCAAAATAAAAATTAGTCTTATTTTGTGATTTTATTTATTAATATTAAGCTTGTTTAGAACATCTCCAAACATAGATTTCTTTTACTTTTTCTTTTTTTTTAAATCGATTTTGTCCAAATAAATACTGAATAAAATTTATGAAGATAAAAAAATGGGACTTTTTAAGATGGAGATATGATGAAATATCAGCATTGTCAAAAAGAGCAGCACATGCAATACAAACCGGAATGAGTGAGAGCTGTAAAGCCTTGATATTAGGGGAGGAATATATATCTTCTCACTTGCTGCTGATTGCTAAAGACAAAATCTATGTGCATTTACTTGGTATTTGTGAGGTATTTTTCTTCCTTGAAGAACAACAAACTTGGCTGCGAAAATTGCGCAAAACTGCCATTGTACTACTACTTGCACAAATCCAAGTAAGGTATAAACCCGGATGTCTTGAATTCGACTCTCACTGATATCAAGTATAAAGATCACGGACCGCAAACGTAAACGTAAGTCTGTTATTGAAAGTCTTGTTCGGATCTTTCTCGGGGAGAGAAGACATAGTCTTGTCGTAAGACCGAAAAACTCTTCTTTATATAAAAAAAAAAGGTTCATCCCAAGAATAAAACATACTCAAATAGTTTAGATTAATCCATTACCCCGTGGAAAAACAACATGCAAAAAAAGGAGTACTTTACATAAGAACCATACCTTAAAACTGCTATAAAATTAAACATAGTACCTTCCAATAAAAGAAGAAGAGTATACAAAGAGACCTCAAGGGGTTAGCAGCCACGAAAAACCTTGTGGTTGATACATGAAATTAACTATAGGTTTAGTCCTCAATCTATAGTTGTTTTTCATATTTATTTCTCTTCAGTTGCTCTGTTTTCGTAAGGTTTGACAGAGATTGCAAAAATTATAAAATTTTATGATAAAATACACAAAAAAATAATTAGGAGACAAAATGTGAAAAATAACTATAGTTAGTTTGGTGACTAAGGAACAGAGTATCCCTCTAAAAGAATAAGACCAACATATTAATTAGTTATAATGATTGTTCTATGGCAAGGTTACAAAATTTAGTGTGACGGGAAACTAAATTAAAATAAAGAAGTCAAATATCCATGGCTAAATTGAATAGCTAAAAAGCATACAATGTGGACCTAAGAATTTCTGTAGATAGAAAGCATGACAAATGACGGAATCAGAAAGCAATAACCCAGGAACCACCCAATCCATTTACACCCGTGTGTTGCGCATTATTATCACAAAAGCACAAACTATATCATTAATTATTTTAAACTCTTCTATCCATCACCTACTTATGAATCCATACTAGTGGGATGCTTCAGTTTTGGCCATCAACCTTTTCTAAGTCGCAAGACACATACAGTAGTTGACAAAAACAAAACAAAAGAAAAAAAAATATTGGTAATGCTTCATGGCAAAATTGCATTCGATACTTGATGTTTGGAGCGTAATACTTCATGGCAAACTTGCATTCATTTCACGGCAAAACAAGACGCAACGTTTGGAGCGTTTAGAAGTTAAACGCACTTGAAATCTTGTTTATTTTAGTTGCAACTTATTTCAACATGCAACTTATTTAATTCACAAACGCAGCGTTTGGTGTTCAAACACAATGCACAAAAAATGCTACGGTGCATTTGGAAGTCCAAATGCCAAATGCTACCCTAGCAAATGTTACAAACGTTAGCCACCGAACAAACCCTTAGTGGACTTCTAATTAAATCAAACCATCATGCAAGGAAATACCAACAGCTATGACCAAGTAAGAGTTCGCTTCAAATGTATGACCAAATAAATGAGATTAAGAGGGGGAGGGGAGCTACATAATATGAGCATTAAAATAATATTCCCTTTAGAAAGGAAAAAAATAGATGGCCACACCATCAAACAATGCTTACCAACCTTACTATTAATAATACCCCATAAGCAAAATGGCAAGCATAAAGCAGACAAAGTTTCTAGGTACAGCTAGATATTAGTTTATAATCTACCATGAACCTGTGGATCATAAGAGAAATAATAATGATAAAAAAATATATATATAATCTAGACACAAAGATGAAACATGTCAGATTTGGTTAAGTAGGCAACTCTTTTAGAATTTTTTAATGACCACCTATGATTGCCCTCGCTTATCACTTTAGATAAGGTGGTTGATATTACCAAAGCAAAAATAATGTTCTTAGAGCAACAAGTGTCGCTTAAAGTTTTAAGTGTAGCTAGAACAATTATAAAATGTTGCTTAATGTATATTTACTCTGGCAACATTTACACTGACAATATCAATAGCTTAAGATAAAAGTTGAGTTACGTAAAGTCACTGAAATTCGATCATTTCAGTTTCTATTTAGAAATTCTTAAAAACCCAAATACAGTTCTTCATTTATTTGTGAGAATATGACAGGCTGACATTGATACTTTAGTAGGAAATCAATTGTTACCCAGCCAATGTCTTCTGGATCTTCTTAGACAATAAAATAAAATAAAATATTCTTAATCTCAATCTACAACAACTTCCAAGTGGATCATATATTGCAAACATGTAATGTAATATCATATACATTTCTAGATGTTCTTGTCAGCTATTTTATATACTAGTATCCAGGATACACACAGAAGTGGGTGCATTTTTTATTCTTAATTTTCTTTATTTTTATTAAATATATAATTCATAATTCAAAATGTTAATGGGTAATTAATTGGGTGTATAGAAATGGTAGAGAAATTATAGGTAGGGGGTTATGATCTCATAGGAAATTATAGATTCTTAAATTGAAAAACTTATGGGTATTTACTTGACTGAAGGTTATTCTCATCCAACTGAAAATGTGACACCCCTTCAAAATAAGGTAACACCAATACTCTGCTCACACTTTATTAATACTTTATTAATAGTAAGAGATGATTAAGATGAAATATGAAATAACATGTGGCCTACATTAATTAGCAGTCCAAACTCTTGAACCATCCAGCTAAGCATGAGTTAAATGATTAATCCAGCATCTTGCCTCGAGCAAATTCTTGTAGGAAGATACCAAGTTAAATTGGACTAAAATTTCTATTGGTTTAAATAAATATTAGGGAATGAATATTCACACTAATTTAACTGACAAAGTAATTTTTACACATTCACAACGTCAAAAGGCTCGGAAATGAAAACAGTTTTTTAGTAAATTTTCTAAAACTTAGAAAGTTCATGGAATTGTAGAAACTATACTCATTCAGATGGCTCATTCATATCATGGATTTTTATTAAGTACTTTCTCTTTGCATAAATTAATATGTACTTCAACAAGAATTAACTTTAACTAATACATCATTTCGAGACAAAGTTTATCATACTAGCACAAATAGTGACAGCATTACCATCAAAATAATAAAATAGAGAACTTTACTGAACAGAATTTTTGTTATTCATTTTGCTTTGCGTAATGAGAAAAAGAGACAAAAGGCTAACAGCTCATGAAAGATACATAATCAGTGTACTTTTAATATACAATTCACCAGCATGCCTGATTCAACAAATAGATTAACCAATGCAATAACACTCGAGAGAGAAAATAATTGAAACCCATAAAGTATAAGATCAAATGTGATTTGAAAGCAAGATAAGCTTACAGTTTGAGCTTCGCTTGATTGTCAAATCAGGAATAGAATCTTAATTGTTCTGGGAAGTGGATTTCGAATAAACTAGCTACATTCAGTTGGCTTTGAACTATAACTTGATCCACCAATTCTGATTTGTCTTCTAGAATACATATCTGCAGCATTCTCCCTGAATGACTGGCTTTGTATCATGTCAAAGACATTTCCATTGTCATCGTCACGAGCATGAGATCTATTGCTCCTTCTGCCAACAACTCTTTCACTAAAACTTCTAAAACTTGAACCTCCACTTTTTGATTTCGATTTTGGCTCAACCCCATCATCCTCTCCCCAAAAGCCAGACCCCCCATCAGTTCCAACCATGAGATCCATCAGATTATTCCTAAATCCCAAATCAGAGTAAACTCTCCGCAAATTCCCCAATGGCCTAGCAAACAAAGCATCCAAACCATCCAAATTCCCCCCTTCACCATTCTTTGTTCCGACACTCAACTGAGTATTCCCCACAGGACATCCCACATTCTCAACCATCAAGCAAGGATTACTAAAACCATTCCATGAATGAAGCGGAACCAATTTACTCAACTTACTAAGACACTCAACAACCTCAGTTATCGTAGGCCTCCTCTCCCTACTAGACCTCACACACTTTGCGGCAATCACTGCCAATTGTCTCCTAACAAAAGGATCTCTAGGAGGCTCAACACGCGGATCGAAAACAACCAAAAGCTTCTCTCTCCTAATCAATGGAATAGCCCAATCAACAATAGAAGGTGGAGAATGGCCAACATCAATAGCCTTCCTACCACTAATAATCTCCAACAACAAAATCCCAAAACTAAAAACATCCGTTTTTGTACTCAAATTATCAGGTGTCACATAGCAAGGATCAAGGTAACCCATTGTGCCAGCAGGAGGCGTAGACATTAGCCTATAAATATCATCAACATGGCATCTAAGAGCCAAACCAAAATCACCTAACCTAGCATTGAAATTTCTGTCAATTAAAACATTAGCCGACTTAATATCGCGGTGAATTACAGGAGGGTTTGAAGAATGAAGGATCTCCATTGCTTTTGCAGTTTGTAAAGCCAGCCTAATCCTTCTACCCCAATTGGGTGGCCTAGAATTCAAGTGAAGAACATCATAAAGGGTTCCATTACTCATAAATTCCACCACCAAAAGACGATCCTGAGGGTCATTTGTAAAACCCAACAAATTAACGAGTCTAGGACTATGAATTTTGGACAAAATCTCAATCTCATTTTCAACTTCATTTGGGTTTTCAGGTGTCAAAGAAGAGGAGATTCTAGGCTTCAAGTGAGTACCTCTAGAGGGCCTTTTTACAGCAACATGTCGGCCGTTCTTGAGAATGGCTTTGTAGACTAAGCCATGGCTTCCCCTGCCTAAGAGCTTTTGAGGAGAGAAGTTGTCGGTGGCTGCTTCAAGATCATTGTAATTAAATTCTTGGATTTTGATGGGTTTTTCATGGCTTGGGTTTTGTTGGGTTTTGTTCTTGGAAGAAGAAGAAGATGATGATGAGACTTGGGTTTGAGAATTGGAAATTGAAATGGAAGATTCAGCTTTACAAGAAAGGTAGCCCATTAATGTCTGAATTTTGATACTCGTAATGTATTTCTTTTTCTGTGTATATTTATATACATATATAAGTATGTATGTGTGCGTAGATCAATGGGGAAGTGAAAAGGGACGGAGCTTTTATGGGGGAATTGCTATGTGATGTTGCTCTCGGGGCTGCGGCGGAAATTAGTGAGAAAAGGAGAGGAAAGAGATTAATTCAATGGCGTAATGGCGATAGCAGGTCAGAGTCCGAATGACCTTTCTCATACGGTATCTCATATCTCAAATATTTTTTTTTATTTGTAATATAGTTACTTATTTATAATTAATTTTTAAATAAACAGATATAATTTGACATTAATTACATAATGGGAGAAGGTTCAAAAATATTCCTGATTTTTCTCGATGTCTACCGAGCACCATATACATTTTTTTTGTCCAAAAATATCCTTAACATTACATTTTTGGGGTATTCTAAGACATAGATTAATGAAATGTCAAATAGACAAACAAAGAATGACGTGGTAGAGGCGTGGAGGCTTAAATATAAAACATATTCTAAATAAAATAATATATATCATTTAATCAAGCAAAAAATACTAAAATTCAAAATAAAAAAAGCATAACATATTTACATCATTTAATCAAAATACTAAAATTCAAATTAGTTTGTTAACAAATCAAAACAACTAATTAAATAAAATAAGTTGTATAACATATTTACATCATTTAATTAAAATACTAAAATTCAAAACATAACATATTTACATCAAACACTAATTAAAAAAATACTTAAATATTAGAAAAAATCAAATTAAAAAATACTAAAATTCAAATTATGTTGTTAATTAATCAAAACAACAAAAATTCAAATTACATCATTAAAATACTAAAATCATAACATTAATTATTTTGTAATATTTTGAATATTAAAATCATAACATTAATATTTTATACGGCATTTACATTAACGTTAATTAAAATAGTATTTCAAAATATTATTTTAGTAATAACATTAATATCATAAAATACTATCTTAATATTAACAAAATATTACAAAAATACTATTATGATATGATTAATATCATAAAATCTTTGTTTTAATTAACGTAACTAAAATATATAAAAGCGTGAACATTGATATATTTTGAATATTAAAAAAAAATATTACTAAAAAATTAACGTTATTTTAGTAATATTTTGAATATTTTATATAATCTAAAATAACTTATTTATTTTAGTAATAACGTTAATATTACAAAATATTACATTAATATTACAAAATATTAATATTACATTATTTTTTAGTAATATTCAAAATATTCATCGTTATTACTAAAATAACGTTATTACTAAAATATTTTTTAATATTCACAATATATTAACGTTAATATTCAAAATATTTTAGTAATATACAAAATATTCAAAATATTAACGTTATTTTGAATATACAAAATATTCAAAATATTACTAAAATTGAATATTTTGAATATTAAAAAAATTGATAACGTTATTTAGTATTTTGATAAAATGATGTAAATATGTTATGCTTTTTTTTATTTTGAATTTTAGTATTTTTTACTTTTGATTAAATGTTATATATTGTTTTATTTAGAATATGTTTTATATTTAAGTCTTCATGCCCCTGCCACATCATCGTCGTTTGTCTATTTGACATTTCTATTAACGGCAGGGGCACGAGCGACCCAAAAATATAACGTTAAGGGTATTTTTGGACAAAAAAAAAGTATAAGGTGCTCGGTAGACATCGGGATAAAAGTCAGAGGCATTTTTGAACCTTCTTCCATTACATAATATATGATACGTTATTTATATGCAAGTTTTAAATTAAGGTGATGGTAGGAGTTTTAAATTTATAATCTTAAAACAATAAATCTACTATCATATAGTACAACCGTTCACATACCGCTTACATATATTCACATACATATTTTGATAGCTCACGTGCAGAGCGGATCTCGTGGGCCATCAAAATATACATGTAAGTGTATATGAATCGTATGTTAGTGTATGTGATAATAAACTTATTTATCTTAAAAAGTATCTCAAATAATATGTCATCTTACTATTTATTGGATATATTTTATGTAAGACCCCAACTTTTTGAATAAAGATTAAATTTTCTCGAAATATATTTTTGAATATTATGGTGTGGATTTGATATAACGTTATAGTTGTGGGTAATATTTACAAATTTTGCAAAGTACGCAAGTTGTTATATAATATTCGATTGGTCGGGGAATATTCGTTTTAACGGGGAATATTAGATAATCCAAGACAATCATTGGTGGACCCCCCAGTAATTATTATCGAGTTGAGAAAATGACAAAAATACTTTATAAAAATAACGGCGGAAGTTTTACCATTAGTTGAACTACCCGGTAGTAAAAATGCGATGTCTGGCGTGGTTGCGTAGTAGCTGCGGTATTGATTATTGATGCTTACGTGAGAAGTCACTCGGTTATACTCAATTATTGCTACGATAATTTCTTTGCATCATATCAATCATATTATTGATTCAATTATTGTCACGGTATCATCCGCATAAAATATTTTTATTAAATCAATAATTGAGATGATGACAAGTTATTCATATTATAAATTTCAATATTTCTGATATCAGAAGTTACATCGAGGAGAGGTTTGGTCACCTAATTGCGCATGATAGGAGAAATCCTTATTGGAAAGCCCCTCTTTCCGTGAGCGACTTTGGTTGATAAATATTACGAGTTATAATATTAATGATGAATGTTGTTCGGAGTTGAATTTGGAGACGCGGACGTGATATTTGTAAAAATAGTCTATAAACACAAAATTTTCTGGGATTCACTATTTGGTCAAAAAGTCAACAGTTGACTTTTTCGAGAAAAGTCAAACTTTGAAATTTTAAATTTTATATTTTTGATAAAAATAGTTTCATTATGTTGGAATTATTTGTGTTAGTGAAAATCGACATTTATTAGATGATAATTGATGTACAGGGTTATATTGATAAATCGGGTAATTTATCGGATAAATAAGCAATTAATTGCTACTAATTCACATGCTTATATAAGTATTTATTCACATATGTGTACTATTGAATCACATTATTTACTATTAGGGGAGTTGGTGCAAGATTGATAATACTTGCATGACTAAGTTAAAAATGGAGGTATAGATGGAGGTACTATACTGTAATTCGTATTTTTCACATGATTATACTATTGATTCACATAATTGAACTATTGATTCACATTATTTACTATTAGGGGAGTTGGTGCAAGATTGATAATACTTGCAGGACTAAATTAAAAATAAAAGAAAAGTTGGAGGTATTGTAATGTAATTTTTCGAGCACCAAAACGTACAATTATCGAAACTATATTTTCCTATAAATGGAAGCTCATTCTTCCTTCATTTCTCACCAATTCACAAAAGCTTTAGAGCGATTATTATAGAGAGAAATTATAGAGAGAAAGAAGAAGAGAAGTTTGCTACCTCATTTATTCCGATATCAGTTTTTTCTAAGGTAGGGAATATTATTTGTTGTACTCGTCGTAGGAGTATTATTTCTTTCTTATCTATGAAGAGAACTTACATTATTCCATTCTTATTATTACATTGGAATAACTTTTGTATCTGTGAGCTACCCTATACTTGGTGAAATTCTTACATTGTTCCATTCTTTATCATTCTGTTGGAACATCCATGCATGCATTCTCTGGCAGGACTTGGTTCCGTCTTTATTATTCTATTGGAATATATCACATGCATGCGTTTTACGGACTGATTCCGTCTTTATTATTACGTTAGAATATATATCATGCATGCGTTTTCTGTGGGACTGATAAAATCTTTATTATTTTGTTGGAATATCACATGCATGCGTTTTCTGGGACTGATTCCGTTATTTATTATTCTATTGGAATAACACACTGCATGCGATCTATCGCATGTACTGGTGATTTCTTTTGTTATTCCATTCCTTATTATAGTCGGTTGGTTAAAGTTTTGACTTCTATACTCCATGAAATTAGTGGAATATCCTTGATATTTGCGCACCGTCGATATCTTTTCATGGAAATATTCTTTTGAGCATTCTTGAATTTTACTCTACAAAGCAATATCATGTTGACAATTTGGACATTATTAGTTCCTGGATAAAATAATTCTTGAACTTGTTTTATTGAATTCTTATATCATTGTCATCATCCTCATGTTTATATTTTGTTGAAAGTCATCTGTGGCCTATAGTGCATAGATGGACTTGGTATGATTATGACCAAGGATTATTCAGTGTAATCATGACCGTAATGTTACAAATGATGTGGTAAAAGTCCTCATTGGCCCGTAGTGCATTGATGGACAGTTGTTGGCATGATCATGACCATTAATGAATACACAAATATTCTTGGCCCGTAGTGCATGGATAATTGTGGTCGTGATACTAAAGAATATCCTTGGCCGCAGTGCAAGGGTGATTCGATGATGTCGATTATTTATTAAGCTGAGTCCCAGCGATAAAAGTGATGAAAAACCTTCTAAATCATAAAAGATAGTAGATTTTATTCTCTACTTGACTCTTTTAATGGATTGCTTATTCCACTGCAGTTAAACTTGATGGTTGTTATATTGTATTAGTTTAACACTGTTGAAGGCTAATGATAATATATTCTGCATTATCTTAGTCATAGTATTTCCTCTTTGGGCTAGTTGAGCTCACCCTTTTACTTTTATTGTTCTCTTTGAAATGAGAGCGTAGCGAGGGGACTAGTCGGGGAGCAGTGGCGGACGAGGATGATAACATTAGTAGTCCTCACTATTCTGTGAAATAGTGTGATAATAATTGTAATGAGGACTCCTTTTGAGTTTGTATAATCTCTAGTAGACAATATTTGTATTCAAACTCACAACTTATGTTTTGTCTATTGTATACGCATGACGGTTGTATTATTAAGTTGTATTTGAATTACGTACCGTATGTCGGCGACTCAAGATGGGTGATGTATACCTAATTTTGGGGGCGTCACAGTTGGTATCAAAGCTTAGGGATATGATCCCTGGCTGAGATGTGAGACTAGAACTAGGAGGGGAGAGATGGGGAATTCCTTCGCTAGTATGACCTACCTAAGTTTATTTGGTATTTAATTGGGTTGGTCAGAGTATATGGATAATATGTTGCATGTCAATTAACCCTTGTTTTGTGGCAGTATTTGAAAATGGCATCCAAGAATGTTGAGAACATCAATGGAGCACATGAGACCGTTGAGTCTCCACGGATCAATAACCGGAGACAATGTGCATCGAGGCGACAATCCTCATGCAAACAACAACACTTGACCAAATGATGAGCGATGGAATGTTAGAGGCTTCATGCTGATTCATGCAACATCAAAGTGAGAGAAGCGGCTCTGTCCAAAATGTAGGTGGAAACACCTTTGGAAACTCTCGGATGATTCGCTAAGCAGATTCGAGGAGGCTGGACCACCGGAGTTTATTGGAGAGCGAAACCACTTAAGGTGAAGCATGGATAAAGAAGATCACCAAGATATTTGATGTCTTGGGATGCTCAGGAGCAAAGGTTTCCCTTCGCCACATTCATGTTGCGTGAAGAAGCGATTCTTGGTGGGAATCGTAAAAGCGTACTCGACTGGCCTTTTCAAGATGTCTAGGGAGAAGTTCGAAGAGCTATTCAACGACAAGTACTTTCACGAAAGTATTCATCACACGAAAGAGGTGGAGTTTATCAAGTTGGAACAAAACAATATGGCCGTGTCGCAATACGAGGCTAAATTTGCGGAGTTATCTGGTTTACATCCCATTTGGTCGATAATGAGGAGCGAATGACGCGAATGTTTTAAGAGGTTTGAAAGCGGAGATCGTCGATATCTAATTTCTCATAAAGCTGTGTTTGTACTCGAGATCTTTGTAAATAGGGCTCGATTATTGGAGTGCGATAACGAGTCAGTATAATGACAAAGGGAAAGCAAAGAGCGACATGAAAATACCAGTGGTAATAGTCATCGAAACGGTGACAACAAGCGTGGAGGGAATCAACATGCCAGAAATGGTAACCACTTCAGTGGTAATCATGACCAAGATAGTAAAAATGGACATTTTAAGAAAAGGAGATTCAACAATGATGGAAAGACGTCAGCACCAGCAACCGTGGTTAAGGAAGGAGAACGACCACCTATCATATGCTTCAAATGCAAAGGGGAGGGACATATCAGTCCAAACTGCGCGATGCCATCCAAAGAGTGTTATAATTGTGGAAGAGAATGTCACCTAGCCCGATTTTGTCGTTCACCAAAGACAAGTTCAGCTAGGATGGAGGCACCAAAGGTCGTCCCAAAAAAGTCAAAGCCGTGAGTCTGAGGAGGCGTTTGTTGTGACCTCCTAGAAAGCAAGGAACCCGAACGAGGTCATCACGGGTAAGCTTATCATAAACTCTAGCGAAGTCTATACCTTATTTGATACCGGTTCTACCCATTCTTTTATTTCTCCTACTTGCGCTCAACGATTAAATTTGACTCCAGAGAAATTAGACTTTGACTTATCTGTTGAAACTCTATTAGGAGAAACCTTCATTACATCCACTGTTTATAAGTCTTGTTTGATTCAAATCGGTAACCGCACGTTACCTGTCGATCTTATCTCCTTAAAAATACTTGCATTTGACGTGATTCTAGGGATTGATTGGTTAACTACTCATCATGCTAAAATTGATTGTTTTCGTAAGGTTGTTAGCTTTCATATTCCTAATAAACCTATTATGCGAATTCAAGCGACCAAACCATTAAAATCAATCATGGTCATCTCAAGCCATAAAGCTATTTATTTATTAAAAAATGGATGTCAAACTTTCTTAGCTCATGTTGACGTATTCCCTGAAGAAATCCCTGAAGAACTTCCTGGCCTACCCCCAAAGCGTGAAGTTGAATTTTGTATCGACCTTGAACCCGGTACAAAACCCATTTCCAAAGCCCCATATCGAATGGCTCTATTGAACTTCGGGAGTTAAAGACCCAATTCTGAGGAATTGTTAGACATTGGTTTCATTCGTCCTAATACGTCTCCTTGGGGTGCTCACATTCTATTCGTGTAGAAGAAAGATGGGAGTATGCGACTTTGTATTGATTATCGGGAGTTAAATCATGTCACCATCAAAATAGGTACCCATTGCCACGTATTGATGACTGTTTGATCAATTACAAGGAGCACAATTTTTTCAAAGATCGATCTTCGATTACGGATTTCATCATTTGAAGGTTAAAACTTAGGATATTCAAAGGCGCCTTGAGGAACTCGTCTGGGCATTATGAATTCTTAGTCATGTCTTACGGATTGACTAATGCTCCTCTTTTTCATAGATATGATGAACCAGAGTATTCAAGGAATATTTGGATCACTTTGTGATCATCTTTATTGATGACATCCTTATTTATTCCAAAAGCCGTGAAGATCATGAAAGCAACACTTGAGGTCGATACTCCAAAAGCTTCGTGAATATAAACTTTATGCGAGTTAAAGAAATGCGAGTTACGGCTCGAGGAAGTAGCATTCCTTGGGCATGTAGTATCAAGTCATGGAATATCCGTTGACCGACAAAAAAGATTGAAGCTATTCAAAGTGAGCATGACCAAATTAGTGGCCAAAATCGTAGCTTTCTCGGTTTAATTTGGTTATTATCGGAGATTCGTGGAAGGATTTTCTCGAATCGCTACTCCATTAACTCAGCTGACTCGAAAAGATACAAAGTTCGGTTGGAGCGAGGAATGTGAGAAGAGTTTTCAAAAACTCAAAAGGAGACTCATTTCAGCACCTGTTCTGACAATCCCATCTGATTCGGAGGGATTTGTCATCTATAGTGATGCTTTGGGCAAAGGATTAGGATGTGTTCTCATGCAACATGGGAAAGTCATAGCCTATGCCTCAAGACAACTTAAAGAATATGAGAGGAATTATCCTACTCATGATCTAGAGTTGGCAGCTGTTGTCTTCGCACTTTAAAATTTGGAGGCATTACTTGTATGGAGAGAAAGTGGAGATCTTTACGGATCATAAAAGCCTCAAATATTTTTTCACTCAAAAGGAACTCAACATGCGACAACGACGTTGGATTGAGCTATTGAAAGATTATGATCATACCATCAATACCATCACGGAAAAGCGAGCGTGGTGGTAGCGCATTGAGTAGAAGATCATATCTTGAATGCGAGTGCAATATTCACAACACAAAAGCCCATTTTGTGTGACTTGCAAAGGATGGAGATAGAGTTAAAGACTCAGGGACCCATGTGATGATGATGGCGAATATCTGAGTAAAATTGACTTTAATTGATAAAGTTAAAGTTGCTCAAATTCTGATCCGGGAGGTGATGCGTATGAGGAAGAAAGTGCAAGAAAGTGCTATCTTAGGAAGCAAGAATCGATGAAGAAGGAATATTTGAGTCAACTCCGGACTTTGTGTTCCTAACGACCTTGATTTAAAGTATAAAATCATGATGGGGCGCCACAACACTGCCGTTTGCAATCCATCATGGGAGTACCAAAATGTATCGTGATCTTCGTCATACATTTTGGTGGAGCAATATGAGAGAGAGATAGCGCTATTTATCTCAAGGTGTCTAATTTGTCAACGAGTTAAAGCGGAGCATCAAGTACTAAAAGGTCCATTGCAATCACTTGAAATTCCAGAATGGAAGTGGGAGCACATTACCATGGATTTCAAGCATTCGGTCTTCCCAAAGTTTCTCAAGGCGTAGATGCGATTTGGGTCATTGTTGATAGATTGACCGGTCCGCTCATTTCTTTACCGATACGAGAAACTTATACACTTGAACGTCTTGCTCGTATGTACATAAATGAGGTTGTAAGATTTCATGGTATGCGAGAATCCATAGTTTACGATCGAGACCAAGATTCACTTCAAGATTTTGGATTAGTTTGCAAAAAGCTATGGAGCGCAGATTTACGATTTAGCTCAAGCATATCATCCTCCTCGGACGGACGAGGCGATCAGAGAGGACGATTCAAACTCTTGAAGATCTATTAAGACTACTGTGTCCTTGACTTGAGGAAGTTGGGACATGTTCTTACCATTGGTGGAGTTTTCCTACAACAACGAGTTATCAAACAAGTATTGGCATGGCTCCATTCGAGGCGTTGTATGGAAGAAAGTGTCGTTCTCGATTATCTTTGGGATGAGGTGGGTGAAGCAACATTGTTGGGACCAGAGTTGATGCGTATGACTACGAAAAATATTCAAATGATCCAAACAACGTATAAAAACCTCACAAGATCGACAAAAGAGTTATCTTTGATCTTCATCGAAAGGACGTAGAATTCGATATTGGAGATCATGTGTTGTTACGTGTTGCTCCATGGAAAGGAGTTACAAGATTTGGAAAGAGAGGAAAGCTCGATCCTCGATTCATCGACCCATTTTAATCCTCGATCGAGTAGGGCGTGGCCTATAGACTTGCGTTCTGCCAAGTATGTCTCGTGTTTATAATGTTTTTCACATATCCATATTACGTAAATATGTGAAAGACCCGAACCACATTATTGAGTTAGAGCCGGACGAAATAGAGGAAGATTTAACGTATGAAGAGGTTCTGTTAAAATCTTGGATAAGAAGGAACATATTATACGCTCAAGGTTATACCTCAAGTCAAAGTTTTGTGGAGAAACCACGATGTTGAGGAAATGACACGAGAGTTAGAATCGAAATGAAATCAAAGTATCCTCACCTCTTCGACATACCAGTCGCACCCTAATTTTCGAGGATGAAATTTCATAAGAAGGGAGGTTGTAAGACCCCAACTTTTGAATAAAGATTAAATTTTCTCGAAATATATTTTTGAATATTATGGTGTGGATTTGATATAATGTTATAGTTGTGGGTAATATTTACAAATTTTTCAAAGTACACAAGTTGTTATATAATATTCGATTGGTCGGGGAATATTCATTTTAACAGGAAATATTCGTACAACTAACACAATCATTGGTGGACCCCTCAGCGAAATTATTATCGGGTTGAAAGAAAAGCGACAAAAAATACTTTATGAAAATAATGGCGGAAGTTTTACCATTAAGCTTTGTTGAACTACCCGGTAGTAAAAAGTACGATGTCTGGCGTGGTTGCATAGTATCACACGCAGTATTGATTATTGATGCTTACGTGAGAAGTCACTCGGTTATACTCAATTATTGCTTCTGATAATTCTTTGCATCATATCTATCGTATTATTGATTAAATTATTGTCACGATATTATCTGCATAAAATGTTTTTATTAAATCAATACTTGAGATGACAAAGTTATTCATATTATAAATTTCAATATTTACAATGTCTAGAAGTTACATCAAGGAGAGGTTTGGTCACCTAATTGCTTGCGCATGATAAGGAGAAATCCTTATTGGAAAGCCCCTCTTTCACAGGAGCGACACGGTTGATAAATATTGTGAGTTATAATATTAATGATGAATGTTGTTAGGAGTTGAATTTGGAGACGCGGACGTGATATTTGAGTCGGGAACGACGAAATTAGTAAAATAGTCTATAAACACAAAATTTTCCAAGATTCACTATTTGGTCGAAAAGTTAATAGTTGACTTTTTTGGGAAAAGTCAAACTTGAAATTTCAAAATTTATATTTTTGATAAAAATAGTTTCATTATGTTGGAATTGTTTGTGTTAGTGAAAATCGACATTTATTAGATGATAATTGATGTCAGGGTTATATTGATAAATCGGGTAATTTATCGGATAAATGAGCAATTAATTGCTACTAATTCACATGCTTATATAACTATTTGTTCACATATGTGTACTATTGAATCACATTATTTACTATTAGGGGAGTTGGTGCAAGATTGATAATACTTGCATGACTAAGTTAAAAATGGAGGTATAGATGGAGGTACTATACTGTAATTTATATTTTTTTCATGATTATACTATTGATTCACATAATTGAACTATTGATTCACATTATTTACTATTAGGGGAGTTGGTGCAAGATTGATAATACTTGCAGGACTAAATTAAAAATTAAATAAAAGTTGGAGGTATTGTACTGTAATTTTTCGAGCACCAAAACGTGCAATTATCGAAACTATATTTTCCTATAAATAGAAGCTCATTCTTCCTTCATTTCTCACCAATTCACAAAAGCTTTAGAGCGATTATTATAGAGAAATTATAGAGAAAGAAGAAGAGAAGTCTCGCTACCTCTTTATTCCGGTATCCAGATTTTTTTCCAAGGTAGGGAATATTATTTGTTGTACTCGTAGGGAGAATTATTTCTTTCTTATCTATGAAGAGAACTTACATTATTTTATTCTTATTATTACTGTTGGAATAACTCAGATATCGTGAGCTACCACAGCTTGGTGAAATTCTTACATTGTTCCATTCTTTATCATTACATTGGAACATCCTGTTTTTATGCGTTCTCTGCAGGACTTGGTTCCGTCTTTATTATTACATTGGAATATCACATGCATGCGTTTTCGTCGGACTGATTAAAATCTTTATTATTCTTTTGGAATATCACATACTGTGCATTTTTCTGTGGGACTGATTCCGTTATTTATTATTATTACATTGGAATAACTCGCCTTTTGTCTGGCCTATCGCATCGCGTACTGGTGATTTTTTTGTTATTCGATCCTTATTATACTCGGTTGGTTAAAGTTTTGACTTCTATACTCCATGAAATTAGTGGAATATCCTTGATATTTGCGCAATATTAACAACCAGATCGTTTCCAGGAAAGAGGGGGCTTTCCAATAAGGATTTCTCCCTATTGGCACGCAATTAGGTGACCAAACCTCTCCTCGACAGAACTTTCTAGACATTGTTAATTATGCAAATAATAATATGAATAAATTTTTATCTCAATTATTGATTTAATAAAATAAAAAATAATGTGACAATAATTGAAAATAACGTTAAATACTATGCAGCAACTACTATGGCAATAATTTAACACAAATGAGTGACTTCTCACGTAAGCATCAATAATTAATCTTGTGTGCTACTCTTACCGACCAGCAGTATTCTTTGTACTTTTAACTTACGGTTATTTCAACAGATTAACGGTGAAACTTCCGCCGTTATTTTCATAAAAGATATTTACATCGTTTTCTCATTTAAACAATAATTACGTTGTGGGGTCCACTGATGATTGTCAGTCGTCATACGAATATTTCCTGTTAAAACGAATATTCCCCGACCAATCGAATATAATATAACAACCTGCGTACTTTGTAATATTTATAAATATTACCCATAACTATAACATTATAACAAATTCAAACCTTAATATTCAAAAATGATATTTATAGAAAAATTCATCTTTATTCATAAAAGTTGGGCTCTTACAACCTCCCCTTCTTATTAAATTTTGTCCCTCGAAATTAGGGTACATACCTGGTATGACGAATAGGTGAGGATACCTTGATTTCATTTCACATTCTAACTCCTAGGTCATTTCCTCAACATCGTGATTTCTCCACAAAACTTTGACTTGAGGTATAACCTTGGAGGATAAAATATGTTCCTTCTTATCCAAGATTTTAACAGGAACTTCTTCATACGTTAAATCTTCCGTTATTTTGTCCGGTTCCAACTCAATAATATGGTTCGGGTCTTCCACATATTTACGTAATATGGATATGTGAAAAATGTTATGAACACGAGACATACTTGGCGGTAAGGCGAGTCTATAGGTCACAGTGCCTACTCGGTCAAGGATTTTTAATGGACCAATGAATCGAGGATTGAGCTTTCCTCTCTTTCTAAATCTCGTAACTCCTTTCCATGGTGCCACACGTAACAACACATGCTCTCCAACGTTGAATTCTACATCTTTTCGATGAAGGTCAGCATAACTCTTTTGTCGATCTTGTGAGGTTTTAATACGTTGCCGGATCATTTGAATCTTTTCCGTAGTCATATATACCAATTCCGATCCCAACAACATTGATTCACCCACCTCGTCCCAACATACTGGAGAACGACACTTGCGCCCATACAACGCCTCGAATGGAGCCATGCCAATACTTGCTTGATAACTTTTGTTGTAGGAAAATTCCACCATTGGCAAGAACTTGTCCCAACTTCCTTTGAAGTCAAGGACACAGAGTCTTAATAGATCCTCAAGAGTTTGAATAGTCCTCTCCAACTGTCCGTCTGTTTGAGGGTGATATGCCGAACTAAATCATAAATCCGTGCCCATAACGTTTTGCAAACTAACCCAAAATCGTGAAGTGAATCTTGGGTCTCGATCAGAAACTATGGATACTGGCATACCATGCAGTCTTACAATCTCGTTTGTGAATATACGAGCAAGACGTTCAAGTGTATAAGTTTCTCGTATAGATAAGAAATGAGCAGACTTGGTCAATCTATCAACAATGACCCAAATTGCATCTATGCCTTGAGAAACCTTGGGAAGACTGGTAACGAAATCCATGGTAATGTGCTCCCACTTCTATTCTGGAATTTCAATTGGTTGCAATGGACCTTTTGGCACTTGATGCTCCGCCTTGACTCGTTGACAAGTTAAACACCTTGAGATAAACTCCGTGATCTCTCTCTTCATATTGCTCCACCAAAATGTATGTCGAAGATCACGATACATTTTGGTACTCCCAAGATGGATTGCAAATGGTGTGTTGTGCGCCTCCATCATGATTTTATACTTTAAGTCATAATCGTTAGGAACACAAAGTCTGGAGTTGACTCGAAGTATTCCTTCTTCATCGATTCTTTCTTCCGGAATAGCACCTTCTTGCAATTTCTTCTTCATACGCATTAGCTCCAGGTCTGTAGCTTGAGCAGCTTTAACTTTATCAATTAAAGTTGGTTCCACTCGTATATTTGCCATCATCACGTGGGTCCCTGGAGGTTTTAACTCTATCTCCATCCTTTGCAAGTCATACAAAATAGGCCTTTGCGTTGACAATAACGCACTCGTGCCTGTATATGATCTTCTACTCAATATGTCAGCTACTACGTTTGCTTTTCCAGGATGGTATTGAATAGTATGATCATAATCTTTCAACAGTTCAAGCCAATGTCATTGCCGCATGTTGAGTTCCTTTTTAGTGAAGAAATATTTGAGGTTTTTATGATCCGTATAGATCTCCACTTTCTCCCCATACAGGTAATGCCTCCAAATTTTAAGTGCGAAGACAACAACTGCCAACTCTAGATGATGAGTAGGATAATTCCTCCCATATTCTTTGAATTTTTGAGAGGCATAGGCTATGACTTTCCCATGTTGCATGAGAACACATCCTAACCCTTTGCCTGAAGCATCACTGTAGATGACAAATCCTCTCGAGCGGATAGTATTGTCGAGCAGGTCTTTGAAATGAGTCTCCTCTTGAGTTCTTGAAAACTCTTCTCACATTCCTCGCTCCAACTGAATTTTGTATCTTTCTGAGTTAGCTGAGTTAATGGAGTAGCGATTCGAGAAAACCCTTCTACGAATCTCCGATAATAACCAGCTAAACTGAGAAAGCTACGTACTTTGGTCACTGATTTAGGTTGCTCCCAGCTTTGTATTGCTTCAATCTTTGCCGGGTCAACAGATATTCCATGACTTGATACTATATGCCCAAGGAATCCTACTTCCTCAAGCCAGAACTCGCATTTCTTCAACTTGACATATAACTTGTTTTCACGAAGCTTTTGGAGTATTAACCTCAAGTGTTGCTCATGATCTTTATGGCTTTTGGAGTAAATGAGGATGTCATCAATAAAGATGACCAAAAAGTGCCAAATATTCCTTGAATACTCGGTTCATCATATCCATAAAGGCAACAGGAGCATTAGTCAATCCAAAAGACATGACTAGGAATTCGTAATTCCCGTACCGAGTTCTGAAAGCCGTCTTTGGAATGTCATCGATTTTAATCTTTAATTGATGATATCCGGAATGAATATCGATCTTTGAAAAGAATTTGGCGCCTTGCAACTGGTC
This sequence comes from Panax quinquefolius, assembly GCA_020205615.1. Taxonomy (NCBI): domain Eukaryota; kingdom Viridiplantae; phylum Streptophyta; class Magnoliopsida; order Apiales; family Araliaceae; genus Panax; species Panax quinquefolius. The sequence continues at coordinate 28,427,374 of CM035166.1, forward strand.
AAACAGGTCATCTATGCGAGGCAACAGGTATATATTTTTGACAGTGACATGGTTCAACTCCCGATAATCAATACAAAGTCGCATACTATCATCTTTCTTCCTCAGGAATAGAATAGGAGAAACCCAAGGAGACGTACTAGGACGAATGAAACCAATGTCTAACAATTCCTGTAGTTGGGTCTTTAACTCTTGAAGTTCAATAGGAGCCTTTCGATATGGGACTTTGGAAATGGGTTTTGTACTAGGTTCAAGGTCGATACAAAATTTAATTTCACGCTCTGGGGGTAGGCCAGGAAGTTTTTCAGGGAATACATCAGGAAATTTATTAACAATAGAAATATCATTCAAAACTGACGTATTTTTGTTTAAATCTGTGACATGAGCTAAGAAAGCTTGACATCCGTTTTTCAATAAATGAATAACTTTATGGCTTGAGATGACAGTGATTGATTTTAATGGTTTAGTTATTTGAATTTGCATAATAGGTTGGTTAGGAATATAAAAGCTAACAACCTTACGAAAACAATCAATTTTTGCATGATGAGTAGTTAACCAATCAATCCTTAGAATTACGTCAAACGCAAGTATTTTTAAGGAAATAAGATCGACAGGTAATGTGAGGGTACCGATTTGAACCAAACAAGACTTAAAAACAATGGATGTAATGAAGGTTTCTCCCAACGGAGTTTCAACAGATAAGTCAAAGTCTAATTTCTCCGGAGTCAAATTTAAACGTTGAGCGCAAGTAGGAGAAATAAAAGAATGGGTAGAACCGATATCAAATAAAGGTATATACTTCGCTAGAGTTTATGATAAGCTTACCCGTGATGACCTCGTTTGGGTTCCTTGCTTTCTGGGAGGTCACAACAAACGCTCTCCCTTGACTTATCTGGGATGGCATTTGGTGTCACCATCCGAATTGGACTTGGCTTCCCTATACGACAAAATCTAGCTAGGTGACCTTCTCTTCCACAATTGTAACACGTTTTGGACTGCTGCGCACAGTTTGGACTGATGTCCCCTTCCCCTCCGCATTTTAAGCATATGATAAGTGGTCGTTCTCCTTCCTTAACAATGGGTGTTGGTGCTGATGTCTTTCCATCATTGTTGAATCTCCTCTTCTTGAAATGTCCATTTTTTTCTATCTTGGCCATGATTACCACCGAAGTGGTTACTATTTCTGGCATGTTGATTCCCTCCACGTTTGTTGTCACCGCTTTGATGACTGCTACCACTAGTATTATCATTTTTCCAGCTGCTTTCTCTTGGTTAGGTTGACTCGTTATTGTGTTCCAATAACTGAACCCTATTTACAACATCTGAATACAAACACAGTTTGTCAGAAATTAGATATTGACATATCTCGGGTTTCAAACCTCTTAGAAATATCCGCGTCATTCTCTCCTCATTATCAACCAAGTGGGATGAAAATCGGGACAACTCGGCAAACTTAGCTTCGTATTGCGACACAGTCATATTGTTTTGCTCCAGTTTAATGAACTCTACCTCTTTCATGTGACCTTTCAGAAAAGTACTTGTCGTTGAACAGTTCTTGGAACTTCTCCCAAGACATCTTCAGTGCGGCAGGTTGAGTACGCGTTATCGATTCCCACCCATAATCTGCCTCTCCTCGCAACATAACGGTGGCAAAAGGGAACCTTTTGCTCCTCGGAGCATCCCAAGACATCAAATATCATGGTGATCTGCTTTATCCACGTCTCTGCCTTAAGTGGTTTTGGCTCTCCAATAAACTCCGGTGGTCCCAGCTCCTTGAACTATTTAGCGGTGACCATTCGAGAGTTGCCAGTGTTTCCACCTACATTTTGAACAGGAGTCTCTCTTGCCTGATGTTGTACGAATTGCAGAAAGCTCCTAACCATTCCGTCGTTCGTCATTTGGTCGGTGTTTTTGTTCACCTGAGGATTATTGCCTTCCTGATGCACATTATCCTGGGTGTTGATCTGTGGTGACTCAACGGTCTCCTGTGCTCCATTGCTATTCTCAACATTATCGGATGTCATTTTCAAACATTGCCACAAAACAAGGATTAATTGACATGCCACATATTATCCCTATATTCTAACCGACCATTTAAATAACAAATAAACTTAGGTAGGTCATACTAGCGAAGGAATTACCCGTCTCTCCCCTCCTAGTTCTAGTCTCACATCTCAGCCAGGGATCATATCCCTAAGCTTTGATACCAAGTGTGACGCCTCCAAAATAGGTATACATCACCCATTCTGAGTCACCAAATACATAGTACAGAATACAAATACAAACTTAAATATACAACATGAGTTGTGAGTTTGAATACAAATATTGTCTTCCAGACAATATTCAAACTCAAAATAAGTCTTCAATACATTTATTATCACACTATTTCACAGAATAGTGAGGACTACTAATGCAAACATCTGGATCGTCACTCCGTTCCCCGACTAGTCCCAGCTATATCCTCATTTCCTGAAGAGAACAATGAAAGCAAAGGGTGAGCTCAACTAGCTCAGTAAGAAATATTATGACTAAGATAATACATAATAAATTATCGTTAACCTTCAACAGTGTTAAACTGATAAAATACAATAAACATCAAGTTTAACTGCAGCGGAACAAGCAATCCATTAGAAGAGTCAAGTAGTGTATAAAATCTACTATCTTCTATGATTTAAAAGGTTTTTCATCACTTTTATCATTTGAGACTCGACAATAAATAATCCACATCATTGAATCATCCACGCACTATGGCCGAGGATATGCATTAGTATCACGACCACAAATTATCCATGCACTACGGGCCGAGGATATTCAGTATTTTCATCGATGGTCGTGATCATGCCAACAACATGTCCATCAATGCACTCACGAGCCAATGAGGACTTTTACCACATCATTTGTAACATTACGGTCATGATTATCTAGAATAATCCTCGGTCATAATCATACCAAGTCCATCTATGCACTACGACCACGAGATGACTTTCAACATAATATAAGCATGAGGATGATGACAATGATATAAGAATTGATTAAAAGAAAGCAAATGATAAATTTTTAAAGATTTATAATTTAATTTATCCAGAATTCAATAATGTCCAAATTGTCAATATGATACTGCTTTGTGGAGTAAAATTCAAGAATAATATTGTATCAAAAGTGATTTGGACCGAAAAGAAATCAATTTTTGTCATGAATAGTACCCCGGGTGAATAGTAACTGAGTGAATAGTAACTTCAAGAATAGTAACCCCGTGAATAGTACCCCGATATGAAAAGTTAAAACTTATCAAGAATGCTCAGAATAATATTTCCATAAAAAGATACTGGATGAAGCACAAATATCAAGGATATTCTACTAATTTCATGGAGTATAGAAGCTAAAACTTAACAAAATGAGTATAGAATTCGAAATCAGAAACGAAATAATATTACTTACATACTACAGAGTATTGAAGAAAATATTATTTTATATGAATATTGAACAAAAATAACATCCCTTACCTTGAAAAGAAGAGTATTCCAACTGGTATAGCGGGGATATTCTTGAAGAAAACTTTCACTATTTTCTACGCTCGAAGCTTTCTAAAACTCGAAAGAAATACACTTAATATTATAGAAGAAGAATTCTCTGATTCTGGTGTGATTTTCAATTCTAACTAAATATCCTATTTATAGGAGAATGAAAAGGACACTATTTGAATTTTATAAAATCATGGGTGAGCAGTTGCAATTTCACGGGCGTACTGACTGATTCATATAATTGTTACTGTGCACTGCATACTAAAATACTATTCAAATAAAATATAATATATTCTGTTTTTTATAAAAAACAAAACTAATAATTATATATAAATATATGCAAAAATAGTAAACCACCCGTGAAACCTCCCTGCCAATTTTAATTTTCAACACATGTGGGCCCAACCCATGTCATCATCACATGTGGGCTCCACCTCTTATAATGAATAACTTTCTACCGATTATTTTGAAAAATAGATAAATGGGGGTCCATATAATAAGCAAAATTTACACAAATACTTCATAAAAGAACCCCTCAATATTTTTAACAACATTTATTCATCATTATTATAACCCGCAATATTAACAACCAGATCGTTTCTAGGAAAGAGGGGGCTTTCCAATAAGGATTTCTCCCTATTGGTGCGCAATTAGGTGACCAAACCTCTCCTCGACAAAACTTTCTAGACATTGTTAATTATGCAAATAATAATATGAATAACTTGTCATCTCAATTATTGATTTAATAATATAAAAAATATTGTGACAATAATTGAAAATAACATGAAATACTATGCAACAACTACTGTGGCAATAATTAAACACAACTTAGTGACTTCTCACGTAAGCATCAATAATTAATACAATGTGCTACTATGCAACCACGCGTATTATTGTACTTTTAACACCGGTTATTTCAACTGTTAACGGTAAGATTCCGCCGTTATTTTCATAAAAAGATATTTATGTCGTTTTCTCATTCCGACAATAATTACGTTATGGGGTCTACCAATGATTGTGCCGTCGTACGAATATTCCCTATTAAAACGAATATTTTTTGACCAATCGAATATAATATAACAACTTGCGTACTTTGTAAAATTTATAAATATTACCCACAACTATAACATTATAACAAATTCAAACCTTAATATTCAAAAATGATATTTATAGAAAAATTCATCTTTATTCATAAAAGTTGGGGTCTTATAGTTAGCCTTCAACAGTGTTAAACTGATAGAATACAATAGACAACAAGTTTAACTGCAGCGGAATAAACAATCCATTAGAAGAGTCAAGTAGATCATGATATCTACTATCTTCTATGATTTAAAAATTCATTATTAATATTTTATCACTGTAACACAACTCTATAAATAATTCACATCATTGACTTATCCATGCACTACGGGCCAATGATGTAAGACCCCAAATTTTATGAAATAAAAGTATTCAATATTTCTATTTCGGTAAATAGTTAAATTGATAAAAGTTTAAAGTTAAGGATGATATTTGAAAATTTTGCAAAGTAAGAAAGTTGTTATAAAATATTCGTTGTGTCGGGAAATATTCGTTTGGTTAGGGAATATTCTTTTTGTCGAAGAATATTTGTACGACGACACCATCATTGGTGGACCCGCAATGGAAGTATTGTCGTAGTTAGAAAATGACAGAATTATTTTTTTATAAAAATAACGGCGAAAGTTTTACCGTTAAACTGTTGAAATACCCGGTGATAAAAGAATAGTAATACGCGTAGTTGCATAGTAGCACACGGTATTGATTATTGATGCTTACGTGAGAAGTCACACAATTATACTCAATTATTGCTAAAGTAATTGCTACATAGTATCTCACGTTATTTGATTCAATTATTGTCACAGTATCATCTGCATAATATTTTATATTACTAAATCAATAATTGAGACGACAAAGTTATTCATATTATTATTTGCAATATTTACAATGTCTAGAAAGTTCTGTCAAGGAGAGGTTTGGTCACTTAATTGCACGTCAATAGGGAGAAATCCTTATCGAAAAGCTCCCTCTTTCTTGGGAATGATCTGGTTGTTAAATATTGTGAGTTATAATATTAATGATGAATAATTGTTAATAGATTAAAAATGTGCTTGTTAAAGATAAGTGATTTGTGATAAATATTTATTCAATTTTTGATATAAATAAAGGGGTTTGTTATAAGGTATTTGTTATAAGTTTGGCTTATTATTCCATGAGGAGATGTGCTAATTTTTCAGACCGTTGGTTGAAGTTATAATAGTAAATCAATATGGATCGCTGGTTTAAAGTTTTAATAGTAAATCAATATGGACCGTTGGTGGAAAGTTATAATAGTAAATCAATATGGATCGTTGGTTTAAAGTTTTAATAGTAAATCAGTATGGACCATTGCTTTAAGTTTTAATAGTAAATCAATATGGACCGTCCGTTTAAAAGTGAATTAATCTAGGCCGTTCATGAATTAGTTACTATTCAGTCCTTTTTCCTATAAATAGAAGCTCATTCCTTCATTATTTCTTATGAATTCACTGAAACTCTAGAGAGAAAAACTATAGAGAGTAAGAAGAAGAGTATTCTGCTACTACCCTACTTCAGTATTCACTCTTCTATTAAGGTAAGAGATATTATTTATTGTATTCATAAAAAATAATGACGACATCCTAAAACGGACTGTTAATATAGTACGACATCATGATGTCATTCTCAAAAAAATATTTTCAATAAAATTTAATTTGCCAACGGGGTTTGGCTACACTTAAATAATTCGATTGAATTGAATTATTGTTATGAGTCTATGCTATTTGATTCAGCTAGACAAACATTTATAAAACTCTAAGAGTTCTTTGAAAAATTTCCTGAACCAAATTCTTTTGGTGAGGAATCCAATAAGACTGAGGTAAAAGTTTATGCGCCCAAGGCGGATAAGAGGAACAAATTGTTAAATAAGCGATCTTGATCGATCAAGATAGGCATATCGGGCTAATCACCCTTTGTGTCTGTAAGTTATGACGATTTGCGGATGAATTTCCATAAAATCTTTGCGAAAATGACAGACAAATAGTCTATATGACTCCTTAGCAAAATTTGAAAATTTTTACTCTTGTGAGTGGTGTATTGAGTAGCATGAGATGTTGTGTATGTATGGTGTATGGTGTAAGGTAAATTTCGGGGTCGAAATTTTTAGAAGAAGGGGGAATGTGACAACCCGAGAATTTAGAAAATTTTTAAAATTTTAATTAATTGATTTAAGGTTCAAAATTAGAACCTAGACATAAAATAAATGTATGCGTTTCATATTTTTGAGAAGGAATTTTGAGGATTTCAAAATTCTGTGAACGATTTTGGTGGATTATTCAGGATTAAGGGAATAAGCGTTTATATTCTGTGTATATGTGTGCATGATGTGGTTAAGGGTCAAGGGTTGACCAGATAATCGATATCTGTGACAAACCCTAGGTGTAAATTAAGAACGTCAACGTTCGGTTAGAAAACCCTAACGAATTATAAGAAACCCTAGAAACCGGTTCTGAAATCCTAATTTCAGTTCCGGGAATCTGAAACCCTAATTCTGAATTTAAAACCCTAATATGGGAAATTAACGGAGAATTATATTGCTTAAGTGCTATTAATTAATATATTAATTAGGGTAAAGGCTTAATTAATTAGCAAACCCTAATTTTAAATTTAGAAAACCCTAACTTCGGGATTTGAAACCCTAATTTATAATAGGGAAAAACCTAAGTGTTAATTTAAAAGTTTTACTGTTAATTAGGAAATATTAATCCTAATTTTCAATTTATGAGTAATTAGAAAACCCTAATCTAATTACAAAATCTAATTTTTATTTTAGAGAAATAATTTTACTATTAGAAACCCTAATTTTGAGTTATAAACCCTAAGGACCAATTTTGTCGTTAATTGCTTAATTTGCAATTTTAATTAGGAAATAATAATCCTAATTAACAAGATTTAATTTATGATTAAGAAATTTTAATATAATTAGAAAATTCTAATTATAATTTAGAAATATTAATTTTTGATTTTTAAAACCGAAATTCAAAAATCTTAGAAAGTAAATTGCAAGTTAAGGGTTAAACCCTAAATCCTAAAATGGTTCAAACCCTAAACCCTAAATGGCTCAAACCCTAAACCCTAAGGGTTTGCAACAAAGAACAATTCAAGAAATAAAAGGAAATGACAATTATACCCTTTGGTGCATTATTTGAGCTAACTTGCAATCTTGACATATAATGGGTTGGTGAGCAAACCCTACCAACCCCATGTGACATAAAATACAGCAATATCAGTCATCTAGAGTCCAGCCAACTCATTACATCAATAATACATATAGATTAGAGAGAGAGAGAGAGAAAAGGGCTACTTGCATTTTCATTTTTTCCAAACACTTCTCTCTCTAAAATTCAGGAAATTAGAGTGAGAAAGTGAGAAAAGTTAAGCTAAGATCATGTGTTAGATCTCCAAGAACAAACATCAATGATCAGAAATCAAAATCCAAGCTAGAAAGGTATAAACCTTCAAATTTTGAAATCTTTAGATTTTATGTTAGATGATATGTTTTGTTATTTAGATATGTGTTAGAGGGTGTCACTTGATGATTTGGGTTGCCAAAACCTAGATCCATATCATTTAGATACTCGAATTTAAGGATTTCTCAAATCTGGAAAAACTAGGAAAATAAGGCCTGACAGCCTAATGTCAGGGCCTCTAGATTTTTATGTGTTTGATGTTTTGTGTGTTTTATGTTTTGAATATGTTCTATGTCATGTAGGCTTTGATCTGAAACTGGATACAAGGTCGGATAAAGCCTAGATCTCATTATATAGGCGATCAACAAAACACATTGACAGTTCACGAGGATCGAGTTTATGGGGTGGCCAAAAACCCGTAAGCGGCTTCGACAAGCTTTTGCAATCCTTTGATCTTGCTGATGTTTGTTGTTTTGGCCATGTTGTTGGTTAGCTGTTGTAGACGGGTATATGAACTACTAATACATGCCATTAGATCACTTTGATTAATAACAGAATTGTTTATATTTATGGTCAAACTTAGGTTGACTGACTGTCTGTGTAAGACCCCAACTTTTATAAATAAAGATGAATTTTTTATAAATATTATTTTTGAATATTATTGAATAAATTTGATATAATGTTATAGTTGTGGGTAATATTTATAAATTTTGCAAAGTAAGCAAGTTGTTATAAAATATTCGTTTGGTGGGGAATATTCTTTTTGTCGGGGAATATTAAATACGACTGGCTAAATCATTAGTGGACCCCCTAATGTAAGTATTGTCGTAGTTAGAAAGCGACAAAATTATCTTTCTATAAAAATAATGGCGGAGGTGTTACCGTTAAAAGCATTGAACTACCCGGTAGTAAAAGTACGATGTCGTGTGGTTGCGTAGTAGCACACGGTATTGATTATTGATGCTTACGTGAGAAGTCACTCATTTATAACGGTGATGAAAAACCTTTTAAATCATAAAAGATAGTAGATTTTATTTTCTACTTGACTCTTTTAATGGATTCTTTGGTTCATTCTTGAGTTAAACTTGATGTTTATTATATTTTATCGGTTTAACATTGTTGAAGGCTAATGATAATTTATTCTCGCATTATCTTAGTCATAATATTTCTTCTTGGGCTAGTTGAGCTCACCCTTTCTTTCACTTTATTCTCTTGAGGAAATGAGAATATAATTTGGGATGAGTCGGGGAGCGGAGTAATGGTCCGGAGGATAGCATTAGTAGTCCTCACTATTATGTGAAATAGTGTGATAATAATTGTAATGAGGACTCCTTTTGAGTTTGTATAATCTCTAGTAGACAATATTTGTATTCAAACTCATAGTTTATGTTTTTCGTATTACTACAGCAGGTTGTATTAGTAAGTTGTATTTGAATTACATACCGTGTATCCGCAAACCCAAGATGGGTGATGTATACCTAATTTTGGGGGCGTCACAGTCTGGGTTCCATTTCTGGAAAACCCAGATTCGTGAAGAACATGATTTCTGTCAGAACTTTGACCGTCTAGATCTCATTAAATTGTTGTTGTTATGATGATCGGTTGTAATAGAATAGTACATTGACATACATATTACATACTTGAACCTTTATATCACATATACCGAGCCAAGAAAGCTTAGATTAAAGGGATCAAATAAGGAACCTCAACTGTTCTTCAATTTCTGGAAAACCCAGAAATTGAAGAATAGTGTCTGACAAGATTTGTGAAGCTTAAATCTCTCATTTGTGTTACTGTTTGGTCATGAAATCAAATTGTAGTTGTAGTATTACATACATACTATAATATTAAAACGATTACCAGCCCAGAATCAACAAGATCATCAACCCAGAACCAGTCAAACATGCCCACTGGCTAACTGGCGATGAACTCAAGAACAGGGCCAAGAACACTATTAGCGACGGATTCGTCACCTAAGGTCCCTAGAGTGACACTTAAATTTGGGAAATTAATTAATTAATTAAATAAATAGAAATAAATAGTTTTTAATCATTAAAAATACATAATAAATTTTGAAAAATTATTTTAAAGTCCTAAAAATAGTTTTTAATTATTTTCAAATTATATTTCATAAATATTTAATATTTTTGGAATATAAATGGTATTTAATTTATTTAATTATAATATTAAATAAATTATTTAAAAAGGATTTTAATACATGAAAAATAATATTATGACATAAGAAAATATTTAAAGATATTTTCGGTGACTTTTAATATTTTGTGATGAATTTCATTATTTAATCAATATTAATGATAATTAATTTATTTAATAAATATATTAAATAAATTATGGAAAAATAGAATAAATGATTTAAAAATCATATAAAAATTATTTAAGTGTTATAAAAATATTTGAAGTTATAAAATATAACTTTTGATATTTTGTCATGAAAATATTAATATTTCAATATTAAAAGCGATTAACGGATAATTGATTTAATTGTTTAAAAATCATATAAAGGTGATTTTAAAGTATTAAAAATACTTTGCGATATTATAAATATATTATAATATTATGACATATATTTCATTAATATTTGATTATAAATAAATATTAATGATAAAGGAATTATGTGGTGTTTAATTCATTTAAATACGATATTAATAATGAAAATTCATGATAAATAGTAATAATTATTTAAAAATTATTACGAGCTTACGACAATTATTTTGACGGTTATTAATAAATTATTTAAGTTAATTGTTAAGTCTTAGACATAGTTTAATTGAACTTAGACTCGAAGAATTCTCCGACTAGACCGTCGGAAAGTTAGAATTTTGTCGAATTCAAGTCAGACTGAAATAGTTTGACCTGATACTGAGTCTTATGTGTTTTATAGACTGACAGGGTTATGTGTTTAGGTTATTCTATGTCTCTCTCTCTATATATAATAGTATTATATTGTGATGATATTATTCTAATATTGGATATCTATATTACTAATATTAGGTCTTCGGATAAAGCGTTATAAATTGCGTAGTGGTAATTAACGGTTCAGGCAAGTTTGTTTTTACTTAACTCTACTAAGAGTTGTTTTATTCATATATGCTTATGGATAATCATTGCTTATTGCCATTGTAGAATTGTACTGTGTACATATTGCATGTATAAGTCAGGTATGAAAGGCTGATCACCTTCATTACCCTTCGGTTCAGATACATTTGTTCATGTTATATATACTTGTTCAGTCAAAAGTTTGTTCCTGCTAGTTCACAATTATATTGTTGAATTATAGCCAGCCAATTATTTAACTCATTTCAATCATGATATATCGTTATATTATTGAACTTAAACTTGCTGGGCAATCTTATGCTCACCCTTGCTATATCATGATAAACATTGCAGATTAAGACGAACGCGTCGGATACAAAGAAAGGTTAAAGACAGTTCCAGTGTTAGGATATGTGTGCAGCTAAATTGTATAAGTATTGTATTTTAATGTTATATGTTAGACAAGTTATAAATTTGTGTATTAAGTTAAGGTTACTCGACCTTGGGGAATAGTGTGTAAAATATATTGTATAAACAATTTATGTTTATATCTTCTGCAAATATAGTAATAGTGATAGAATGATCGAATCGAATCTGCGGTGATTTGGGACCTCGGATTTGGGGCCCTCACAGCACGCATGGATGGTGAAAAGAATTTGGCGCCTTACAACTGGTCAAACAGGTCATCAATGCGAGGCAACAGGTATATATTTTTGACAGTGACATGGTTCAACTCCTGATAATCAATACAAAGTCGCATACTCCCATCTTTCTTCTTCACGAATAGAACAGGAGAACCCCAAGGAGACGTACTAGGACGAATGAAACCAATGTCTACTAATTCCTGTAGTTGGGTTTTTAACTCCTGAAGTTCAATAGGAGCCATTCGATATGGGGCTTTGGAAATGGGTTTTGTACCGAGTTAAAGGTCGATACAAAATTTAATTTCACGCCTGGGGTGAGGGTAGGCGAAGTTCTTGAGAATACGTCAGGAAATTTATTAACAATAGAAATATCATTCAAATCTGACGTATTTTTATTTAAATTCGTGACATGGGCTAAGAAAGCTTGACATCCATTTTTCAATAAACGAATAGCTTTATGGCTTGATATGACAGTGATTGACTTTAGTGGTTTGATTGCTTGAATTCGCAAAATAGGTTGGTTAGGAATATGAAAGCTAACAACCTTACGAAAATAATCAATTTTTGCATGATGAATAGTTCACCAATCAATCCCTAAAATCACATCAAATGCAAGTATTTTCAAAGAGATAAGATCGACAGGTAACGTGCGGTTACCGATTTGAATCAAACAAAACTTATAAACAGTGGATGTAATGAATGTTTCTCCCAACAGAGTTTCAACAAATAAATCAAAATCTAATTTCTCCGGAGTTAAATTTAAACGTTGAGCACAAGTAAGAGAAATAAAAGAATGGGTAGAATCGGTATCAAATAAGGTATAGACTTCACTAGAGTTTATGATTAGCTTACCCGTGATCACCTCGTTTGGATTCCTCGCTTTTTGGGAGGTTACGACAAACGCTCTCCCTTGAACTAATGGTTTTGTCTTGTCTAGGACGACCTTTGATGCCTCTATCCCAGCTGGACTTGACTTCGGTGCATGACAAAATTGGGCTAGGTGACCTTCTCTTCCACAATTATAACATGCTTTGGGTTGCTGCGTACAGTTTGGACTGATGTGTCCCTCCCCTCCGCATTTGTAACATACGACCGACGGTCGTTCTTCTTCCTTAACAACAGGTGCTGGTGCTGACGTCCTTCCATCATTATTGAATCTCTTCTTCTTGAAATTCCCACTTATATTATCTTAGCCATGATTACCACCGAAGTGGTTACCATTTCTGGCATGTTAACTTCCACCACATTTGTTGTCACCGCTTCGATGACTGCTACCACTAGTATTATCATTTTTTTGGCTGCTCTCTCTTGGTTGGGTTGACTCGTTATCGCGCTCCAATAACTGAGCCCTATTTACAACATCTGAATACAAGCACAGTTTGTGAGAAATTAGATATTGACGTATCTCGGGTTTCAAAACTCTTAGAAACATTTGCGTCATTCTCTCCTCATTATCAACTAAGTGGGACGTAAACTAGGACAACTCGGCAAACTTAGCTTCGTACTGCTACACGATCATATTGTTTTGCTCCAGCTTGATAAACTCTACCTCCTTCATGTGATGAATACTTTCGGGAAAGTACTTGTCATTGAACAGTTCTTGGAACTTCTTCCAAGACATCTTCAGTGCGGCAGGTTGAGTACGCTTTAACGATTCCCACCAATAATCTGTCTCTCCTGGCAACATAAAGGTGACAAAGGGAACCTTTTGCTCCTCGGAGCATCCCAAGATATCAAATATCTTGGTGATCTGCTTTATCCACGTCTCTGCCTTAAGTGGTTTTGGCTCTCCAAAAAACTTCGGTGGTCCCAGTTCCTTGAATTGTTTAGCGGTGACCGTCCGAGAGTTGCTAGTGTTTCCACCTGTATTTTGAACATGAGTCATTCTCGCCTGATGTTGCATAAATTGCATAAAGCCTCTGAACATCCCATCGTTCATCATTTGGTCAGCGTTGTTGTTTTCCTGAGGATTAATATTGCCATCCTGATGCACATTATCATGGGTATTGATCGTTGGTGACTCAACGGTCTCATGTGCTTCATTGCTTATCTCAATATTTTTGGATGCCATTATCAAATACTGCCACAAAACAAGGGTTAATTAACATGTCACATATTATCCCTATACTCTGACCGACCAAATAAATACCAAATAAACTTAGGTAGGTGATACTAGCGAAGGAATTTCCCGTCTCTCCCCTCCTAGTTCTAGTCTCACATCTCAGCCAGGGATCATATCCCTAACCTTTGCTACCAACTATGACGCCCCCAAAATAGGTATATATCACCCATCTTGAGTCACCAAATATATGATACAGAATTTTAATACAAACTTCTTTGATATAGTACGACAAAACGTAGCTGAGAGTTTCAACACGGATAATGTCTCGTAGAGAGTATACAAACTCAAATAAAGTCCTCATTACAATTATTATCACACCATTTCAAATAATAGTGAGGACTACTATAGCCACCTATCTAAACCGTCACTCCATTCCCCGACTAGTCCCAGCTATAATCTCATTTCCTGAAGAGAATAATGAAAATAAAGGGTGAGCTCAACTAGCCCAGTAAAGAATATTATGACTAAGATAATGAAAAATAAATTATCGTTAGCCTTCAACAGTGTTAAACTGATAGAATATAATAGACAACAAGTTTAACTGCAGTGGAACCAGCAATCCATTATAAGAGTCAAGTAGAGCATGATATCTACTATCTTCTATGATTTTAAAAGTTTATCATCAATTTTATCGCTGAGACTCAACTCAATAAATAGTCCACATCACTTAATTATCCATGCACTACGGGCCAAGGATATTCGGGTTATCACCAATGGTTATGATCATGCCAACCACTGTCCATCAATGCACTACGGGCCAATGAGGACTTTTACCACATCATTTGTAACATTATGGGTCATGATTATACCGAATGATCCTTGGTCATAATCATACCAATTAACAGTCCATCTATGCACTACGGTCCAAAGATGACTTTCATAACAATATAAACACGAGGATGATGACAATGATATACGAATTCAATTAAATGCAAGCAAATGATAAATTCTAAAGATTTATAATTTAATTTATCCAGAATTCAATAATATCCAAATTGTCAACATGATACTACTTTGTGTAGTAAAATTCAAGAATAATATTGTATCAAAAATGATTTGGACCGAAAAGAAATCAATTTTTATCATGAATAGTACCCCAGGTGAATACTACCTGAGTAAATAGTACCCCGTGAATAGTACTTCAGGAATAGTACCCCGTGAATAGTACTCTGGCATAAAAAGGTTAAAACTTATCAAGAATGTTCAGAATAATATTTTCATGAAAAGATACTGGATGAAGCGCAAATATCATTTATATTCTACTAATTTCAGGAATTATAGAAGCAATACTTACCATAGTAAGTTTCAATTTAAGAATATGAATTGAAATAATATCCCTTCCATACTATAGAGTATGAAAGAAAATAATATTTCTTATGAGTATTGAAATAAAATAATATCCTTTACCTTAGTAGAAACTAGATTTGACTGGAATATCGGATATTATTCTGAGAAAATCTTGCAAAAAACTACGCTCAAAGTATTCTTATACTCAAAAGAAATACTCACAATACTATAATAAAAATGCTTGAGATTGTTTTGGTGTGTTTTAGGATGGAGGGTTGCCCTCTTATTTATAGCAACGGAGGAAGGAAAAAAAACAAAGTACTCTGCCTAATTTCTTTTCTTTCCAAAACCTAACATCCTGCCTAACTCTCCATTTTTAAATGCCTAACTCTTGTTTTCTCATGGAAGAGGGCCCACACATTTGGAAAATGTATTGCAGGAAGGATTTCTTCACCACTCAAGTGGTCCCAAGGAAGAAATAAATCACATTCCAGCGCATGATTTTGGAAAATGAAGTACACCGAATTTGGAAAAATAAGGGAATACATCAAGCTTCTCACCTACACTTTACCTTTAACAATTTCACTTGCTTATAAAATAATAACATTAATACCATTAAAAAAAATATATTATTATATTATCACATTATTGTAATAATATATTTGAATGAATATTTTATCGAAAAAGATAATTGTAATTCTACAGAAAAATATGCTAAATTTTCAACAAATCTCTCATGTTAAATTCCTTCATTTATATCCACACAAAATAAATATTTCTTTATCATTTAAATCAATAATTAATTATTCACAAATAATATTACAAAATCACAATTATAACAACCAGTGGATTTCTCGGAAAGAGGAGGCTTTCAGATAAGGATTTCTCACTTCTTGGTAGCGTATGATTAGGTGACTAAATCCTTTCATGAGACAAAACTTCCTTAGACATTGCCAATAATGCTATCTAATAATATTATTTAAATAATATGAATTATTGATCTGATAATAGGAAATACTGTGCAGTGACAATTATTGAAACAACAATAATATAAAATATCAACTCATCAATTATTGAACCAATAAAATAAAATATTGAATAGTAATTACTATAACAATTATTGAGTAGTGCCTTCTTACGTAAGAATCAATAATCAAAATCTTTATGCAATCTGATTGTGCTACTTATGCAACCACCAGACATCGTATTCTTTGTACTTTTATCAACATGTAATTAAACAGTTAATGGTAAAACTTTCGCCGTTATTTTTATAAAAACATATTCCTGTCGTTTTCTAACTCCGACAATAATTCTGTTGTGGGGCCTACCAATGATTGTGTCGTCGTACGAATATTTCCTGAAAAAAAGAACATTCCCCGACTAAACGAATATTTTATAACAACTTGCTTACTTTGCAAAATTTATAAATATTATCCACAACTATAACATTATAACAAATTCACCCCTTAATATTAAAAAAATATAATTCGAGAAAAATTAATCTTTATTTATGAAAGTTGGGGTCTTACAGTAATTCTACAGAAAAATATGCTAAACTTTCAACAAATCTCTCATGTTAAATTCCTTCATTTATATCCACACAAAATAAATATTTCTTTATCATATAAATCAATAATTAATTATTCACAAATAATATTACAGAATCACAATTATGACAACCAGGTCGTTCCCAGGAAAGAGCTTTTCGATAAGGATTTCTCCTTGCTGGCGCGCAATTAGGTGACCAAACCCTTTTCCTAGATAGAACTTCCTTATACATTGCCAATAATGCTATCTAATAATATTATTCAAATAATATGAATTATTGATCTGATAATGGGAAATACTATGCAGTGACAATTATTGAAACAACAATAATATAAAATATCAACGCAGCAATTATTGAACCAATAAAATAATATATTGAACAGTAATTACTGTAACAATTACTGAGTAGTGCCTTCTTACGTAAGAATCAATAATCAAAGATATTGTACAATACCGTGTGCTACTATGTAACCACGCGTATTACTGTACTTTTATCAACGGATAATTCAACATTTAACGGTAAAACTTTTGCCGTTATTTTTATAAAAAGATATTCCTATCGTTTTCTAACTCCGACAATAATTCTGTTGTGGGGTCTACCAATGATTGTGTCGTCGTACGAATATTCCCCGACAAAAAGAATATTCCTCAACAAAACGAATATTTTATAACAACTTGCCTACTTTACAAAATTTATAAATATTACCCACAACTATAACATTATAACAAATTCACACCTTAATATTAAAAAAATATAATTCGAAAAAAATTAATCTTTATTTATGAAAGTTGGGGTCTTACAGTCCATCTATGCACTACAGGTCAAAGATGACTTTCATCACAATATAAGCATGAGGATGATGACAATGATTTAAAAATTCAATTAAGTAAGAACAAGGATAAATTTTAAAGATTTATAAATAAATTTATCCAGAGTTCAAGAATGTCAAAATTGTCAACATGATAACTACTTTGTGGAGTAAAATTCAGGAATAATATTCATGTATCAAAAATAATTTGGGCGGAAAAGAAATCAAATTTTTGTCGTGAATAGTACCCCGGGTGAATAGTACTCGAGTGAATAGTACCCCGTGAATAGTACTTTGTGAATAGTATCCCGTGAATAGTACTCCGGCATGAAAAGATTAAAATTTAACAAGAATATTCAGAAAAATATCCTTGTGAAACGATACTAGATGAATCACAAATTTCAAGGATATTCTACTAATTTCAAGGAGTATAGAAGCAATACTTATCAACATGAGTGTAGAATTATGAATACGAAATGAAATAATATTGCTTACATACTACAGAGTATGGAAGAAAAAAATATTATTTCATACGAATATTGAACAAAATAATATCTCTTACCTTAAAAGGAGAGTATTTTTGACTGGTATAGCGGGAATATTCTTGAAGAAAACTTTTACTATTTTCTACACTCAAAGCTTCCTTAAACTCTAAAGAAATACGCTCAATATTATAGAAGAAGAATTCTCTGATTTGGTGTGATTTTCATTTATAAACTAAGCATCCTATTTATAGGAGAATGGTAGTATATTATTTAAGGAAAAAAATCATGGACTGCACAGGAAAAAGAATTCACGGGCTCAATGTATCAGCATATTTTTGAGACCACCAATAAGAGAGTACCCTCCCGTGAGGGTGACTTGAATTTGGGAGCTTTAAACTATTGAGGAAGCACCCTCCTATAAAGATAACTAGACTTGGGAGATTTAAACCAATGAGGGAGCACCCTCATTCATAAGTTAGTGAATAGAAGTTTCATATTTGAACATTTTGGCCAATAAACTCCGATTAATTTTATAATCTGCCAAATAGATAACCTTATTTGAAGGTAACCAATTCGTATCTTCCAAAATTAAATAGAACAAATACTAATTTAACAAGATAATTGAACAAACATCTTCCACTTATCAATTATTATTCTTATCTTTAATCAACACGAACTTATTCATCATTAATATTATAACTCACAATATTAACAACCAGATCATTCCCAAGAAAGACGGGGCTTTCCGATAAGGACTTCTCCTTATTGACGCGCAATTAGGTGACTAAACCTGTAAGACTCCAGCTTTTTATAAATAAAATCAAATTTCCTCTATTTATTATTGTGAATAATAAGGTGTTAATTTGATATAATTCTTTAGTTATGGGTGAAATGTGCAAATTTTGCAAAATAAGCAAGTGGTTATAAAATATTCATTTTTGTCAGGAAATATTCGTTTGGTCGTGGAATATTCTTGCTGTTGGGGAATATTCGTATGACGGTGCAGCCATTTATGGGCCCCATAACGGAAAATGGTCGGATGAAGAAAACGATAAGTTTGAGTTTTTATAAATAACGGTGTAGTTGTTACCGTTAACACTGTTGAAATACCTGGTGGTTAAAATATAGTAATACGCGTGGTTGCACAGTAGCACACGGTATTGCACAATATTTTTGAATTATTGATTCTTACGTAAGAAGGCACTACTCAATAATTGTTACAGTAATTACTGTTCAATATTTTATTTTATTGATTCAATAATTGCTATGTTGATATTTTAGATAATTGTTGTTTCAATAATTGTCACTGCATAGTATTTCCCATTATCAGATCATTAATTCATATTATTTGAATAATATTATTAGATAACATTATTGGAAAGTTCTAAAGAAGTTATGTCTAGGAAAGGGGTTTGGTCACCTAATTGTATGCCAATAAGGAGAAATCCTTATCGAAAAGTCCCCTCTTTCTTGGGAACAACCTGGTTGTCATAATTGTGATTCTGTAATATTATTTATGAATAATTAATTATTGATTTATATGATAAGAAAATATTTATTCTATGTGGATGGACAGGGAAATATTTATTTTGTGTGGATATAAATGAAGGAATTAATGCTGAGGTATTTTATCAGTATTTTGTCGGTATGGAGCTATTAAAAATCGTCCGTATGTGAATTTCGGACATTTTCTGTTTGAAATTTGGAAAAACTTAAATCTACAAAGTTGTAAATAATTTAATTTCCTATGGAATGGACATAAAATTCATATTTTTTTGATAAAAGGGCTATTTATTATGAATTATTGAAGTTTCAGAAATAAATGTTTTTATTAAAATTATGGGTGGGACCCACTTTTGTTTTTGGTGGAAAAATATACTGAATTGGTTTTTCAAAAGTGGAGTGTTGGTTATGTGGCATGCTTCAAATTTGTTATGGAATATTATTATTTTATTAATTTAGTCTACTTTGGCGTTCTAGCATTTTCCTATAAATAGGGTGCTTAGTTAGAATTGAAAATCACACCAGAAACAAGTTTTTTTTTTCTCTCTCTCTATATTATCGAGCGTATTTTGTGAGTATTTATATACTTTGAGAGTTGATATTCAGTGCAAGTTTCCTTCAGCATTACATCCAATATTCCAGTCAGAAGTACTGTTCTTTTGAGGTAAGGGATGTTATGTTCTTCGTAAATGATGTTTTTCTTTCAATATCATTATGTCGAAATATTGGTATGAATTTTATTATGAAATTTTTACCTTTTCATGTCGAGGTTATTATTCACGTATACGACACTATTCACGAATACGGTACTATTCACGAGTACTATTCACGAAGTATGATTTTTGATAAGTAGATTTTACACCTACTTATCCGGTATCTGTCACTTAAATTAGTTGCTTAAACTCATTTTCTTAGTTACTTTTCATGCATTTATGTTCATTTTGTAGATTATATGCTTGGGAGCTGTGTGAGTGACTATTGGTATGAAAACGAAGGAAAAGCCTTTCGGATATCGTTTGGGTTTTCATGTTTATTTCATGTTCTTGGCTTGGAACTTGGATTATATTGTAGATATTTTTCTTAGCTTTCCAGAACATCTTGAATCATTCCAATCGGAGTTCGGATGCATGAGTTATGATCTTTGTACCAACGGACGTTGAACTTCACTATTTTGGGTGACCATTTACATAACAGCCACTTCAGAGCCAATTTCAACATTTCTCCAGTCCTTATTTCGAAAGACTCAAAGCATGAAAGTTGTATACCTATGTCTCCTCTTTTCGAAACATCTTGAATAATCGAAATTGAAGTTCAGACGAAGACGTTATGGCCATTTTTCCAAAGGACATCAGAGCAGAAAATTTCCAGAAGGGACCCCCGTCGGGGCGGGCCTATCAGTGCAAAAAGCCCTGTCGGGGCGGGGGTAAAAGCTGTAAAATAGTGGGTATGCCAGCCGGGGCGGACCCTTTAAGCCTTATAACCCCCGCCGAGGCGGGGGTACGTGCAGAAAAGTCATTTTTTGTCAGAATTTGAGTCCAAGAAGGATTGGTTCGATCCAATTGACTCAAGGACTTCTAAGAGGACTTAAAGACATATAAAGAGGCATATAAAAGGAGGAGATTCACAAGGATTGGAGAGGAGGAGAGGATTCCATTATATTATATTAGAGTAGATTAGATCAAAACCATAGTTCTTATTAGATTTGGAGATTGAAGCAACTTGGAGACCATTGAAGATTCAAAGTAGGAGCAAGGAGGGAGCTTCAAATATGCAGACAACAGATTCTATCTTTTTTCTTCTTCAATCTTTGTTTTTTAATGATTATTCAATTGTGGATTCTTAGTTTTAATTCAGTAATCATGAACTAATTCTTTGTTTGAGATTACAATGGATCTTATTGTGTAGTTTATTTTAATATGCTTCGCTATCAATTATTATGTTCTATTGTGAGGATTATCTATTATGATTTGGACTTAATTGTTTAATTGATTGGCCATCGATTACCGTGATAATCTATATGAACTCGAGAGATGAAGTATATATTTAGATTTGATCATGATAGCATGTGTTTGTGATTTCTGCATAGATGGAATTTATGATTCGTGTTTAGGATAGAGATATTCCTTTACGCCATATGTAATCTTATAGAGAACTTGTGCTTTAAATCATTTTTAATTGTAATTCACATAGAGATATATATAGTGGATTAGTTAATTAGGGTGTCTTGCTTAATTATATCATTTGTGTATTTATGTGAGTATGGGTATTATGCATCGAGAGATGGTTTTATCTGCTTTAGTGTTCTTGATTAACAATTCAGGATATAGAATAATTGATGAGAAGTGTGTTAACTTAAATGAAGCAATAAGTGAAGTTATGATCTTAAATCTCCGTAATCTTAATTTAACTAGTTGTAATTAGAATTAGTTTACTTATAAATTAAAATTCATTCATTTAAATAAGATTGAGTTGGTTACGGGTTAGTACTTGGTGATTTTTATTAAATAATTACTCGTTGGAACGATACTCTACTTTTACTTTATTACTTGTTGACCACGTATACTTGCGTGTTGTGCATAATTAGATTTTACCCAACAAGTTTTTGGCGCCGTTGTCGGGGAAATAGTTTAATATATTTATTTACCAATATTAATTTCAATCAAATTAGTCTTAATTTAAACATTTTTATTTTTATTTTTAATTCTCTACCTATATTTCTCTCTTTTCAGGTACCATGGATGACTTTGCGTATCAATGGCCATACACAAACATGACTCAACCAAGGGAAACAGAGATTGATAGACTTAATACATTTTCTGTAGAGTCAATACAAATTGTGGCAAATTTGAAGACGTTGGAGGTTATCGCAGCCCAACAAAGTCGAAGGATGGCAAACATGACTCAACCAAGGGAAACAGGGATTGATGGACTTAATACATTTTCCGCAATATCAGCACAGATTGAAGAACTTTCGAGGATGTTGGACGTTATTGCAGCCCAAAGGAGTCGAAGGATGGCAGTTACGTGTGACTATTGTGATGGCAACCATCAAAGTCATCAATGCATCGTCAGTTTTGAACCAGTACAATATAGTGGTGATTACCTCAACAACTATGTTGATCCTAACTATCACCAAGATTGGGGGTATCACCCGAATTTTTCATGGAGCTACAATTATGATGACCAATATTACGCTCCAAATCCATCATACACACAGGAAATTTCATGTCCACCTCCATTGCCACAAGAAGAAAAGCCAAATTCGATGGATGTAATATTGAAGGGCATAGCAGAGCTAGAGGATATGAGGATTAGCCAAGAGCTGTCAACCCAAAATGTTAATAATCAGATGGAACAACTCGTCACTACCTCAACCAATGGTCCTCAGTACATGGCTTTTGAGACTGAAACAAAAAATTCAAGGTTGTAGGAATTTTTGTCCAAGTTCGTAGAATTCCAATGAGGAGAAGATGAGTAATCAAGCGAGGTAAATTCAGAATCTTACGGATCAGATAGAGAAAATGACCAAAGCCATAAGCAACCTTCCTCCAAACACTTGGCTTTATGACATGGATGACGAAACTGAAGGAGAACCCGAACCAAATCTGCGACTGAATGAGCCAGAAGATATCGAAAGTGTGGAGACAATTGGGGATAATGAAATAGAGGTCGGTGAATATCTAAATGGGTCTCCACCAAAGATTAAAGAGTCTGTCAAATTTGCAAAATCATGCCCACTTGGTAGTCATGTTGTCGGTGAAACTCTTGACGACATAAGAGCGAGTATAATTTTGAATCCATGGTGGGATGAGAAAGAGAAGATAGACGAAGAACCCATCGTGTATGACAAGCTTCCATGCCCCAAAGTGTTCACATACACAATGGAGAAAACACCTAGCTATGGGACATTCTTGATTGAGATCATACCAAATCAAAGCATGCTAGGTGACTTTAATTCGATAACCATCACAAATGGGAACCTACCAAAAGCTATATTATTTCTGATGGATGGAGGGTTCCTCAATTATCGAAGAGGAATTGGATAGCGTTGACGAGAATAAAGTCGGTGAAAAGACGTAATTAAGCGCTTGGCGGGAGGCAACCCAGGAATTTTTATATTTATATGCTTTACTATTTTATTTAGTAGATAGGGATTAATTTGCTTATTTTCTCTTTCCAATCCAAGTGCTATTCTAATCCATGTTGTCTCTCTTCATTGCAGGTATTGGAGGTTCAATGGATAGGTAAAAGATTATGGAAAGGGAAGCCACCAGACTAAGCCCATGATACAATATCCTCCTTCAAATTTCGATGTGGAGGAGTTTTTCGTCTTTTTTCCATGCCATCATCACCTCACGCTTAGCTGATTATAGGGAAGTTCTCTTCTATTTAATGCTTTATTTTACAATGAGGACATTGTAATTGTTAAGTTTGGGGGAGTTAATAAGTTTAGTTTTGCATGAGTTGTCGTGTTTGTTTAAGTTTAGGTTTATTATATGTTTGCATTCATATAGTGTAAGTGCATAATAGTTTGCATAGTAGAGTAGTTGTAAATTGTTTTTATTTATGTCTATAAAAAATATCAAAAGTGAAAATTGAAAAGGCACAAAACTATTAGTTAGTTTGTTATGTTTTTGTTGCATTTAGTTCATCTTGCATGATTCCAGCTATTTGATATTTACAGTTTGTTTTGGCCAATGATGAGATTGGAATTGGGTAGACAAGTATAGTACTGACTATTAGAGCTTTGATGTGATTTCTTGTTCTGAATTGAGTCTTTTTCTGTTTGAAACCGGTATAGTAAGGATATCACAGTAAAAACAACTTGTTAATTGATTGAGTTTAAATTGATACATAATGGGACTCTAAAGGATAATGCTAGTTTGAATGAAAGAATGACAAGAATAGGTAGTGATGGCTAAAGGTTAGACAAGAACTTAAGTTTGGGGGAATATTTGGGGTATATAAGCTATATAAAAAAAGTATGAATAAACATCGTAGCGTGTTTGTCTAGTTTTGTGGCCTTTGTTACTTGAGTAAGTAAGCCCGAGGGGATTGTCTTTACACCTAGTGCCCTAAGGTCTTAATGGTCTGGGAGTCGTTGGTCGAAAGCTCGTTAAGGTAGCATTGAAAAGCCTAAGGGAATAAGACATTGCATAGCTATGTGTATATAAACCAAAAGAAAAAAAATGAATAAAACGGGAAATAAGAGCAAAAAGCCCCTATAGATAAAAAATAAAGCATAAGTATCTCATGTTGACCCTCGATATTGGTAATTATTTGATTTTAGTTGGATCTAGCTTGTTTTTGGATTTCTTGAGTTTATATTGTATGATGCCTTCGAAGAGACTTGTTATGTGTTAAATTTAATTTTATATCAGTTAACATTGTTGTGGAGCGCACACACACACACACACACACACACACTATATTAGTGATAATAGTCTAAGATTTGATGATTGATTGGGAAGTTAATGATTTGTTTTGATATGATGTATTATCGTGTTTACTTAATTTTTCTAAGGCCGGTTGAATAGACTTGTTTTTTGTCATTACTGCTGGATTCGTAGGCATGTAGATTAGTTGCATTGTATAGCAATGTTGTTTTTTGTTTTTTCTTGAGGACAAGCAAATGTTTAATTCTTCTGGAATTCTTACCTTTTTGTGTTGGGGTTACTATTCACGTATACGACACTATTTACGTAAATGACACTATTCACAGAAAAATTAAATTTCTCTTCTTTGTTAAAGATGTCGATTATGGTTACTATCTTTGATTGTATCCATGTTTTGATCTTCATTTTTGAATTTTACTCCACTATGGTTATTATGGAGCATTTTTGAACTTGGATTATCTTAAAGTACGAATCCCTAATATTTGTCCTTTTATCTCACTGGATTCGTTTTCTTTAAAATATTTTTCATCATTCTCAGTCCTAAATGATGATATTACTGAATATTTATGGCCTGTTGTGCAAAGATGAATGATTAACTGATGAATATCTTTGGCCCGTAGTGCAAAGATGAACAGGTGTTGAGATGAACATGACCAACTGGTGATACAAATGAATATCTTTGGTCTGTAGTACAAAGATGAATATTTGATTCAAGATGTATATTAATTGATGTTACATGGATAAAATATTGATGATGGACTTTTAAATCTTAGAAGATAGTAGAATTCATTCTCTACTTGACTCTTCTAATGGATTGTTGTTTCCGTTGCAGTTGTTGATCTAAAACTTGTTGTCTATTATATTCTATCAAATTTTTCCCTGTTGAAGACTAATGATAATTTGTTGTATATTATCTTAGTCATAATATTCTTTACTGGGCTAGTTGAGCTCACCCTTTTCCTTTTTGTTCCATTTTTCTTCTCAGGAGGTGAGAATTTAGCAGGAACTAGCCGGGGTATGGAGTGATGATTCAAGATAGTTGTTTTAGTAGTCCTCACTATTTTATAAAATAGTGTGATAATAATTGTAATTAGGAATCCTTTTGAGTTTGAATACTGTCTATTAGACAATATTTGTATTTAAACTCACAGTATATGTGTTGTCGTATTTTGCACGATAATTATATTAAAGAAGTTGTATTTGTTTTTTTACCATGTATTTGGCGACTCAGAATGGGTGACGTATACCTATTTTGGGGGGCGTCACAAAACCCCTTTGCTAGACAAAACATTCTAGACATTGTCAATAATGCAAATAATAATATTAATAACTTTGTCGTCTCAATTATTGATTTAATAATATAAAATATTGTACAGATGATACTGTGACAATAATTGAATCAATAATGTGAGATATTATGCAGCAATTACTGTGGCAATAATTGAGTAAACCTGAGTGGCTTCTCACGTAAGCATCAATAATCAAAGATCCTGTACAATACCGTGTGCTATTATGCAACCACACGTATTACTGTAATTTTATCACCGGGTATTTCAACAGTTAACGGTAAATTTTTTCTTCATTATTTTTAAAAAGTTATTTACATCGTTTTCTAACTCCGATGATGAATTACATGTGAGGTACACTAATAATTGTGTCGTCGTACGGATATTCCCCTACAAAAAGAATATCCCAGGCCAAACGAATATTTTATGACAACTTGCTTACTTTCCAAAATTTGTAAATACTACCCACAACTATAACATTATATCAAATACACACCTTATTAATCAAAATAACATTTAGAGAAAATTAATTCTTTATTCATAAAAGTTGGGGTCTTACAGACAGTAATTTCGTTGTGAGGTCCACCAATGATTGTGTCGTCGTACGAATATTCCCTAATAAAACGAATATTCCCCGACCAAACGAATATTTTATGACAACTTGCTTACTTTGCAAAATTTATAAATATTATCCACAACTATAACATTATATTAAATCCATACCTTATTATTTAAAAATAATATTTAGAGAAAATTAAATCTTTATTCATAAAAGTTGGGGTCTTCTGTGACGCCCCCTAAATAGGTATACATCACCCATTCTAAGTCGCCAAATACATGGTACATAATATAAATAAAAACTTAAATATACAACATCAGCTGTGAGTTTTAATACAAATATTGTCTTCTAGACAGTATTCAAACTTAAAATAAGTCCTCAATACATTTATTATCACACTATTTCATAGAATAGTGAGGACTTCTAATGCAAACATCTGGATCGTCACTCCGTTCTCCGACTAGTCCCATCTATATTCTCATTTCTGAAGAGAACAATGAAAGCGAAGGGTGAGCTCAACTAGCCCGGATGAAATATTATGACTAAGATAATGCGAGAATAAATTATCGTTAGCCATGATGATGTTAAAGCGATAAAATCTGATAGACATCAAGTTTAGCTGCGGTGAACAAGCGATCTATTATAAAAGTCAGTATAGCATGATATCTACTATCTTTATGATTTGAAAGAATTTATCATAAATTTTAAATTTGAGACTCGACAATAAATAATCACATCATCGAATCACTTCCACTTTTCTACGGCGAGGATATTCATTAGTATCTAACGACCATTGAAGTATCTTTGCGATGCGGGCGAGGATATTCAATGTTTTCATCGATGATCATGATACTAATGATATCAGTGACTATGATGTGGATTAGATTATTAGTATCATTTATTCTCGTGAAATAGTTTGATAATAAATGTATTGAGGACTTATTTGAGTTTTGAATACCGCCTGTAAGACAATATTTGTATTAAAACTCACAAATTTCAAATTGTCAGATATTTAAGTTTGTATTTATATTCGTATCATATATTTGGCGATTCCCTGAACGAGTGATGTATACCTATTTTGAAGCGCCACAGCTGGTATCAAAGCTTAGGATATGATCCGTGAGATGTGAGACAAGACCTAGGAGGGAGAGACGGGAAATTCCTTCACTAGTATAACCTACCTAAGTTTATTTGGTATTTAATTGGTCGGTCAGAGTATAGGGATAATATGTTGCATGTCAGTTAACCCTTGTGTCAGGAATAAGCATGTGAATGTTATTCCTAATTATATATGATTTGATTATGATATATATGAATGAATATGCAAGTATGCTTGCATTAAGAAAAGCTGTAAAGTCTTTTGATAGATAATAGAAACATGTGTACAAGGACTTAGAATGAAATGATCAACTATGTTAGGTTGATCCTACATAAGCAAAAAATGACTTTGTAAAGTCCTTAAAATAAATGATGTACAAGGACTATAAGCGTAGAAAGATCAAGCATGTTAGGTTGATCTTATGATGTAATAGATAGGCATGTCTCGATTGTCGAGCACTTGCACTGTAAATCGAGTTCCGCCGGAGAGTCGAGAAAACTCGAGAGAGCTATTGAGGAAGAATCATAATCTGCAAGATAGTAGATCTTGGAGTTCGTGAGATCGCCGAGAGAAATGATGAAGGATCGTAGTGTGTTGAGTAGAACTTCCTCGGGATCAAGTCTCTTTGAGGAAGTCGTGTTCGAGATCGTGAGAGAGAAACGACCATGGTAAATAGAACATCACGCCAAAGCCAAGTTAGAAGCGTAGACTACAATCAGTCGTAGAGTCTGTTGATCTGAGAAGCGAGTTAAGGATTGTAGACTACACTCTGAGTCGTAGAGTCTATTGATTTCATGCAGAGATCGTAGTCAAGAAAGATCAGATGAAGACAACAAGCACAAGACATAAATCGTAGAATGTCAAGATCTGATCTAGGAGTCAGAGTGTCTGCGCATGTAGTCAAGCAGAATCGTAGAGTCTGGAACTACAACCTCAACCACAGCTCCTAATGCCAAGGTAGAATCGTAGAAGCAAATACGATTCTCAACAAATGAGCACTCCCAGAATATCCAAAGAAATGAAGCCTCTGGTTAGCACTACAAAGATACATCTCATCTTGAAGGAAATCAGAGAGCACTCAACGAATGGCATGCAAGCTAACAGAAGATCTAAGCACCAACCCAATCAGCATCAAGATTGAGTTGTGAAGCTATTCGAAATGAAGTCTTCCACAAGGAGATCAGAAGAAGACTTGATGAATCGACTAAGGAAAGTCAAGAAGCGCAGATGGTCATTGTCAACGGATGAGGAGGAAACGATGAAGGATCGTAGTGTGTCAAGTAGAACTTCCTCAGGACCGAAGTCTGCTGAGGAAGTCATGTTCAGAATCGTAGAGACATCCCCGCCACGAGCCCGAGAACATCCGCCAAGCCAAGTCGTAAGCGTAGACTACACTCAGAGTCATAGAGTCTACTGATGTCGAAGCCAAGTCAAGGATTGTAGACTACACTCTGAGTCGTAGAGTCTATTGATTACATGCAGAGATCGTAGTCGAGAAAGATCAGATGAAGACAACAAGCACAAGGCAGAAATCGTAGAGTGTCAAGATCTGATCTAGGAGTCGAGTGTCGTGACATGTAGAAAGTCGAATCGTAGAGTGCAGAACTACGACCTCAACCATTGTGCTCACAATGCCAAGGCAGAATCGTAGAGCAAATACGATTCTCAACAAATGAGCACTCCCAGAATATCCAAAGAAATGAAGCCTCTGGTTAGCACTACAAAGATACATCTCATCTTGAAGGAAACCAGAGAGCACTCAAAGAATGACATGCAAGCTAACAGAAGATCTAAGCACCAACCCAATCAGCATCAAGATTGAGTTGTGAAGCCATTCAAAATGAAGTCTTCCACAAGGAGATTAGAAGAAGACTTCAGTAACTGACTAAGGAAAGTTAGCAAGTGCAGTAGCTATCAAGCAGACAGAGGACAACGATCTTGGAAGCTACCAGGATTGTAGTGTTTGCCAAACAAAGAAAGAACTGATGAAGTGCATACAGAGATACTTGACAGCTTCTGAAGAACAAGGCTAAAGTGATTAAGCATTGGGTCAGTCCATTGATGATAAGTGAACGGGAGATCACAAGGAGAAAGCGACTGGACACGCCACAAATTTGAAGTGTCTTGCTATTCAGAAGGGGCCAGAACAAAGAAGTCAAGTTATCAGTATTTGAGAGTTGTTGAGGCAAACAAAAGTGCTGAAGCACTGTACAAAAAGAAGGAAGAGGTGTTCTACATTGAAGATCCAATCAACACTCTTCAAGATCGTAGTGTTGTCTCTACCTGTCAAAAATACACTACGATCAGGTCCATGAAGACATGCATCAGAATCGTAGAATACGAATGGCTGAAGATTGAAGCATTGACAACGGTTCAATCTGAGGGTTAAAATTTGTACAAAAGCTTATTAAGAGCATCGATGCAAAAGGACAGCCTCTGATCGAGAAATCAGAAGGAGGAAACAAAGTTTTCGACCTGCCCAAGACATTAAAGTGACATCTCTGACGGGGTAGGTGAAATAGTAGACTACAGTGTCAGAAAAGTAAGACATGTCACATCTATAGTCAACATCAAATAACTCGAGATCTGCGAAGCATTTCAAAGAGATTCTAACGGCTACTTCTCAATGGGAAGATTGGGAAGGAGTATAAATATTCCAGAGTTTCAACGATCAAGAGTTGCTGATGATTGTGATATTGCAGAATCGTTGAGTTGGTTAGAATGCTAATGTTGACTCTACGAGTTCCACCTGAGCTCAAATAGAACAAGTCTCAATGACAGTGAGAATACGAAGGTAGAAGTGAATCAACTTTGAGGATGGACTTGAATAGATCAAAGCTTCACTCAACAAAGATAAGAATGCCCTCTGAATTGGTATCTAAGCTGAGAGCTAAGAAGGACAAGAAGATAGCATTCAGAAGAGTGGCAAACCACAAGGCAAATCCCAAGAGCCACTCTACGATGCACCATGAACCCAAAGTCAAAGCAGAGCAAGTGCAGAACCATGTCTGCCAACATGTTAAGAAGGGTTCAGGAAATGGTAATGATACACAGCTGACAATATACAAAGATGAGCAGAACATAAGAAGATCAGCTGCACCAAAGATGATGTGGTCTAGTTTCAAAGCAGAATGCAAAGAGGACCACACCAAGCTGCTAAGTACAAAAGATGATCAAGACTAACGACATCTTAGCAGCTCAGCACCAACTACAACAACAACAACAACAAGAAGCTAGGGCTTGAGGGGTCCTTGTCCGAAGGGACTAAATGAAGTTCCAAGCCTGCAGGGCTTGAAGAGTTCCTAGGGAACTAGAGACGTTCCAAGGCTGCTGGCCTTGAAGAGTTCTTTGTGAACTAAAGTCCCAAGGCTGTTGGCCTTGAAGGAATCTTAGTGATTCAGGGTGCTGCCATTCCTTAGTGGAAATCCTGCTAGTTGAAAGCAAAAGAGTGGATTAGGAGCTTGAGTCTCTGAACCACTTAAAACCCCTTGTGTCATTTACATTATGTCATTTACATTATGTCTATTAACTGCTATAACTTCTATGTATGTTTTAACTGTTTACAACCAAACTAACTCTACGAACAATGTATGTATGATTATGAATATATCAATGAAGGGGATCTTTTACTTATTCTGCTGTGCTTGAAAAAATTCTTATGTTTGTCATATGGTAATTTAATAGCAATACAAAATAAAAGAGAAAAATATTTGAAATTAAAAAGCATCTATTCAACCCCCCTTCTAGATCTATTGTGCCTACTAGGAACTAACAATTGGTATCAGAGCAGGTTCTCATGCTATATTCAAAAGCTAATCGCTTTGAGTCTGATCCCAGGCACAAACATTGTTCTAAACTTAGTTTAGTAGTAAGTAACTAGTTATATGCAGATGAGCTCACACGTTAGAAATACTATGTATAGGTTAAATGTGTATGTACACCTGAAGCTGCTCAGATTGGTCCATGTTCTCGATTGTTACATCAATAAGACCAATCCTTGCCTGCAGTCAATCTTGTAGTCTAAAGACCAGACGAGAAAGCTCAAGAGACATCAACGACAAAGAGTCAAACATCCACCAGCCTGAAAGATAAAAAGGCCATTCATGCTAAGAAACACTTAAAGAAAGAAGATCTTCTTAAACATATGTCTGGCCAACCAGCAGCTGGGTGCAAACTTTGTAAATTGAAGGATGTCAAAGATTTAAAAAAAAATTAGTTGAGATTCTCTTGGCTTACATCTTCAAGATCACGACTGATTGATTGAAGGTCAACTAGAGCAACAAGCTGTCAGGAGCAAATGTGAAAATATGCACTCGGTATATTAAAGATAAATGACTGTTAAGTAACTGACAGTAAAAAGGTACGGTTCCTCACTATTATAAATGTGTACATCATGAACGCACCTCCTTATGAACTATAACAGTATTCTGTCAAGGAGTCATAATCTACCTAAAAAGGTGAAGAGAGAAAGTACCCTGAGGATGGAAACTCAATTGACTATAAACTTTCTCTCCATCCATGCTTCAGGTTGAAGATGACATCTTGAAAGAAATCTGAAATAAGTCATAAGCATATCAAAAGGTAAATCAATCTTTATGGGGAGTAATCTTTGCTGATGTGTTAGTATGTATGTATAAACCTATGTTCTAAGTGTTTGATAACCCTCAGAGTATGATCATTTTTACAAGTGTACTTTGATGATTTGTAGAAACTGATCACCTCCATGAATCAACAAGATACACATAAATTGTAGAGTTGATTTTCACTCTGAGAACACTTAAATATTGTAAACATAACCCAGCAAATGATGAAACCATCAAAGAGAAATAGTGTGCTATTAAAATGACAAATCTTATACACACTCACCTTCATGCATCGCAAAATGTATTATCTAAAACTAGTTGTATGTATGAATATGATTGATGGTGATAAATGTGATATGAGGAATAGGGGGTTTAGAAAACTAACCTAGCTGGACCCACTTAATTGTGGGTACCAAAAATAGAAATGTATCTAACCTGCAGGTACTTGGTCTGTCTGACCACACTAAGGAATGCTGAAGTAGAAGACTTCAGTCAAGAAGACTAAACCAGCAGAAGGCTAAGGACTGTTCAGAATTGAGTCTGATTAAACTCCTATATGTCTAAGCCTGTCCTTGAAGACCCACTGAGCTAACCTGAATGAAGCTCACATGGCTGCTAATCTGTATATGGAAGCAGGCCATGCAACCAAAGATAAAAAGGGTTTTATACGCTCAAATCAGGCAAAGCATGCTATGTGAGAGGAATCCTCAAAGAAGCTCACATCAGAGGATCATCGAGCTTCAGTCAAAATGAGACTTCGTTTGTAGTGCTGACAAATGATCGCAGAGTGGTCAGGCCTAAAAATATCCATGCCTACGATACAAGGAGATATGCAGGGCTGCCTTCAAATGAGTCTAAAGTAAAGGGAATCACATCTATCTGGGAAGACAGTATCAACCATGGGAAGCAGTGATCTGTTAAGTAACAACAACACTGAGATATACTATGAAGTAATGTGCCAGCTACAGAGTCTCAAAACTTTGTGATTGATGAACCAAATAAAGATCCATAGTTAGTAGGAACGTCTCAAAACATACTACTGATAACCTATCAGCCACCCAACTCAAAATTGTGGAATGCCTATGATCAAACATCTGATCGCAGTGTAGAAGCAGGAGGACACCATGATTACAGCAAATGCAATTGTCCAAAGTTGGTAGAGGACCTCCGACCAGAAAAGGTCAAATGAGATATCATTGTAAATCACTTCTAAAGTATTTCATCTGGAAAGCGCCTCAGGGATAAACCTGACCCTTAGCTCACTCTAAGAGGTTGGCCCTTCCTGAGCTATCTTGACCCAAAACGAATGCTTGATCAAGTTCATCTCAAGGACCAAGATAGTCAACGATCGTAGAGTCGAGGTTGAAGAGAACTCCACGATCGTAGTGCAACCTCGGCGATCGTGAAAGCGGACTCGATGATCGCAGTTTCTACAAGAGGATAATCCATTTCATGAGGAGCTTTCGATGTAAGACCCCAACTTTTTGAATAAAGATTAAATTTTCTCGAAATATATTTTTGAATATTATGGTGTGGATTTGATATAATGTTATAGTTGTGGGTAATATTTACAAATTTTGCAAAATACATGAAGTTGTTATATAATATTCGATTGGTGGGGAATATTCATTTTAACGAGGAATATTAAATACAACGACACAATCATTGGTGGACCCCACAGCGGAATTATTGTCGGATTGAAAGCGACAAAAACTTTATAAGAAAATAATGGCGGAAGTTTTACAGATTAAGCTGTTGAACTACACGGTAGTAAAAATACGATGTCTGGCGTGGTTGCATAGTAGTAGCACACGGTATTGATTATTGATGTTTACGTGAGAAGTCACTCGGTTATACTCAATTATTGCTCTGATAATTCTTTGCATCATATCTATCATATTATTGATTCAATTATTGTCACGATATCATCTGCATAAAATATTTTTTATTAAATCAATACTTGAGGCGACAAAGTTATTCATATTATAAATTTAAATATTTACAATGTCTAGAAGTTACATCGAGGAGAGGTTTGGTCACCTAATTGCATGCATGATAGGGAGAAATCCTTATTGGAAAGCCCCTCTTTCACAGGAGCGACTGGTTGATAAATATTGTGAGTTATAATATTAATGATGAATGTTGTTAGGAGTTGAATTTGGAGACTTGGACGTGATATTTGAGTCGGGAACGGCGAAATTAGTAAAAATAGTCTATAAACACAAAATTTTTTGGGATTCACTATTTGGTCGAAAAGTCGATAGTTGACTTTTTGGGAAAAATCAAACTTCAAAATTTCAAAATTTATATTTTTGATAAAAATAGTTTCATTATGTTGGAATTGTTTGTGTTAGTGAAAATCGACATTTATTAGATGATAATTGATGTCTAGGGTTATATTGATAAATCGGGTAATTTATCGGATAAATGAGCAATTAATTGCTACTAATTCACATGCTTATATAACTATTTGTTCACATATGTGTACTATTGAATCACATTATTTACTATTAGGGGAGTTGGTGCAAGATTGATAATACTTGCATGACTAAGTTAAAAATAGAGGTATAGATGGAGAGTCTTATCTTGTAATTCGTATTTTTCACATGATTATACTATTGATTCACATAATTGAACTATTGATTCACATTATTTACTATTAGGGGAGTTGGTGCAAGATTGATAATACTTGCGGGACTAAATTAAAAATAAAAGAAAAGTTGGAGGTATTGTCTTTGTAATTTTTGAGCCCCAAAAGCGTGCGATTATCGAAACTATATATTTTCCTATAAATAGAAGCTCATTCTTCCTTCATTTCTCACCAATTCACAAAAGCTTTAGAAGCGATTATTATAGAGAGAAATTATAGAGAAAAGAAGAGA
Organism: Panax quinquefolius; assembly: GCA_020205615.1. Taxonomy (NCBI): domain Eukaryota; kingdom Viridiplantae; phylum Streptophyta; class Magnoliopsida; order Apiales; family Araliaceae; genus Panax; species Panax quinquefolius. Next base: position 28,462,654 of record CM035166.1, read on the forward strand.
AATCTGCTACCTCCTTATTCCGGTATCCGATTTTTTTTCCAAGGTAGGGAATATTATTTTTTTAGGTAGAGAGTATTATTTCTTTCTTATCTATGAAGAGAACTTACATTATTCCATTCTTTATTATTACATTGGAATAACTTATACTTGTATCCATCATTGCTACCTATACTTGGTGAAATTCTTCATTGTTCCAGTTTCTTTATCATTACATTGGAATATCACATGCATGCGTTTCTACGGGGACTGATTTCATCTTTATTATTACATTTGGAATATCATATCATGCGTTTTCTCTGGGACTGATGCATCTTTGCACATCATTTTCATGTGGGACTGATTAAATCTTTATTATTACATTGGAATATCTTACATGCATGCGTTTCTGTGGGACTGATTAAGATTATTTATTATTACATTGGAATAACTTTTTTGTGTCTTGATCTATCGCATGCACTGGTGATTTCTTTTGTTATTCCATTCCTTATTATACTCGGTTGGTTAAAGTTTTGACTTCTATACTCCATGAAATTAGTGGAATATCCTTGATATTTGCACTTCATCGATATCTTTTCATGGAAATATTCTTACGAGCATTCTTGAATTTTACTACTACAAAGCGATATCATGTTGACAATTTGGGCGTTATTAGTTCTGGATAAAATAATTCTTGAACTTGTTTTATTGAATTCTTATATCATTGTCATCATCCTCATGTTTATATTTTGTTGAAAGTCATATGTGGCCTATAGTGCATAGATGGACTTGGTATGATTATGATCGGGGATTATTCGATTGTAATCATGGTAGTAATGTTACAAATGATGTGGTAAAAAGTCCTCATTGGCCCGTAGTGCATTGATGGGCGAGTTGTTGGCATGATCATGACCATTAATGAATACACAAATATTCTTGGCCGTAGTGCATGGATAATTGTGGTCGTGATACTAAAGAATATCCTTGGTAGTAGTGCGGGGGTGATTCGATGATGTGGATTATTTATTAAAATTTGAGTCCCGGTGATAAAAGTGATGAAAAACCTTCTAAATCATAAAAGATAGTAGATTTTATTCTCTACTTGACTCTTTTAATGGATTGCTTGTTCATTTATGAGTTAAACTTGATGGTTGTTATATTGTATCGGTTTAACAACTTTGTTGAAGGCTAACGATAATATATTACGCATTATCTTAGTCATAATATTTCCCTCTTGGGCTAGTTGAGCTCACCTTTTACTTTTATTGTTCTCTTTAGGAAATGAGAGCGTAGCGAGGGACTAGTCGGGAGCGAGTGGACGGACGGATGATAGCATTAGTAGTCCTCACTATATTATGAAATAGTGTGATAATAATTGTAATGAGGACTCCTTTTGAGTTTGTATAATCTCTAGTAGACAATATTTGTATTCAAACTCACGACTTATGTTTTGTCGTATTTTACGACGGTTGTATTATTAAGTTGTATTTGAATTTATGTACCATGTAAGTGGCGACCCAAGATGGGTGACGTATACCTAATTTTGGGGGCGTCACAGTTGGTATCAAAGCTTAGGGATATGATCCCTGGCTAAGATGTGAGACTAGAACTAGGAGGGGGAGGCGGGGAATTCGCCCGCTAGTATGACCTACCTAAGTTTATTTGGTATTTAATTGGTTGGTCGGAGTATATGGATAATATGTTGCATGTCAATTAACCCTTGTTTTGTGGCGGTATTTGAAAATGGCATCAGAGAATGTTGAGAACATCAATGGAGCACGAGGAGGCCGTTGAGTCTCCACGGATCAATAACCGAGGATAATGTGCATCATCGGAAGCGACAATCCTCATGCAAACAACAACTTGACCAAATGATGAGCGATGGAATGTTAGAGGCTTCATGCAATTCATGCGACATCGGTGAGAGCGGCTCACATCCAAAATGTAGGTGGAAACACTTGGAAACTCTCGGACGATCACCGCTAAGCAGATTCAAGGAGGCTGGGACCACGGAGTTTATTGGAGAGCAAAACCACTTAAAAGGTGAAGCATGGATAAAGCGAGATCACCAAGATATTTGATGTCTTGGGATGCTCAGAGAGCAAAAGGTTCCTTCGCCACCACCTTTGTATTGCGTGAAGAGGCGGATTCTTGGTGGGAATCGTAAAAGCGTACCTGACTGGCGCTTTTCAAGATGTCTTGGGAGAAGTTCAAGAGCTATTCAACGAAAAGTACTTTCCGAAAGTATTCATCACATGAAGGAGGTGGAGTTTATCAAGTTGGAACAAAACAATATGGCCAGTGTGTCTGATACGAGGCTAAATTTGTGGAGTTATCCGGTTTGCATCCCATTTGGTCGATAATGAGGGCGAATGATGCGAATGTTTTTAAGAGGTTTGAAAGCAGGAATACGTCGATATCTAATTTCTCATAAAGCGTGTTTGTACTTAGATGTTGTAAATAGGGCTCGATTATTGGGGCGCGATAGCGAGTCAGCGCAATGACGAGGGAAAGCGGTGACATCATGAAAATACCGGTGGTAACGATCGTGAAAGCGGTGACAACAAGCGTGGAGGAATCAACATGCGAAATGGTAACCACTTTGGTGGTAATCATGGCCAAGACGGTAAAATGGACATTTCAAGAAAAGGAGATTCAATAATGATGGAAAAGGCGTCGGCACACCACAGAAAGTGGTTAAGGAAGGAGAAGCGACCACCTATCATATGCTTCAAATGCGGAGGGGAGGGACATATCGGTCAAAGCTGCGATGATGCCATCAAAGCGTGTTATAATTATGGAAGAGAAGGTCACCTAGCCCGATTTTGTCGTTCACCAGAAGACAAGTTCGGCTAGGATGGAGGCACAAAGTAGTCCCGAGAAAAGTCAAAGCCGGTAGTGCAGAGGAGGCGTTTGTTGTGACCTCCCGGAAAGCAAGGAACGACGAGGTCATCACGGGTAAGCTTATCATAAACTCTAGTGAAGTCTATACCTTATTTGATCTGGGTTCTACCCATTTCTTTTATTTCTCCTACTTGCGCTCAGCGATTAAATTTGACTCAGGAGAAATTAGACTTTGACTTATCTGTTGAAACTCCATTAGGAGAAACCTTCATTACATCCATTGTTTATAAGTCTTGTTTGATTCAAATCGGTAGCATACGTTACTGTCGATCTTATCTCCTTAAAAATACTTGCATTTGGCGTGATTCTAGGGATTGATTGGTTAACTACTCATCATGCTAAAATTGATTGTTTTCGTAAGGTTGTTAGCTTTCATATTCCTAATAAACCTATTATGCGAATTCAAGCGACCAAACCATTAAAATCAATCACGGTCATCTCTCAAGCCATAAAGCTATTCGTTTATTGAAAAATGGATGTCAAGCTTTCTTAGCTCATATCGCGGATTTAAACAAAAAAAATCGTCGATTTGAAGGATATTTCTATTGTTAATAAATTTCTGGCGTATTCACTGAAGAACTTCTGGCCTACCCCAGGCGTGAAGTTGAATTTTGTATCGACCTTGAACCGGTACAAAACCCATTTCCAAAGCCCCATATCGAATGGCTCTATTGAACTTCGAGGAGTTAAAGACCCAATTACGAGGAATTGTTAGACATTGGTTTCATTCGTCTAATACGTCTCCTTGGGGTGCTCATTCTATTCGTGAAGAAGAAAGATGGGAGTATCGACTTTGTATTGATTATCGGGAGTTGAATCATGTCACCATCAAAAATAGGTACCCATTGCCACGTATTGATGACTGTTTGATCGATTACAAGGAGCACAATTTTTTCAAAGATCGATCTTAGTTACGGATATCATCATTTGAAGGTTAAAAGCGAGGATATTCAAAGGCGCCTTCGAGAACTTCGATGCGGGCATTATGAATTCTTAGTCATGTCTTTTGGATTGACTAATGCTCCTGCTTTGCCTTCATGGATATGATGAGCCAAGTATTCAAGGAATATTTGGATCACTTTGTGGTGTCGTCTTTATTGATGACATCCTTATTTATTCAAAAGTCGTGAAGATCATGAAGCAACACTTGAAAGGCGATACTCAAAAACCGTGAATATAAGCTTTATGCCGAGTTAAAGAAATACGAGTTACGGCTTGAGGAAGTAGCATTCCTTGGGCACGTAGTATCAAGTCATGGAATATCAGATTGACCCGTGAAGATTGAAGCTATTCAAAGTGGGAAGCAACCCAAATCGATGGCCGAAATCGTAGCTTTCTCGGTTTATTTGGTTATTATCGGAGATTTGTGGAAGGATTTTCTCGAATCGCTACTCCATTAACTTCGGTGACTCGGAAAGATCTGAAAGTTCGGTTGGGGCGAGGAATGTGAGAAGAGTTTTCAAGAACTCAAAAGGAGACTCATTTATTTTGTTACGACAATCCCATCGGTTCGGAGGATTTGTCATCTGATGATGCTTTGAGCAAAGGGTTAGGATGTGTTCTCATGCAACATGGGAAAGTCATAGCTTTATGCCTCAAGGCAACTCAAAGAATATGAGAGGAATTATCCTACTCATGATCTAGAGTTAGCATTTGTTGTCTTTCGCACTTAAAATTTGGAGGCATTACTTGTATGGAGAGAAAGTGGAGATCTTTACGGATCATAAAAGCCTCAAATATTTCTTCACTCAAAAGGAACTCAACATGCGACAACGGCGTTGGCTTGAGCTGTTGAAAGATTATGATCATACCATCGATACCATCTGGAAAAGCGAGCGTGGTAGGCGGCGCATTGAGTAGAAGATCATATCGAGTCTGAGTGCAATATTCACAACACAAAAGCCCATTTTGTGTGACTTGCAAAGGATGGAGATAGAGTTAAAGACTCGAGGGACCCATGTGATGATGGCGAATATCTGAGTAGAGCCGACTTTAATTGATAAAGTTAAAGTTGCTCAATTTCTGAGATCCGGGCTGATGCGTATGAGGAAGAAAGTGCAAGAAGGTCTTTATCTTAGGAAGCAAGAATCGATGAAGAAGGAATACTTGAGTCAACTCCGGACTTTGTGTTCTAACGACCACGATTTAAAGTATAAAATCATGATGGAGGCGCCTAACACACACCATTTGCAATCCATCACAGGAGTACCAAAATGTATCGTGATCTTTGACATACATTTTGGTGGAGCAATATATGAAGAGAGAGATAGCACTATTTATCTCAAGGTGTCTAATTTGTCAGCGAGTTAAAGCGGAGCATCAAGTACCAAAAGGTCCATTGCAACCACTTGAAATTCGAGAATGGAAGTGGGAGCACATTACCATGGATTTAAATTCTTGGTCTTCCCAAAGTTTCTCAAGGCGTAGATGCGATTTGGGTCATTGTTGATAGATTGACCAAAGTTTGCTCATTTCTTACTGCAAATCGAGAAACTTATACACTTGAGCGTCTTGCTCGTATGTACATAAATGAGGTTGTAAGATTGCATGGTATGCGGTATCCATAGTTTACGATCGAGACCCAAGATTCACTTCAAGATTTTGGGTTAGTTTGCAAAAAGCTATGGGCGCGATTTCTGATTTAGCTCGGCATATCATCCTCGAGACGGACGAGGCGGTCGGAGAGGACGATTCAAACTCTTGAAGATCTATTAAGACTACTGTGTCCTTGACTTCAAGGAAGTTGGGACAAGTTCTTACCATTGGTGGAGTTTTTTCTACAACAACGAGTTATCAAGCAAGTATTGGCATGGCTCCATTTGAGGCGTTGTATGGAAGAAAGTGTCGTTCTCGGTATCTTTGGGATGAGGTGGGTGAAGCAGCGTTGTTGGGACGAGAGTTGATGCGTATGACTACGAAAAAGATTCAAATGATCAAACAACGTATAAAAACCTCACAAGATCGACAAAAGAGTTATCTTGATCTTCATCGAAAGGGCGTAGAATTCGATATTGGAGATCGTGTGTTGTTACGTGTTGCTCCATGGAAAGGAGTTACAAGATTTGAAAGAGAGGAAAGCTCGATCCTCGATTCATTGGCCCATTTTAATCCTCGATCGAGTAGGAAGCGTGTGGCTATAGACTTGCGTTTACTTGCCAAGTATGTCTCGTGTTCATAACGTTTTTCACATATCCATGTATTACGTAAATATGTGAAAGACCCGAACCACATTATTGAGTTAGAACCAGGACGAAATAGAGGAAGATTTAACGTATGAAGAGGTTCTGTTAAAATCTTGGATAAGAAGGAACATATTCTACGCTCGAGGTTATACCTCAAGTCAAAGTTTTGTGGAGAAACCACGATGTTGAGGAAATGACACAGGGAGTTAGAATCGAAATGAAATCAAAGTATCCTCACCTCTTTGACATACCAGTGCGCACCCTAATTTCGAGGATGAAATTTCATAAGAAGGGAGGTTGTAAGACCCCAACTTTTGAATAAAGATTAAATTTTCTCGAAATATATTTTTGAATATTATGGTGTGGATTTGATATAATGTTATAGTTGTGGGTAATATTTACAAATTTTGCAAAGAAATGTAAGTTGTTATATAATATTCGATTGGTGGGGAATATTCGTTTTAACGAGGGAATATTCGTACAATGGCACAATCATTGGTGGACCCCCACAAGCGAAATTATTGTCGGATTGAAAAGCGACAAAAATACTTTATGAAAATAACGGTGGAAGTTTTACAGATTAGCTTGTTGAACTACCGGTAGTAAAAAAATCTGCGATGTCTGGCGTGGTTGCGTAGTAGCACACGGTATTGATTATTGATGCTTACGTGAAGTCACTCGGTTATACTCGATTATTGCTACGATAATTCTTTGCATCATATCTATCGTATTATTGATTTGATTATTGTCACGATATCATCTGCATAAAATGTTTTTTATTAAATCAATACTTGAGATGACAAAGTTATTCATATTATAAATTTCAATATTTACAATGTCTAGAAGTTACATCGAGGAGAGGTTTGGTCACCTAATTAATTGCGCTTGATAGGAGAAATCCTTATTGGAAAGCCCCTCTTTCACAGGAGCGACTTTGGTTGATAAATATTGTGAGTTATAATATTAATGATGAATGTTGTTTGGAGTTGAATTTTGGCAGCAGACGTGATATTTGAGTCCGAACGACGAAATTAGTAAAAATAGTCTATAAACACAAAATTTTTAGGATTCACTATTTGGTCGAAAAAGTCGGCAGTTGACTTTTTTGGGAAAAATCAAACTTTGAAATTTCAAAATTTATATTTTTGATAAAAATAGTTTCATTATGTTGGAATTGTTTGTGTTAGTGAAAATCGACATTTATTAGATGATAATTGATGTCAGGGGTTATATTGATAAATCGGGTAATTTATCGGATAAATGAGCAATTAATTGCTACTAATTCACATGCTTATATAACTATTTGTTCACATATGTGTACTATTGAATCACATTATTTACTATTAGGGGAGTTGGTGCAAGATTGATAATACTTGCATGACTAAGTTTAAAAATGGAGGTATAGATGGAGGTCTTATATTGTAATATGTATTTTTCACATGATTATACTATTGATTCACATAATTGAACTATTGATTCACATTATTTACTATTAGGGGAGTTGGTGCAAGATTGATAATACTTGCGAGGACTAAATTAAAAATAAAAGAAAAGTTGGAGGTATTGTCTTTGTAATTTTTGAGCCCCAAAAGCGTGCGATTATCGAAACTATATTTTCCTATAAATAGAAGCTCATTCTTCCTTCATTTCTCACCAATTCACAAAAAGCTTTAGAAGCGATTATTATAGAGAGAAATTATAGAGAGAAAGAAGAAGAAATACGCTACCTCTTTATTCGATATCGAGCTTTTTTTCAAGGTAGGGAATATTATTTTTGTAAGGTAGAGAGTATTATTTCTTTCTTATCTATGAAGAGAACTTACATTATTCCATTCTTATTATTACATTGGAATAACTTTTGTATCTGTGAGCTACCCTATACTTGGTGAAATTCTTACATTGTTCCATTCTTTATCATTCATTTGGAACATCACATGCATGCATGCTTGGGACGTTAAAATCTTTATTCTACATTGGACTGCATTTTTTCATGGACTGTCTTTATTATTACATTGGAATATCACATGCATGCGTTTCATGGGGACGATTAAATCTGGGACTGATTGGAATAAATCTTTATTATTCTATTGGAATATCACATATCACATGCATTTTTCTGTGGGACTGATTCCGTCTTTATTATTACATTGGAATATATCACATGCATGCGTTTTCTGTGGGACTGATTTCATTATTTATTATTACATTGGAATAACTTTTGCTGTATGCGATCTATCGCATGCCTGGTGATTTCTTTTGTTATTCCATTCCTTATTATACTCAGTTGGTTAAAGTTTTGACTTCTATACTCCATGAAATTAGTGGAATATCCTTGATATTTGCGCTTCATCGATATCTTTTCATGGAAATATTCTCTTGAGCATTCTTGAATTTTACTCTACAAGCGATGTATCATGTTGACAATTTGGGCGTTATTAGTTCTGGATAAAATAATTCTTGAACTTGTTTTATTGAATTCTTATATCATTGTCATCATCCTCGTGTTTATATTTTTGTTGAAAGTCATACATGGCCTATAGTGCATAGATGGACTTGGTATGATTATGACGAGGGATTATTTGGTGTAATCATGGTAGTAATTTTACAAATGATGTGGTAAAAGTCCTCATTGGCCCGTAGTGCATTGATGGGACGATTGTTGGCATGATCATGACCATTAATGAATACCACAAAATTCTTGGCTTGGCCCGTGGTGCATGGATAATTGTGGTCGTGATATAAAGAATATCCTTGGTAGTAGTGCGAGGGTGATTCGATGATGTGGATTATTTATTAAAATTTGAGTCCAATGATAAAAGTGATGAAAAACCTTCTAAATCATAAAAGATAGTAGATTTTATTCTCTACTTGACTCTTTTAATGGATTGCTTGTTCATTGCTGATTAAACTTGATGGTTGTTATATTGTATCGTTTTAACTTTGTTGAAGGCTAACGATAATATATTACGCATTATCTTAGTCATAATATTTCCTCTTTGGGCTAGTTGAGCTCACCCTTTTACTTTTATTGTTCTCTTGAGGAAATGAGAGCGTAGCGAGGGACTAGTCGGGGAGCGGAGTGTGGCGGACGGATGATAGCATTAGTAGTCCTCACTATTTTGTGAAATAGTGTAATAATAATTGTAATGAGGACTCCTTTTGAGTTTGTATAATCTCTAGTAGACAATATTTGTATTCAAACTCACGACTTATGTTTTGTCGTATTGTATTATTAAGTTGTATTTGAATTACGTTGTATTATTAAGTTGTATTTGAATTTATGTACCATGTAGTGGCGACCTACTTAAAGATGGGTGATTAAATGTATACCTAATTTTGGGAAAATAGGTTAACACTCCGAGCCTTACCAAATTACAGTTAGCCATCTCTCATAGACTCCTCTAAATCATATACCCATATTCCTCGAACTATTCAAATGGCAGATTGGTGAGTAATCACTGGCATTCAGCTCGGAACCAAGTCATTTGAAAAATACGAAAAGAAGTTCAGAGACATTCTCGAGCTTGTAAAGAAAGCTGGATTCTCAGAATGCCTTGAGGCTAACACTTGAGTATATGTCAACCTGGTTAAAGAGTTCTACTCAAATGTCTCCATAAACTCCGGAACCCTTTCTACCAAGGTCAAAGGTTAGTCTCTAAAGCTGAAATCTTCTGACCTCAATCAATGCTTAGGTTTTCCTGACCAAGGAATGAAGAGCCTTGATGATATCAATACGGAACAAGCAAAGGAGATCATGAGGTACCAAAGAAACCCTAGTCTAAAGGACATGAAGAAGAAGGAGTTTCCAGAGGAATACGAGTTCCTTGCTGAAATAGTTGGAAAATGCATACTGTGCAAGGACACTGCACATGACACGGTGCTTGATCAGCAGTTGAAGATAATGTCAGCAATAGTTCTGAAGAAACATATTAACTTTGGAGTTATCCTATTTGACCAAATCTCCAAGTGGGTAGAAAAGGCTGAGCTAAAGAAGTCTACAGAAAAACCTCCGACAAAGATGTTTCATGGAAGACTACTAAGCATTGTAATAAAGAAGAAGCCAGGAGACAAGATCAAGGATGATGAAGGAGAGCCTATGAATGTTCACAAAGTGATGTCTCCACAATTATTTGTAAATTGGAAGAAAACCCCCAAGGAGAACCGAAGGCTGACAACTGGGAGTAGCAGCAGGGCCTCTGTAAAGAAGAGGAAGGCAGAAGAGGCAGAAAGCTCTGAATCTGATGATTCTGTACCAATAACAACCACACCAGCCAAGAAGAAATCCAGAGGTGTGAAGAAAACCAAGGCCCCACCAAGGAGTCTCTCCATCAAAGACAAGGTTGAAGAAGAAAGAGCCTTAACTGCTGAAACCACAAAGAGGAGAAGTAACAGATTACTTCAAGGGCCATCCAGCAAGAAAGCTAAGATGGAAAACAAGCCAGCCTCCATTTCCCAAGAAAGTGCATCTGATGGAGAAGAGGAGGATGTAAAGTCAGCAGAAGAAAAAGAGACAGATGTCAAGGCTGAGTCCAGTAATGAAGGTGAAGCTAGAATAATAGAAGAAATTGCAGCATCTGTTGATGAAGAATAGATTCAAGATGACCCAACTCCATCCCCAAATGCAAATGCCCCAACAAGCCCAGATGATGGGTCAAAGGATGTTGTTTCTAAAGAAGAAGAACGTGCCCTTTCCAATCCTGAAAGCCTCCATGAAGAATCAAAGGGTGATGAGTTCATAGAAGAAGGGACTGCCCCTATCAGTACTAAACCTCAAGGAAGCTCATCTAATGAACCAAAAGCTTCTGAGTCTGAAGAGGAAGAAGAGTCTGACTCTCCCAAAATTGAACCTCCAAGAAGAAGAAAGAGCTACAAACTGCAAGCAAAATTTACCTCTAAAAGGAGCAGTGATCACTCCAATGCCATCATTGAACTAAGTGATGATGAGTTTGTATCAAAGGATGAAAGGGCTAAAGATGGAACCAGTGGTGAAGAAGATGAATCAGAGGAAGATCTTGCTGAAGAAGTTTCTGAAAATGAAATGCAACAAGAAGGATTCACTGGTGGAAATGATCAAGATGGTTCAGGCTCTGAAAAAGAAGAAATGGAAAATGAGTCCAATTCTGAAAATTAGGAATCAGAGGAACCAGAACTCTATCCTGTCCTCTCTCCAGTAAAATTCACCAGGAGAATAGTGGTAGAAGTCTTGAATGAACCACCAGAAACACCTCCAAAAATATGGGTGAACAATGGAGATGAGCAGCTCAAGGTGGTAAGAATGACTACCTTTGATATAGCTAAAAACTGGAACAACATGGAGCTAGACTGCACGACCATTCTCTATAATCCTGATGACTTGCTGATGAGATGGTTCTTCCGGTGGATGCCATGGCTAAAGGCCCATACTGAAAGAGATGGAAGCTACTTCAGCTGGTGCTACTCTCATTTTCCAAGCATGGAGCTGGTGGCACAAAACTTCCCAAGGGTAAAGAGTTTTGCTACAAAGATGATCACAAACAAGCCCCAATTCAAAGTCTATCGGCATGTTGGAAATCACTATATTCCCCATGATCGTAGAGTGGACTCCCAAGGGAAAAGGATCATGACCAAGGAGATGATCGTAGAGTCTGTTCACTCTACTAGTGATGGTGTTCAAGTTCAAAACCAAAAGTCTCCATCTGCTCAAGCACTACTGACAGACATTCCTTCATCCTCAACGAGCGATTAGAACTCAACGATTCTTCATATTCTCAACACCTTTGAAAATATGTCCAAGAACGCAGATCGTAGAGTTCAATCTAATGCTCGACAGGAGGCTGCTCAACCAGATAATCAAGTATATGTGGAGAAGGAGCTGATAAAAAACTCTGATGAACTGAGTGAGAAAATATCTCTATTCATTGAAGAGTCACAGAAGTTGACAACAGCAGGAGATATTTTATTCCAGAACAAGCTTTAAGCCACTATGGCTGATGTATCTCTCAAACTCATAGAGAGAGATAACATCTATCTGAAGGCCATACAGATCAAAAGGCAGAAGCTCTACGAGCTCAAAAGGCCAATGAAGAGTAGATCCAAGTCCTCTTTGACAATGATTGTGTCGTCGTACGAATATTCCCTGTTAAAACGAATATTCCCCGACCAATCGAATATTATATAACCACTTGTTTACTTTGCAAAATTTGTAAATATTACCCACAACTATAAAATTATATCAAATCAACACCATAATATTCAAAAATATAATTCGAGAAAATTATTCTTTATTCATAAAAGTTGGGGTCTTACAACCTCCCCTTCTTATGAAATTTCGTCCTTGAAATTAGGGTACATACCTGGTATGTCGAAGAGATGAGGATACCTTGATTTCATCTCAGATTCTAACTCCCAATTCATTTCCTCCACATCGTGGTTTCTCCACAAAACTTTGACTTGAGGTATAACCTTGGAGCGTAGAACATGATCCTTCTTATCCAAGATTTTAACAAGTAACTCTTCATACGTTAAATCTTCCTCTATCTCGTCTGGTTCTAACTCAATAATGTGGTTCGGGTCTTTCACATATTTACGTAACATAGATATGTGAAAAACATTATGCATAGGAGACATACTTGGCGGTAAGGCAAGTCTATATGCCACAGTTCCCACTCGCTCGAGAATTAAAAATGGGCCAATGAATCGAGGATTGAGCTTTCCTCTCTTTCCAAATCTCATAACTCCTTTCCATGGAGCAACATGTAACAACACATGATCTCCAATATCGAATTCTACGTCCTTTCGATGAAGATCAGCATAACTCTTTTGTCGATCTTGTGAAATTTTTATACGTTATCGGATCATTTGAATCTTTTCTGTAGTCATAAGTACCAATTCCGGTCCCAACAACATTTCTTCACCCACCTCATCCCAGCATACTGGAGAACGACACTTTCTCCCATACAATGCCTCAAATGGAGCCATGCCAATACTTGCTTGATAATTGTTGTTGTAGGAAAACTCCACCAATGGTAAGAACTTGTCCCAACTTCCTTTGAAGTCAAGGATATAGAGTTTTAATAGATCTTCAAGAGTTTGAATAGTCCTCTCCGACTGCCCGTCCGTTTGAGGATGATATGCCGAGCTAAATAATAAATCCGTGCCCATAGCTTTCTGCAAACTAACGCAAAATCATGAAGTGAATCTTGGGTCTCGATCAGAAACTATGGATACTGGCATACCATGCAGTCTTACAATCTCATTTATGTACATAAGAGCAAGACGTTCAAGTGTATAAGTTTCTCGTATAGATAAGAAGTGAGCAGACTTGGTTAATCTATCAACAATGACCCAAATTGCATCTATGCCTTGAGAAACCTTGGGAAGACTTATTTGCCTGAGGATTGTCGCCTTCCTGATGCACATTGTTCTAGTTATTGATCTGTGGAGACTCAACGGTCTCCTGTGCTCCATTGATGTTCTCAACATTCTCGGATGCCATTTTCAAATACTGCCACAAAATAAGGGTTAATTGACATGCAACATATTATCCATATACTCTGACCAACCAATTAAATACCAAATAAACTTAGGTAGGTCATACTTGCAAAGGAATTCCCCGTCTCTCCACTCCTAGTTCTAGTCTCACATACTAGCCAGGGATCATATCCCTAAGCTTTGATACCAACTGTGACGCCCCCAAAATTAGGTATACATTACCCATCTTGAGTCGCTTGTACATGGTATGTAATTCAAATACAACTTAATAATGTTTATGTCGTGTACAATGTGACAAAACATAAGTTGTGAGTTTGAATACAAATATTGTCTACTAGAGATTATACAAACTCAAAAGGTGTCCTCATTACAATTATTATCACACTATTTTATAGAATAGTGAGGACTACTAATCTTTGCTATCCGTAAAGTCACTCCATTCCCCGACTAGTCCTTGCTACGTTCTCATTTCTTCAAGAGAACAATAAAAGTAAAAAGGTGAGCTCAACTAGCCCAAAGAGAAAATATTATGACTAAGATAATGCGTAATATATTATCGTTAGCCTTGACAATTGTTAAAGCGATACAATATAACAACCATAAAGTTTAAGCTGCGGTAGAACAAGAAATCCATTAAAAGAGTCAAGTAGAGAATAAAATCTACTATCTTTTATGATTTAGAAGGTTTTCATCACTTTTATCATTTGGGACTCGGCTTAATAAATAATCCACATCATCGAATCACCCCCGCACTACTACGGCCAAGGATATTCTTTTAGTATCACGACCATAATTATCCACGCACTCACGGGCCAAGAATATTTGTGTATTCATTAATGGTCATGATCATGCCAACAATCGCCCATCAATGCACTACAGGGCCAATGAGGACTTTTACCACATCATTTGTAACATTATGGTCATGATTACAAGAATAATCCCTTATCATAATCATACCAAGTCCATCTATGCACTATAGGCCACAGTTGACTTTCAACAAAATATAAACATGAGGATGATGACAATGATATAAGAATTCAATAAAACAAGTTCAAGAATTATTTTATCTAGGAACTAATAACGTCCAAATTGTCAACATGATACTGCTTTGTAGAGTAAAATTCAAGAATGCTCAGAAGAATATTTCCATGAAAAGATACTGGATGAAGCACAAATATCAAGGATATTCCACTAATTTCATGGAGTATAGAAGTCAAAACTTTAACCAACTGAGTATAATAAGGAATGAAATAACAAAAGAAATCACCAGGCATGCGATAGACCGTACATGCAGGTTATTCCAACAGAATAATAAATAACGGAATCAGGTCTGACGTAAAATGCACAAACAGGATATTCTAATAGAATAATAAAGACGGAATCAGGTCCGGCGTAAAACGCACAGATAGGATATTCCAACAGAATAATAAAGACGGAATTAGGTCCGGCGTAAAACACACAGACAAGATATTCCAATAGAACAATAAAGACGGAACTAGATTAGGCGTGAGAACGCATGCATGTGATGTTCCAAATGAATGATAAAGAATGGAACAATGTAAGAATTTCACCAAGTATAGGGTAGCTCACTGCGTATCTGGGTTATTCAATGTAATAATAAGAATGGAATAATGAAGTTCTCTTCATAGATAAGAAAGAAATAATACTCCCTACGAGTACAACAAATAATATTCCCTACCTTGGAAAAACTGGATACTGGAATAGTGAGGTAGCAGAATTCTCTTCTTCTTTCTCTCTATAATTTCTCTATATAATAATCGCTCTAAAGCTTTTGTGAATTGGTGAGAAATGAAGGAAGAATGAGCTTCCATTTATAGGAAAATATAGTTTCGATAATTGCACGTTTTGGGGCTCAAAAAATTACAGTACAATACCTCCAACTTTTCTTTTATTTTTAATTTAGTCCTGCAAGTATTATCAATCTTTCACCAACTCAACTAATAGTAAATAATGTGAATCAATAGTACACATATGTTAATAAATAGTTATATAAGCATGTGAATTAGTAGCAATTAATTACTCATTTATCCTATAAATTAGCCGATTTATCAATATAACCCCTAGACATCAATTATCATCGGAATAAATGTCGATTTTCACTAACACAAACAATTCTAATATAATGAAACTATTTTTATCAAAAATATAAATTTTGAAATTTCGAAGTTTGACTTTTCTCGAAAAAGTCAACTGTTGATTTTTTACCAAATAGTGAATCCTGGAAAATTTTGTGTTTATAGACTATTTTTACTAATTTCGTCGTTCCGGACTCAAATATCACGTCCGCGTCTCCAAATTCAACTCCGAAAAACATTCATCATTAATATTATAACTCACAAAATTTATCAACCAGGTCGTTCCCAGGAAAGATGGGGCTTTCCAATAAGGATTTCTCCTTATTATTAGCGCTTGATTAGGTGACCAAACCTCTCGATGCCAGAACTTCTAGACATTGTAAATATTGAAATTTATAATATGAATAACTTTGTCATCTCAAGTATTGATTTAATAAAAACATTTTATCACGGATGATCTTGTGACAATAATTGAATCAATAATATGATAGATATGATACAACAATTCATGCAAAGAATAATTGAGTATAAGTGAGTGACTTCTCACGTAAGCATCAATAATCAATACCGTAAAGTGCTACTATGCAACCACACGACATCGTACTTTTACTACGGTAGTTCAACAGTTAACAGTAAAACTTTCGTAGTTATTTTCATAAAGTATTTTTGTCAGCGTTTTCTCAATCCGACAATAATTCCGTTGTGGGGTCCACCAAAGATTGTCTTGGTTATCGAATATTCCCTGTTAAAACGAATATTCCCCGACAAATCGAATATTATATAACAACTTGCGTTCTTTGCAAAATTTGTAAATATTACCCACAACTATAACATTATATCAAATCCACACCATAATATTCAAAAATATATTTCGAGAAAATTTAATCTTTATTCAAAAAGTTGGGGTCTTACACAGCTAAACCGAGAAAGCTACATACTTCGGTCACTGATTTAGGTTGTTCCCAGCTTTGAATAGCTTCAATCTTTGCCGAGTCAACATATATTCCATGACTTGATACTATGTGCCCAAGGAATGCTACTTCCTCCAGCCAGAACTCGCATTTCTTCAACTTGGCATAAAGCTTGTATTCACGAAACTTTTGGAGTGTCAGCCTCAAGTGTTGCTCATGATCTTCACGGCTTTTGGAATAAATAAGTATGTCATCAATAAAGACGACCACAAAGTTATCCAAATATTCTTTGAATACTCGGTTCATTATATCTATGAAGGCAGCAGGAGCATTAGTCAATCCAAAGGACATGACTAGGAATTCATAATGCCCGTACCGAGTTCTGAAAGCCGTATTTGGAATGTCATTAGTTCTAATCTTCAATTGGTGATATCCAGAATGAAGATCAATCTTTGATAAGAATTTGGCTCCTTGCAACTGGTCAAACAGGTCATCAATACGTGCAATGGGTTTCTCTTTTTGATGGTGACATGATTCAACTCCCGATAATCAATACAAAGTCGCATACTCCCATCTTTCTTCTTCACGAATAGAACAGGAGCACCCCAAGGAGACATACTAGGACGAATGAAACCAATGTCTAATAATTCCTGCAATTGGGTCTTTAACTCCTGAAGTTCAATATGAGCCATTCGATATGGGGCTTTGGAAATGGGTTTTATACCAGGTTCAAGGTCGATACAAAATTTAATTTCACGCTCTGGGGGTAGGCCAGGAAGTTCTTCAGAGAATACATCAGGAAATTTATTAACAATAGAAATATCGTTCAAAACTGACGTATTTTTGTTTAAATCTGTGACATGAGCTAAGAAAGCTTGACATCCGTTTTTCAATAAACGGATAGCTTTATGGCTTGAAATGACCGTGATTTATTTTAATGGTTTGGTCGCTTGAATTCACATAATAGGTTGATTAGGAATATGAATACTAACAACCTTACGAAAATAATCAATTTTTATATGATGAGTAGTTAACCAATCAATCCCTAGAATTACGTCAAACGCAAGTATTTTTAAAGAAATAAGATCGACAGGTAATGTGCGGTTACTGATTTGAACCAAAGAAGACTTATAAACAGTGGATGTAATAAAGGTTTCTCCCAACAGAGTTTTCATAGATAAGTCAAAGTCTAATTTCTCCGGAGTCAAATTTAATCGTTGAGCGCAAGTATGAGAAATAAAAGAATGGGTTGAACCGGTATCAAATAAAGTATAGACATCGTTAGAGTTTATGATAAGCTTACCCGTGATGACCTCATTCGGGTTCCTTGCTTTCTGGGAGGTCACAACAAACGCTTTTCCTTGCACTACCGGCTTTGACTTTTCTAGGACGGCCTTTGGTGCCTCCATCCTAGCTGAACTTGTCTTCGGTGAGTGACAAAATCGGGCCAAGTGACCTTCTCTTCCACAATTATAGCATGCTTTGGATGGCATCACGCAGTTTGGACTGATGTGTCCCTCCCCTCCGCATTTGAAGCATATGATAGGTGGTCGTTCTCCTTCCTTAACAACGGGTCAAAAGTCTTTGACGTCTTTCCATCATTGTTGAATCTCCTCTTCTTGAAATGTCCATTCTTATTATTTTGGCCCTGATTACCACCGAAGTGGTTACCATTTCTGATCTGTTGATTCCCTCAACGATTGTTGTAACCGCTTCGATGACTGCTCTCACTGGTGTTATCATTTTGTCGGCTGCTCTCTTTTGGTTGCGTTGACTCGTTATCGTGCTCCACTAATTGAGCCCTATTTTCAACATCTGAATACAAACACAGTTTATGAGAAATAAGATGTTGACGTACCTCCGGCTTCAAACCTCTTAAAAATATCCGCGTCATTCTCTTTTCATTATCCACCAAGTGGGACGCAAACCGGGACAACTCGGCAAACTTGGCTTTGTACTGCGACACGGTCATATTATTTTGCTCCAACTTGATGAATTCTACCTCTTTTATATGACGAATACTTTCGAGAAAGTACTTGTCGTTGAATAGTTCTTGGAACTTTTCCCAAGACATCTTTAGTGCGGCAGGTTGAGCACGCTTTACCGATTCCCACCAGTATTCTGCCTCTCCTCGCAACATAAAGGTGGCAAAGGAAACCTTTTGCTCCTCGGAGCATCCCAAGACATCAAATATCTTGGTGATTTGCTTTATCCATGCTTCCGCCTTAAGTGGTTTTGGCTCTCCAATAAACTCTTGTGGTCTCAGCTCCTTAAACTATTTAGCGGTGACCGTCCGAGAGTTTCCAGTGTTTCCACCTACATTTTGGACAGGAGCCGCTCTCGCCAGCTGTTGCATGAATTGCATAAAGCCTCTAAACATTCCATCATTCATCATTTGGTCAGTGTTGTTGTTTGCATGAGGATTGTCGCCTTCCTGATTCACATTATCCTGATTATTGATATGTGGTGAATCAACGATGCTCTGTGCTCCATTGCTATTCTCAACATTCTCGGATGTCATTTTCGAGATCATCGCCACAAAACAAAAGGTTAATTGACATGTAACATATTATCCCTATATTTTGGACCGAACAATTAAATACCAAAAAAAACTTAGGTAGGTCATACTAGCGAAGGAATTTCCCGTCTCTCCCTCCTAGTTCTATTCTCACATCTTAGCCGGGGATCATATCCCTAAGCTTTGATACCAACTGTGACGCCCCCAAAATTAGGTATACATCACCCATCTTGAGTCGCCAGATATATGGTACAAAATTCAAATACAACTGTCGTGTACAATACGACAAAACATAAACTGTGAGATTGAATACAAATATTATCTACTAGAGAGTATACAAACTCAAAAGGAGTCCTCATTATAATTATTATCACACTATTTCACAGAATAGTGAGGACTACTAATGCACCATCTAGGACCATCACTCTATTCCCCGACTAGTTCCAGCCCACGCCTCATTTCAAGAGAAACGTTGAAAGAAAGGGTGAGCTCAACTAGCCCAGTAAGAAATATTATGACTAAGATAATGCAGAATAATTTATCGTTAGCCTTCAATAGTGTTAAACTGATAAAATATAATAACAATCAAGTTTAACTGCAGTGGAACAAGCAATCCATTAGAAGAGTCAAGTAGGGAACAAAATCTACTATCTTCTATGATTTAAAAGGTTTTTCATCACTTTTATCGCTGGGACTCAGCTTAATAAATAATCCACATCATCGAATCACCCCTGTACTACAGCCAAGGATATTCTTTAGTATCACAACCACAAATTATCCATACACTACGGCCAAGGACATTCGTGTATTCATCAATGGTCATGATCATGCCAACAACTGTCCATCAATGCACTACGGGCCAATGAGGACTTTTACCACATCATTTGTAACATTACGGTCATGATTACACCAAATAATCCTCGGTCATAATCATACCAAGTCCATCTATGCACCATGCACCACGGATGACTTTCAACAAAATATAAACATGAGGATGATGACAATGATATAAGAATTCAATAAAACAAGTTCAAGAATTAATTTATCTAGGAACCGATAACGTCCAAATTGTCAACATGATATCGCTTTGTAGAGTAAAATTCAAGAATGATCGGAAGAATATTTCCATGAAAAGATATTGGATGAAGCGCAAATATCAAGGATATTCCACTAATTTCATGGAGTATAGAAGTCAAAGTTTTAACCAACCGAGTATAATAAAGAATGGAATAACAAAAGAAATCACCATGCATGCGATATAGACCGCACAAACAAAGTTATTCCAATGTAATAATAAATAACGGAATTCGGTCCGTACAGTAAAAGCATGCAGATGAGGATATTCCAATGTAATAATAAAGAATGGAACTGTGTCCGGCAGAAACGCGCGCAGACGAGGATATTCGACAAAATAATAAATAATGGAACCAGTCCCACAGAGGCGTAACGCCTTGTGCACGTGATATTCCAATGAATAATAAAGAATGAAATAATGGAAGAATTTCACCAAGTATAGGTAGCTTCATGCATACAAAAGTTATTCCAATGAATAATAAATAATGAAATAACAGAAGTTCTCTTCATGAATACAAAAGAAATAACACCCCTTACCATAAAAGAAACTGAATATAAGAGTAGAGAAGTAGCAGAATACTTTTCTATAGTTTCTTTATAACTTTTCTCTCTAGAGTTTCATTGAATTTGTAAGAAATAATGAAGGAATGAGCTTCAATTTATAGAAGAATAGACTGCATAGTAACTAACTTATGAACGGTTCAGATTGATTTACTTTTAAAACTTTAAACCAGCGATCCATATTGATTTACTATTATAACTATCCACCAGCGGTCCATATTGATTTATTATTATATCTTCAACCAACGGTCTGAAAAATTAGCACATCTCCTCATGGAATAATATTGTACCCAAAAATAATTTGGACAGAACAGAAATATATTTTACGGGTGAATAGTACTCCGTGAATAGTAACTTATAAATAGTAATTCATGAATAGTAACTCATTAATAGTAACTCGTTAATAGTAACTCGTGAATAGTAACTCGTGAATAGTAACTCATGAATAGTAACTCGTGAAAAGTAACTCGTGAATAGTACTCTGTCACGAAAAGTGTCCTGAATACCCGATTGAACAATATATCCTCCAGACATCAATTATTATCGAAACAAATGTCGATTCCCACTAACACAAATAATTCCAACACTATAAAATTCATCTTTAATCAACACGAACTTATTCATCATTAATATTATAATTCACAATATTTAACAACCAGGTCGTTCCCAGGAAAGAGGTGGCTTTCTGATAAGGATTTCTCCTTATTGGCGCGCAATTAGGAGACCAAACCTCTCCTTGACAGAACTTCTAGACATTGTCAATATTGCAAATAATAATATGAATAACTTTGCCGTCTCAATCATTAATTTAATAATATATCATATTATGCAGATGTTACTGTAACAATAATTGAATCAATAATATGAGAGATATGATGCAGCAATTACTGTAGCAATAATTGAGTATAACTGAGTGACTTCCCACGTAAGCATTAATAATCAATACTGCAGTAGCATCTTCATTGTAACTACGCAGTATTCATCGTACTTTTACACCGGGTGTTTCAACAGTTAACGGTAAAACTTCTGCCGTTATTTTCATAAAGTATTTTTGCCATTTTCTAACTACAACAATACTTCTGTTGTGGGGTCCACCAATGATTGTGCCATCGTACGAATATTCCCTGTTAAAATGAATATTCCCCGACCAATCGAATATTATATAACCACTTGCTTACTTTGCAAAATTTGTAAATATTACCCACAACTATAACATTATATCAAATCAACACCATAATATTCAAAAATATAATTCGAGAAAATTATTCTTTATTCATAAAAGTTGGGGTCTTACAAGTGACACATCAGTCCAAACTGTGCGCAGCAGTCCAAAACGTGTTACAATTATGGAAGAGAAGGTCACCTAGCTCAATTTTGTCATACAGGGAAGCCAAGTCAAGCAGGGATGGAAGCACCAAAGGCCGTCCTAGAAAAGTCAAAACCAGTAGTTCAAGGGAGAGCATTTGTCGTGACCTCCCAGAAAGCAAGGAACCCAAATGAGGTCATCACGGGTAAGTTAATCATAAACTCTAGCGAAGTCTATACCTTTATTTGATAATTGGGTTCTACCCATTCTTTTATTTCTCCTACTTGCGCTCAACGTTTAAATTTGACTCTGGAGAAATTAGACTTAACTTATCTATTGAAACTCTGTTGGGAGAAACCTTCATTACATCCACTATCTATAAGTCTTGTTTGGTTCAAATCGGTACCCTCAAATTACCCGTTGATCTTATTTCCTTAAAAATACTTGCATTTGACGTGATTCTAGGGATTGATTGGTTAACTATTCATCATGATAAAATCGATTATTTTCGTAAGGTTGTTAGCTTTCATATTCCTAACCAGCCAATTATGCAAATTCAAGCGACCAATGTTAGGTTTGTAATATTCAATAACGCAATCAAATTGCATAAAAGTACGAAAGCGTGTAAAAATCAGAGTTTCAAAAATTTACAAACCATATACCCGGATCACCCTTTATGCACAATTATTAATTAAACGAAGAATAAGAAATTATGAAATCATACCCTTAGAGAAACGAGCTTCCTCTCAAAATGCAGAGTTCACCTCCTACTTTCCGCGATCTCCCTGAATCCCCGGGTTTGGTTCCTTCCTTTGATCAACGTTAGCCACCCATGTGTTTGGCCTCTAGAGGTGATCTACCAAGGAAGAATAGGAATTCAAGAAGAAGGGGTATTGGCTCAAACCCTAGTTTTTCCTATCTCTATAGAAAAAGGGCGTACTCTCCAACAAATTGGAATTATGTCGTTGTAAAAGTCAACAACCACCCCCACCCATAATAAGACTCCTCTTATTTATTGATGTGGGCAACCCTCCTTAACAATTAAGAAATTGGGTTTTATTTAATTAATTAAATTCTTTTAATTAATTAGGCTCCCTAATCTTATTAGGGATAATTAATTAAACTCTTTTAATTAATTTAACCTCCTAATCTTATTAGGAATAAATGAGAGTACTTATATTAAATTAATTCCTAAACTCTTTTAGAAATTAAAATAATAATAATTGTAATAATATTAATAAGACTCCTCTTATTAATTTATATTTAATATTTCTAAAATATTAAATAATAAATATTAAGCTATTTAATTTATTCTATCACCATAGATTAAATTAAATATACATACAATTATATTATTACGATTATGCCATTAACTTCTTAAATAATTATTCTTCCTTTTATGGTGTGACCCTTTAGGTTCTCCATATTAAACCAAGTTGTGAATAAATCAATTAAAACAATTTAATCTTATTTAAATAAATAAATTAAACAATTAATTTATTTAAATAAATAATATTTATTCTACAATAGGGATAAGCCTCCCTAGCGATCAACGACTTTTCGGATAATATAGATTTCAACATTAATCATTAAATAACCTTTGAGTAAATTGTTAAGTCTGACAATTCAATCCTTCCACCATACAATGTCCCAATTAAATATAAGACATGGAATTCATCACAAGTCTTATTTTATTTAATTATATGTATTTCGATCCTTAAATGCACAACTCCAAATAATGCAAATTAGAAACTCCTTTCTAATTTTATTACGCTTTGGCCAAGGACTCTTTGGGTTGTCATTTATCGAATCACATAGGACATTTCTCTTCTTTTATTAGAAGTGGTGAATTCGTTATTGATCATACATTATCTCCATGTATAACTTATTATACCCAAGCATACCCTTTGATATACCCTAAGGGTCTTAAGGAATAAGTCAAAGTATAACTCATCATACACAAGATACTATGATGATCTCAAGTCCAAGGATTACTTGTCTTATTATTATCACTACAGAATTCTATTGATGAACAAATAAAACTCCATTAGGTATTCCTTAGCGAGCCACGTTCAGTGAACTTATTCTCTAATAAGCACTTACACACTTGCTTTAGTGTCTCCACACAAATGATCATGAGATCAATCATCATCATCCAATGAGCAAGCAACGTATGTACCAATCTATCCGGATTCACTAATCCTCAATTTAGTAATCCAATGATTGGGAACTATTTTAGTTTTAAGCTTTCAAAGAATTTAGATCTCATTAGAATGATCATCATCATTATTCTAAAAGCATTGCTTAAAACTATGGGTTTATCACATATTATAAAACAACATCATGTAGATAATTAAAAGCCTTTAATAAATTAATACTTTTTATTAATAAATGAACAAGATTGTTACAAAGTATATGCTTTATCATCAAACATGATTGGCTTGTGTGCATATTACTTTCAATCTCCCACTTGCACTAAAGCCAATCGTCATGGTATCTAATACTCTTCTTCTCTAAGTGACGATTATCCTGCTGTTGGATAAGCTTTAGTTAATGGATATGTAATGTTGTTCATGAGAGTCCACTATCTCTATAGTGATTTCCCATCTTTCAATGATTCTAATAATTAAATGAAAGTGCCACAACACATGTTTAGATCCAAGATGAGACTTGGGAACTATTCCTAGTTCTGTAATGAACTTTTAATCCAAACAATCAACTTGCAGCTTCATTTATAGCTATATACTTTGTCTTTATCACTAAACCAAAGAACTCTTTCTTTGTTTGGAACCTTTCAATTCATCGCACTAATCATTCAAGGTAACCCTTTACCTTAAAGTGGATTTTTCTGTCATCTTGGTCTGTCTGAAAAACTTGAGTCTGTTAAGCCCTCTAGTTTTAATTTAGACCCACCATGAATATGATCACATCCTTAGTGCCGGTTAAGCACTTTAAGATGTTTTTCACTGACTCATAGTGAACTTCTCCATAATATGACTGATCAACATCAGGTCTCGTATATTTCATTGCATACATGATTGTCACTCATACGATCTCTCTTCTTTTAATAGTTTGTGAGGACTATTAAGAGAGATACACTCCATAGCTCATCAACATGAAACATCTCTTGGAGTTTTCCATGCTAAACGACTTTAGCATCAAATGAATATACGTTCCTTGGGTTAAGTCGAGCATCCTCTTGTATCTATCTATATAGATTTTATCCCCAATTAAGATACTCTTCCCAAACCATTCATGGAGGAATGTTTAGACAACTTTATCTTTACTGATTGTAGCATTAGTATGTCATTCCTTATCCGTAGTATATCAACATATAATACTAGGAATGTCACGATGCTCCCACTGACCCTTTTGTACACACTAGGTTCATTCTTTTTTTTGATAAAATCAAACTCTTTTGATTGCCTCATCAAAACAAATGTTCCATATTTGAAAAACTTGCTTCAATCCATTTCTCTGAGTGTCTACAACACTTACCTCATCGTATGTAACTGGATCATCATCTTCTATGATGTGTACCTCATCATCATCATCCATGATGAATCCATACCTCCTAGGTATCTTTCGGAATATTTCAGATTTATGATTCGGGTTGTGGTACAATAGGTCTATCTATAGGTTCCTCTTATTTGACTTATAGTGTTTTGTGGTTCTTGAACTCTTCAAGATCTATTATCCTCCCACTAGCCCCTTCAATGATAAACACCTTTATCTTAGAAGGAAGCGTGTTTCGTAATAAACACCTTTTTCTAAGTAGGATTATAGAACATTTACCCTAAACTTACTTTAGGATGTCTCACAAATCTGTATTTGTCAAATCTTGTCCCAAGCTTATCCTTTGAAACCGTTTCACATAAGTTGGACAACCCTTATCTTAACATACTTAAGATTATGAATCCTCCCTGTCCATAACTTTTATGGAGTCTTAAATAGGATTTAGAGGTTACCTTTTCAGAGATATGCAGACCATTTCTAGGACATTATCCCGAAGGATACTAGAATGTCGGTAAAATCATTATGGATCGCACCATGTTCAAATAGGTACGATTTTCCTTTCGGATACATCAATCAATTATTAAGATCGAGGATGTGTCCATTATGAGAAAACCATTTGAGATGATCTAGAAACTTATTGCTCAAGTACTTATTCCTTGATCTAATCAAAGAATCTTAATACTTTGTCAATTTGTTTCACTTTTGAATTCTTTGAACCTTTCAAATAATTCACACTTGTATTTCAACAAATACATAAATTCAACTCTTTGAATGATCATCTCCTTTTCTTATACTAGTTTGTTCAATTTACAAAATAATTTTCACGTGAAAGTCAAGTATAAAAATCCATTAAGTAATCTTTCGGTTCTATCTTAAACATTATTATTATAAATAGAACAACAATTGTTCTTAATTATAATACCAAAGATTTCATTGTCAACAATAAAATGGAAATAATATTTTTAACAAGAACTGGAATACAATAACAACTTATTGACTTAATAGATTTTCCCGTAGGCATTGCTAAACTATAAGTTTCTATGGCTAATATGGCAACCTTTGCTACATTTCCCGCATATAGGATTACTTATATTTGTTTAGCTTTCTACTTCTGCTTGGTCCCTTCATAAATCTATATTTATGATAACCAAAGTCGGTATCCAATACCCAAGTAGAACCTTGACTTAAAGAAAAATTTATTTCAATCATGAACAAAAACTGTATTGTAACCGAAACTTCACTAAGCTTCTTTGGTTAACCTTTGCAAGATGCTTCTCGCAGTTTCTTTTCCAGTGTCCAGGCTAATTGCAGTGGAAGAAAACTCCTTTGCTATCCATATCAGTTTTGTTCTTATTATCCTTTGTTTTTGCCTTTCTATATACCTTCTTTGAATCGTTCTTCTTTTCGGAAGATCCTTTGGCCCCTACAAAGTAAGACATGGTCTTTCTTGGTTGAAAGTGACTCTCATCATTTTTCAACATGTTAAGCAAATCGGTGAAGGCGATATCTAGCTTGTTCATATGAAAAATTCACAACAATTGTGAAAGGAGTCCGGAGTGAGTGCAAGATCAAATCTTGGCTCAACTCTCCATCCATGACAAAACCGGTTGTCCTAATTGATCAATCAAATTGATTATGTTAAGAACTTTTTATGCATACTATAGTGCCATTGGCCATTCTAGATCGGAAGAGCTCCTTAGATATCCGATATCTATCGGCCCTACTTTCCTCACCATCAACTACTTGATGTGCGGGAATATAGTAGAGCATCCATAGTTTCATCGACATCAAGCTCGTTACTTTCATGGATGCGAGCATGATGCATCGAGCCAACTGTGCATCATCTTGCCACTTTCTAAAAGTAGCAATGTCTTCTTCTCAAAGGCATTATCGCAACCATCTTGCAGGATAGGCGTATTAAGGACATAAGATAACTTTTCGATACCATGAGAACTATTCTCAAATTCCTTAACCAATTCGTTTAATTCGGTTTGGTTAATTTAGCATCTAATATGATTCACAGTGATAGTAATTTTAGACATTATAAAATTCTGTCAATGAATTTGTAATTAACAACATTTTAACATACATTCTTTTATTAATTACCAAAATAATTTAGGTCTTGTTTTAAATTGGTATCTCCCACTATTTTCTTCAAACTATATTACCCTCACTTATATAGTTCGGCAAAATCTAATTAAAGATTTGCTAGTGAGAATAAGGATCCCATTTCAAATGTATATAGCCTTGTGGTGACACAATAAACTATATATAAATAAATAGGTAGACAACTTTTGTCAATTACATCAACTATGCAACTCCTTTTCTTTTGCCTCTTAAATTATTTTGATCAAGTGGTGGCACATCAGAATCAAAATTATCCAAGTTAAGTCCAGACCTAGCACTCCATATATTCAAAAAGAAAAATATCATCCTTGTGGTGACACAACAAAAACAATATTGTTCAATTTTCTTTATAAGCATCAAATGTGATAAATTAACATCTTAAATACTTAATATTTGCCTTGTGGTGACACAACAAACTCATATTAAATATTTAATACTCTATTAATTTTATCATGCTAGAAGGCGACGTTCGATATTCCAAATATCTTTGAACGCTTAGGACTTAATATAAAAAATATTTGAGGGGTTTGTTATTAATTTGTCTCATCTTGTTTAGTAGCATATGCATATATATATATAAAATCGCGTATATTAATGAACATGCGCGAAGCATGTTTGCATAATATATAATATATATAGTATAAGCATGCACATATAGAATACTATATTCTACCCGGATTGATTATGGACTTTTATTCTAGTTTGGTTCACTAGAGCCACCAAGTGAACCAAAAGGTCAAACCCTAGGGTGCAAGAATTAATATTTAAATATAACTATTACATTTAAACCCCGGCTCCATTACAAACGGGTCTTCTTCAAGCTCCCTTTTCCTTGATCTCCAATTCTTCAAAATTAATTCTAACTATTCCTATTACAAAACTATTTAAAATAAATAGAAACCTTGATCAAATAAAGGGAAGTACATAGGAGGGAGATATAATTTACATTAAGAAAAAATAGAGAAGGATTTAGGTGTCTTAAACCCCATTTAATAAAACCCATATATTCATGCATCCAACTAAAATAAAATCCAATCACATCGTCAATAGTCCATAATCAATCCCATTTATTATCATACACATCATCATATGCATCAATAAATAACATTCATCTTATGAATAATAAACATTTAATATATATATTGATATCATTTAATGGGCAAATTTAGTTAGTATAAAATCTATTTTGAATCAAAATAAACTCCTTTATTTTAATCCAAATTTAAATCAAAATAAAACTATTTTATTTTAATTTATCCAATTTTGAATAAAATAAACTATTTTATTTTAATCAAAATCTTTAATCAAAATAAACTCCTTTATTTTAATTAATTATGGAATCCAATTCCATGTAAAAAAAAAATCTTTAATTAAAATAAACTCTTTTATTTTAATTAATTATGGAATCCAATTCCATGTAAAAAAAATCTTTTATTAAAGGAAACACGGATATTCTTTCCTATTCACAAATAAACTCCTTTATTTTGAATAATATGAAATCTTATTTCATATCTAAATAAACTCCTTTATTTAAGGAAAGACTGATTCTTTTTTCTATTCACAAATAAACTCTTTTATTTTGAATAATATAAAATCTTATTTCATATTTAAATAAACTCCTTTATTTAAGGAAAGATAGAATCCAATTTCAACTCTAATTAGTTATCATGGAATCCAATTCCAACTCTAATTAGTTAGCATGAAATTTAATTTTAAAATTAAAATAAAATCTTTATTTTAAAATTAAAATAAATTTTTATTTTAAAATTAAAATAAACTTTTATTTTAATTTAAAATAATTAAATATATATATATATATATATATATATAACTATTATATATATATAATATATAAGTAATCAAGAATCAGAGTATATATAATATATAATAATAATATATATATATATATATATATATATATATATATATATATTATATATATAAACCGTAATATATATTAACTTCCTTATCTTCTATTTGCTTTTGAATGGCCACGTTCACCTGCTGCCTCTGTCTTGTTGCTTGGCATATATTAAGAAATAAAATAAAACTGGCCAACTTTGTTAGCCACGAAATCCGGTAGAACAATAAAAAAAAAAAAAAAAAAAATTCCGCGAATTGAATTGAAGCCTTTTATTTATTTATTTATTTTTAATAAATTTTATACAATAAAATTATGCCCAATTAAATTGTTCTAAATACATATCAATATAGATATTAAATTAAAATAATTAATAATTTACATAAAGGTTTGGCTCTGATGCCACTGTTAGGTTTGTAATATTCAATAACGCAATCAAATTGCATAAAAGTACGGAAGCGTGTAAAAATCAGAGTTTTAAAAATTTACAAACCATATACCCGGATCACCCTTTATGCACAATTATTAATTAAACAAAGAATAAGAAATTATGAAATCATACCCTTGTAGAAACGAAGCTTCCTCGTGTGCACGAAGTTCACCTCCTACTTCTCATGATCTCCTTGAATCCACCGGGTTTGGTTCCTTCCTTTGATCAACGTTAGCCACTCATGTGTTTGGCCTCTAGAGGTGATCCACCAAGGAAGATTAGGAATTCAAGAAGAAGGGGTATTGGCTCAAACCCTAATTTTTCCTATCTCTATAGAAAAAGGGCGTACTCTCCAACAAATTGGAATTATGTCGTTGTAAAAGTCAACAACCACCCCCACCCATAATAAGACTCCTCTTATTTATTGATGTGGGCAACCCTCCTTAACAATTAAGAAATTGGGTTTTATTTAATTAATTAAATTCTTTTAATTAATTAGGCTCCCTAATCTTATTAGGGATAATTAATTAAACTCTTTTAATTAATTTAACCTCCTAATCTTATTAGGAATAAATGAGAGTACTTATATTAAATTAATTCCTAAACTCTTTTAGAAATTAAAATAATAATAATTGTAATAATATTAATAAGACTCCTCTTATTAATTTATATTTAATATTTCTAAAATATTAAATAATAAATATTAAGCTATTTAATTTATTCTATCACCATAGATTAAATTAAATATACATAACATATTATTACGATTATGCCATTAACTTCTTAAATAATTATTCTTCCTTTTATGGTGTGACCCTTTAGGTTCTCCATATTAAACCAGGTTGTGAATAAATCAATTAGAATAATTTAATCTTATTTAAATAAATAAATTAAACAATTAATTTATTTAAATAAATAATATTTATTCTACAATAGGATAAGCTCTCCTAACGATCGATCAACGACTTTCCGGATAATATAGATTTCAACATTAATCATAAAAGAACCTTTGAGTAAATAGTTACAGACAATTCAATCCTTCCACCATACAATGTCCCAATTAAATATAAGACATGGAATTTCATCAAGTCTTATTTTATTTAATTATATGTATTTCGATCCTTAAATGCATAACTCCAAATAATGCAAATTAGAAACTCCTTTCTAATTTCATTACGCCGCCAAGGACTCTTGGGTTGTCATTTTATCGAATCACATAGGACATTTCTCTTCTTTTATTAGAAGTGGTGGATTCTTTTATGATCATACATTATCTCCATGTACAACTTATTATACCCAAGCATACCCTTTGATATACCCTAAGAGTCTTAAGGAATAAGTCAAAGTATAACTCATTATACACAAGATACTATGATGATCTCAAGTCCAAGGATTACTTGTATTACTATCACTACAGAATTCCTATTGACAGCAAATAAAACTCCATTAGGTATTCCTTAGCGAGCCAACGTCAAATGAACTTATTCTCTAATAAGCACCTACATACTTGCTTTAGTGTCTCCACACAAATGATCATGAGATTAATCATCCTCATCCAATGAAATAAACAACGTATGTACCAATCTATCCGGATTCACTAATCCCCAATTTAGTAATCCAACGATTGGGAACTATTTTAGTTTTAAGCTTTCAAAGAATTTAGATCTCATTAGAATGATCATCATCATTATTTTAAAAGCATTGCTTAAAAAAAATGGGTTTATCACATATTATAAAACAACATCATGTAGATAATTAAAAGCCTTTAATAAATTAATACTTTTTATTAATAAATGAACAAGATTGTTACAAAGTATATGCTTTATCATCAAACATGATTGGCTTGTGTGCATATTACTTTCAACCAAACCATTAAAATCAATCACTGTCATCTCAAGCCATAAAGCTATTCGTTTATTGAAAAACGGATGTCAAGCTTTCTTAGCTCATATCACGGATTTAAACAAAAATACGTCAGTTTTGAATGATATTTCTATTATTAATAAATTTCCTGACATATTCCCTGAAGAACTTCCTGGCATGTCCCGAGAGCGTGAAATTGAATTTTGTATCGACCTTGAACCCGGTACAAAACCTATTTCTAAAGCCCCATATCGAATGGCTCCTATTGAACTTCAGGAGTTAAAAACCCAACTGTAGGGATTGTTAGACATCAGTTTCATTCATCCTAGTACGTCCCCTTGGGGTGCTCCTGTTCTATTCGTGAAGAAGAAAGATGGGAGTATGCAACTTTGTATTGATTATCGGAAGTTGAATCATGTCACCATCAAAAATTGATACCCGTTGCCTCGCATTGATGACCTGTTTGACCAGTTGCAAGGCGCCAAATTCTTTTCAAAGATTGATCTTTGTTCCAAATATCACCAATTGAAGATTAAAATCGATGACATTCCAAAGACGACTTTCAGAACTCGGTACGGGCATTACGAATTCCTAGTAATGTCTTTTGGATTGCCAAATG
This sequence comes from Panax quinquefolius, assembly GCA_020205615.1. NCBI lineage: Eukaryota > Viridiplantae > Streptophyta > Magnoliopsida > Apiales > Araliaceae > Panax > Panax quinquefolius. The sequence continues at coordinate 28,495,068 of CM035166.1, forward strand.
CTCCTGAGGCCTTCATGGATATGATGAACCGAGTATTCAAGAAATATTTGGATTATTTTTATCTTTATTGATGACATCCTCATATACTACAAAAGTCGTGAAGATCATGAGCAACACTTGAGGTTGATACTCCAAAAGCTTCGTGAAAACAAGCTTTATGCCAAGTTGAAGAAATGCGAGTTCTGGCTTGAAGAAGTAGTATTCATTGGGCACGTAGTATCAAGTCATGGAATAACTGTTGACCCGATAAAGATTGAAGCAATACAAAGCTGGGAGCAACCTAAATCAATGATCGAAAATCGTAGCTTTCTGGCTTACATTTGGTTATTATCGGAGATTCGTAGAAGGGTTTTCTAATTACTACTCCATTAACTCAAATTTAACCTGAAAGATACAAAATTTGGTTGGAGCGAGGAATGTGAGAAGAGTTTTCAAGAACTCAAGACGAGACTCATTTCAGCACCTGTTCTGATAATACCATCTGGTTCGGAGGGATTTGTCAGCTATAGTGATGCTTCAGGTAAAGGTTTAGGATGTGTTCTCATGCAACATGGGAAATTCATAGCCTACGCCTCACGACAACTCAAAGAATATGGGAGGAATTATTCTACTCATGATCTAGAGTTAGCATCAGTCGTTTTTGCACTTAAAATTTGGAGGCATTACCTATATGGGAAGAAGGTGGATATCTATACGGATCATATAAGCCTCAAATATTTCTTCACCCAAAAGGAACTCAATATGCGGCAACGATGTTGGCTTGAACTGTTGAAAGATTATGATTATACCATTTAATACCACCCTAGAAAAGCGAACGTGGTAGCTAACGCATTGAGTAGAAGATCATATGCAGGTATAAGTGCGTTATTGTCAACGCAATGGCCCATTTTGTATGATTTGAAAAGGATGGAGATAGAGTTAAAGACTCTAGGGACCCACGTGATGATGGCAAACATACGAGTATAACCGACTTTAATTGATAAAGTTAAAGCTGCTCAAGTAAAAGACCTGGAGCTGATGCGTATGAGGAAGAAAGTGCAAGAAGGTGCTATTTCGGAAGCAAGAATCGATGAAGAAGGAATACTTCGAGTCAACTCCAGACTTTGTGTTCCTAACAATTCTAACTTGAAGTATAAAATCATGATGGAGGCTATACAACACACCGCTTTGTAATTCATCCCGTGAATTCAAAATATATCGTGATCTTTGACATACATTTTGGTGGAGCAATATGAAGAGAGAGATCGCGGAGTTTATCTCAAGGTGTTTAACTTATCAATGTGTCAAGACAGAGCATCAAGTGCCAAAAGGTTCATTGCAACCACTTCAAATTCCATAATGGAAGTCAGAGCACATTACCATTGATTTTGTTATTGTCTTCCTAAGGTTTCTCAAGGCATAGTTGCAATTTGGGTCATTGTTGATAGATTGACCAAGTCTGCTCATTTCTTACATATACGAGAAACTTATACACTTGAACGTCTTGCTCGTATATACATAAATGAGATTGTAAGACTACATGGTATGCCAGTATCCATATTTTCTGATCGAGACCCAAGATTCACTTCATAATTTTGGGTTAGTTTGTAAAAAGCTATGGGCATGAATTTATGATTTAGTTCGGCATATCATCCTCAAACGGACGGGCAGTCGGAGAGGACTATTCAAACTCTTGAAGATCTATTAAGACTTTGTGTCCTTGACTTCAAGGGAAGTTGGGACAAGTTCTTGCCATTAGTGGAATTCTCCTACAACAACAGTTATCAAACAAGTATCGACATGGCTCCATTTGAGGCGTTCTATGAAAGAAAGTGTAGTTCTCCAGTATGTTGGGACGAGGTGGGTGAAGCAACGTTGTTGGGACTGAAATTGGTAGTATGACTACGAAAAAGATTCAAATGATCCGGCAACGTATAAAGACCTCACAAGATCGACAAAAGAGTTAAGCTGATCTTCATCGAAAAGACGTGGAATTCAATGTTGGAGATCATGTGTTGTTACGTGTGGCACCATGGAAAGGAGTTACGAGATTTGAAAAGAGAGGAAAGCTCAATCCTCGATTCATTGGCCCATTTGAAATACTTGACCGAGTAGGAAGTGTGGCTTATAGACTCACGTTCACGCAAGTAAGTATGTCTCGTGTTCATAACGTTTTTCACATATCCATGTTACGTAAATATGTGTAAGACCCGAACCACATTATTGAGTTAGAACCGGATGGAATAGCGGAAGATTTAACGTATGAAGAGGTCCCTGTTAAAATCTTGGATAAGAAGGATCATATTCTACGCTCCAAGGTTATACCTCAAGGCAAAGTTTTGTGGAGAAACCATGATGTTGAGGAAATGACCTGGGAGTTAGAATCTGAAATGAAATCAAGGTATCCTCACCTTTTCGACATACCAGTGCACGCATTCTAATTTTGAGGAGAAATTTCATAAGAAGGGAGGTTGTAAGACCCCAACTTTTATGAATAAAGATGAATTTTTCTATAAATATCATTTTTGAATATTATGGTGTGGATTTGATATAATGTTATAGTTGTGGTTAATATTTAAAAAGTTTGCAAAGTATGCAAGTTGTCATAAAATATTCGATTGGTCGGGGAATATTCGTTTTAACATAGAATATTCGTACGATGGCACAATCATTGGTGGACCACACAGCGGAATTATTGTTGGAGTGAGAAAACGACAATAATATCTTTTTATAAAAATAACGACGAAAATTTTACTGTTAACTGTTAAAATACCCGGTGATAAAAGTACAGTAATACGCGTGGTTGCATAGTAGCACACGGTATTGATTATTGATGCTTACGTGAGAAGTCACTTAGTTTTGTTCAATTATTGCTACAGTAATTGCTGCATAGTATCTCACGTTATTTGATCCAATTATTGTTGATATTTTATATATTATTAAATCAATAATTGAGACGATACAGTTATTCATCTTATTATTTGCAATATTGACGATGTCTAGAAAGTTCTGTCGAGGAGAGGTTTGGTCACCTAATTGCGCGCCAATAGGGAGAAATCCTTATTGAAAAGCCCCCTCTTTCCTGGGAACGATCTAGTTGTTAAATATTGCGAATAATAATAATGATGAATAAATGTTGTTAAAATTATTGAGGGATTTTTTGTAAGACCCTGAATTTTACGAAATGAAAGTATTCAATTTTCTGATAATTGTTATTCTATTTAGTAAATGGTTAAATTGATAAAAGGTTAAAGTTAAGGGTGATATTTGAAATTTTTTTCAATGTAAGCAAGTTGTCATAAAATAATCGGTGATAAAAGTAAAGTAATACGCGTGGTTGTATAGTAGCACACAATATTGATTATTGATGCTTACGTAAGAAGTCACTCAGTTATACTTAATTATTGCTACAATAATTGCTGCATAATATCTCTCATATTATTGATTCAATTATTGTCACAGTATTAATATTTTATATTATTAAATCAATAATTGAGACGACAAGGTTATTCATATTATTATTTTCAATATTAACAATGTCTAGAAAGTTCTGTCGAGGAGAGGTTTGGTCACCTAATTACGCGCCAATAGGGAGAAATCCTTATCGAAAAAGCCCCCTCTTTCTTGGGAATGATCTGGTTGTTAAATATTGTGAGTTATAATATTAATGATGAACAATTGTTAATAGATTAAAAATGTGTTGATTAAAGATAAGTGGTTTGTGGTAATTATTTATTCAATTTTTGATATAAATAAAGGGGTTTGTTATAAGGTATTTGTTATAAGTTTGGCTTATTATTCCATGAAGAGATGTGCTAATTTTTTAGACTATTGGTTGAAGTTATAATAGTAAATCAATATGGATAGCTGGTTTAAAGTTTTAATAGTAAATCAATATGGATCGCTGGTTTAAAGTTTTAATAGTAAATCAGTATGGACCGTTGCTTTAAGTTTTAATAGTAAATCAATATGGACCGTCCGTTTAAAAGTGAATTAATCTAGGTCGTTCATGAATTAGTTACTATTCAATCCTTTTTCTTATAAATAGAAGCTCATTCCTTCATTATTTCTTATGAATTCACTGAAACTCTAGAGAGAGAAACTATAGAGAGTAAGAAAAAAGTATTCTGCTACTACCCTACTTCAGTATTCACTCTTCTATTAAGATAAGGGATGTCATTATTATGGTAAGGGATATTTTTTGTTGTATTCATAAGGGGTGTTATTTATTTTGTATTCGTAAGGGATATTATTTGTTGTATTCGTAAGGGGTACTATTTCTTTTGTATTCATGAAGAGAGTTATTTTCTTTCAATACTCGTAAGGGTTGTTATTCCATTCTTTATTATTCTATTAGAATAACTTGTCTACGCGGACTACCGCATGCATGGTGAAATCCTTTTGTTATTCAATTTTTTATTATTCTGTTGGAATAACCTGTCTACGCGGACTACCGCATGCATGGTGAATGATCCATCATATTCTATTCTTTATTAATCTGCGGGAGTAACATGTGTACGCGGATTATCGCATGCATGGTGAATGACCCTTCGTATTCATTCTTTATTAAATGTGGAAATGATCTATTTACGTGGATTACCGCATGGCGGGGTGAAAATCCATTTGCAGTTTCGTATATTCTATTATACTCGTATGAGATATCATTTCTTTTGTACTCGTCATGTAATATCGTTTTCTTTTGTATTTTTCTTTTATGAGCACTATTCATGTATACGGTACTATTTATGAATACGAAGTACTATTCATGAATTACTATTCACGGGTTACTATTCACTCGAATATTATTCACTCATGTATTCGGGGCACTTTTCGTGCCAGAATACTATTCACGAGTTACTATGCATAGGTTACTATTCACCCAGTTACTATTCACTCAAATATTATTCACTCGGATATTGGAGGCACTTTTCATGTTGGGGTTGCAGGGTTTCGACACAGAAATGCACAGCGAAAATAAAACAATTTAAAGCAATTTCGAAACCCTAAACAGGATCCATGCGAAAAACAATTAATTCAGTGGTTCAAAAATATTCCAATTAAGAAAAGTAGAAATGATGCGGTCGAATCTCCAACACAATTCAAACGAACTGTGTCTCTACGGTATCCACATGAACGCTCCGCTATGAACCGTCGTACGATCTGCAGTAAAAGGAACTGCGGTACTAGCCACCAAGGATGAGGATTTTCGGAACTGTTTCTCTCTAGTCTATCTCTAAGAGCGGCTAGGGTTTTAGTTAATGAATTAATCCCTAAATGGCTGCTACATATCATATATATAGCGATTAAAAAGAATTAATCAAAACCTAATTTAATAAAATCCAAATTTATATAAATATATATATCTTAATTAATTCTTACTTAATTAATATACCTATATATATAAATTATCCTATTAATTTAAATTCGTAATTTAAATACTATCAATCATATTAACATATTTAAATCTTTACAATTTAAATTAATTCCCTTTTAATTACGTTCTATGTGTGTGACCCTATAGGTTATTATTATGTTGGCAATAATTTTAAATCATATTATAAAATTATAAACAGTGAGCGACATCTAGTAATGCATCATTGCTACCAAAGTAATAATAAGATCGATGATTCGATGCAACCTTTTCATTATCAATATTTCAATGTAATTTAATCCTTTCAACCTTGATATCCTAGATTAAACTCAAGTCATGAAATATGTCATACTCTTCATAATTTAATCTGAGTTTTTCTTGATCAATGAGTAGACTATATGAAACAAATCATTATTTGAGCATGGCAATACATTTCATAGTCCTACTCAACCAAGAGGCCTATGGATATCACCCCTAATATATAGGAGGGTTAAATTCCATCTAGATCACTCATATTCCTCACACGATTCATGATGTACCCAATAATCACCTTTATAGTCCACTCTATTAAAGGAGACATTTGATGATATCAAAGTACATAAATTCCCGTGTAGTAATATAGTGATTTCAGGTCAGAGGATCATTACATCATTGTCACTATGAGAATCGCTAATGACACTTCGCATAATGCTCCACATAAAATTCTCATGGTGGGTCTGTCCAGAACATCGTTCTCTAACACATACCTATGCATTGACTTAATATCTCATATATTTATAACCAATGAGATTTGGTCATCAGTCAATCCACATACTAGCCTCAATGCATCATTGGTGTCCTATCAACAATGATACTCGACTAGGGACATTTAAGAGCAATTATACTAATTGTAATTATATAATCTCATGTTCAAGTCACATACTTGAAACTATATAATTTGTATCACTATTCTAAGGAATTTTATTATGTTAACATTTATATAACACAGTAAATAAAATCATAATAAAATCATTCATTTAATCAATCAAATATAAAATCAAAATGTTAAGCAATTATATCAAATAATTGGCCTCTAGGGCATAAACTCTAACAGGGGTACTATTCATGAGGTACTATTCCCGAAGTACTATTCACATGGTACTATTCACGGGGTACTATTCACCCGAAAATATATTTCTTTTCTGTCCAAATTATTTTTGATACATGAATATTATTCTTGAATTTTACTCCACAAAGCAGTATTATGTCGATAATTCGGATATTTTTAAACTCTGGATAAATTTAAAGTCTTTAATATTTATCCTTGATTTCGTTTGATTAATGCTTATATCATTGTCATCATCCTCATGCTTAAATTATGATAAAGGTCATCTGTGGCTTACGTGTATAGATGTACTACTGATTGGTATGATTATGACTAGGAATTATTCGGTATAATCATGACCGTAATGTTATAAATGATTGGATAAAAGTCCTCATTGGCCCGTAGTGCATTGATGGACAGATGTTGGTATGATTATGACCAGGGATTATTCAGTATAATCATGACCATTGGTGAAAACACGAATATCCTTGGCCCGTAGTGCATGGATAATTCGTGGTCGTGATACTAATGAATATCCTTAGCCTTAGTGCAAGGATGATTCGATGATGTGGATTATTTATTAAGCTGAGTCTCAACGATAAAATATTGATAATAAACTTTTAATTCGTAGAAGATAGCAGATATCATGTTCTACTTGACTCTTGTAAAGCCCCCAAATCCAGGTACTTGAAACCAGAATTTAGTGCTTCACGATACCATTTCTATGAGCGGAATAATACTAATAATAATAACAATAATATAAATATTAAACTTGCTTTACATAATTATCAAAGTTTAGCTCCCAAGTACGTAACCTTTAATCATTCCTTACAATACATGATAATAAATATATAAATTTGTCTTAATAATATTAAACTATTACATAAGATAACATTGAAATCATTCAGCAACCTTTCCCTTTCCCTTGTTCTTAACAGAGCCTTCAGGTTGTTCACACTTAGCTGAAAACATTTAAATTAAGCAAGGATGAACATTTGAGTGCTTAGCAAGTAATAACAATTATATATATATATAAGCTGAAAGAATTTAAATATTTTCTTTATACTACCCTTCTACAACAAATCAATGGTTGTGAAGTAATTATCTGAACCGATAATAATAACATAACAACCCTCTTTCAAATTTTTGAAACTATGTACTGACTATAAATAGGGTTAAGGGGACATACTATGAACATTGTTTTCATTTTCGAACAGGTTAAACAGAACTTCATCTGTAAACCTTCATAACTTACGGGCACGGGGGTGATCAGCCCGTTGTACCCTGTATTGATCAATACTGCATGCAAGAACGATAAGATTGTTCACTCTGTCCGTCTTGGGCGCATAAAAGTTTTTCCATGTAAGGGATGTTCATACTTGTCGGGGTTCCAAACCAAAGCAATTCGGTTGGATAATAATAAGGTTTTATGTTGTTCAACAATAATCTATAATTCAACATATATGTATACGGATAATTAACAAAGGTGTATCAACATGTGATTAAATGCAATGATTATCCAAGTGGGGACACTTGTATAACCATTTATAGAAATTAACGAACAAAATATATATCTGAATTACCATATAATAACATGTTGATAATCAATGAGCGTATATAATATAGGGTTAATAATCTGTACAGTAATAATATAATTCTGAAACATTCTTACTCATGTCCATTGCATAAAGAAAATGCAAAGGTAGGATACTTACCTGATGCGCTGCTTACAATACGCAACTTAGTTTAATCTTTTATATCACGACCTATCATTAATTAAATCATTCGTTCGATTAGAACAATATACTATAACATATATTACTGCATTTCACAGTCAGCACATAATCTAATCGCATTATCACATATGTTCAACAGTCATTGCATTACAAACAAACATTAATACAGTCAAAATATCTAAGTCCAGATCAATTTCTGAAATATGTCGGTGTACCAACAGCTTTATCGGGTAATTATCGAGTCTAAGACTCTATTCCAACGTTCAATATTCGTAAGTATCAGTCATATTATTTTAAATGACTTAATAAACATATTAATTTATCATGAATTTTCAAACATCGAAATCATTATTAAATGATTTAAATATCAAATAATTATATTATCATTTAATTATTATTAAACTATTAATAATACTTTTATTCATTTACCAATAGTATTAATATTTTATTCATTTACTAATATTATTAATCTTGATATTATTTAATTCACCTCTTAGTATTATTAGTTCGCTAATAATACTTTTATTCGCTTACTAATATTATTAATATCTTAATAATATTTTAATACTTTACTAATATTATTAATCATTTTAATCATGCATTAATATTATTACTTTAATAATATCTTACTTATAATATTTTTATTCATTTACTAATATTATTAATCATTTAATAATATTTTATTCCTTTACTAATGTTATTATATTTTTAATAACATTTTATTTAATCTCGAATATTATTATTTACTTAATAATATTTTAATCATCAAATAATACTTTAATTTAATATTATTAATCTTTTAATAATATTTTAATCTAAGATTAATATTTTAATTATTTAATAATACTTTAATCATTTATTAATATTTTAAATCAAATATGATTAGCCATTTAATAATATTTTAATAAAGTTTTAATCTTAATATTTTTATTTACTTAACAATATCATATTCTAATATTATTAATATCATAATAACTTTTTAATAATTTATTAGATCAATAAACAATTTATTTTAATTGTTCACCCTTTATAAAACCATTTATTTAATATCCATAAAAGTTCATAAATAATATTTCTTATTATAAATTACCAAAATGCTCTAAGATAGTCATGATATGATATATTATGAATATTCAAGCATAAAAATCACATTTTTCTTATTAAAGACATCATTTAACTATTTATTTTTTTTATTCACAACTTAATTATGTTTAGGAAAAATAGCAAAGTGATTCCCAAAATTCGCATCTTCTGTATTTTGACAGAATATGAACCCACAAGGATCCCCAAAATTTTCTGGAATTTTAGAAAATGATCTACTATTTTTAAAGTTCCCAAAACACTCGGATCTTGCTTCATTTTTCATAAATTGAGTTTTGCTCAGAAAACTCTGAAATTTTCAGGGTATGCTCTCCTAACATATATAAAGCTAATGTAACAATTTCGGAATTTTTTAGTGTATACACAATGAGATATTTGAAGGTAAATATTTAGGAGTCCTTTACGGAAATAATCATTACGCACAATCTATAACTGAAAACGTGTCTGTTCTTTTTCCTACATGTAGATAACTTCTCAAGGTACCTTTGTAAAGTTTCCCAGATTTTTAACATATATGAAACTGTCCAAAACAGACCCAAGAAAAATGGGGCAGAAGCTATTTTAGGGTTTTTGAACCCTTAACATTCCAAGTGGGATGTTTTGGGAAATCAGCCCCAAAGGTTTCAAAACTTTCTATATTTGTGTTCTATCACTTGGGTTTACTAGATAACTCATGTATCTAGCACCCCCCTTTGACGGATCATAAATCTAAGTTGGAAAACTTAAGTTACACAAGATTTAGTGGAAGAAAACAAGAGTTTCAACCCTTGGAGAACATATGGTCATATTCTTCCTCTAAGCCTTTTATCTAACACTCAAGATACTTAGTTCCATATATGATGATATGTAGGACTAGTGTATCTTGAGTATTTGTTCATAACCCCAACAAAACTCAAGCTATAAAACAAAGTAGAAGAAGAAGATGAAGGTTAGGTTATACCTTGATTTAATGGCAACCTTCCTTGATCTACCAAAGTAAGTGATTAACTTAGGATGCATGAACAAACTAGCACTCCTCTCTCTCTCTCTCTATATGGTCGAACCTCTCTCTCCTTTCTCTCTCTAGAAGTTGCTAGCTTGGGAGAAAAATTAGCAGACGAAGAATGAGAGAAAGTGGAGTATTCTAGCAAATGGAATGGTTGATTCCTTATTATCCCCCATACTTTCTTTAACCCATGGATAAAAGCTTTGCCTTATCACTTTAATTAGTCTAATCACGATTAAGGATGCTTAATAAAGTGACAACCAATGGGAGCTTGACAACCATGTCCTTGTGGGTAAGAGTTACTAATTATGGACATTGTTTAGCTTAATTAGTTGCCTTAAAAGGCCTAATAGGGCCAGCTATATAAATGCCCACTAATTCCTTCATTTAGCTTTTATTTTAATGCATAAATTAGATAAATCAAAGGTCTAAAATACCCTTAATCAAGTGGACTAAGTTTGGGCTTGTATTTTATTTCTTTTGGGCTTCTCCTTTAATTGTTTTGGGCCATGTAATAAACATAGTCTAATAATTTTAATATATGCTACCCAAATTGTTTATTTAGGGTTTCCATTCCCAATCTTATGAAATTTAATTACTTATACATGTGACTTTAGCTCATAACCTAATTAGGTTTACTAGAAATAGGTTTAAAATTATTAGTCACTTGAAATAACAAGATTATCTGTTTAAGTTAGTATACATATTAAATACTAACCCTTCCTTATTACCATAACCCTTAGGTTATTTAATTATCTCACCTAATGTATAATTAGGTTACGAAGCTTTCATTTAGGGTTTAAAATAAAATAAAATTAGTTCCTAAAATTTATAAATAGGGTTTCACACAGTAATACAAGGGTTTGTCACATAACACCATAATTGACCAACCCTTATTGGTCCACATATACAGTACATATTTATAGCACTGAAAAATCGAATTATAATTATTATAATAATTCTAAAAATCATTTCATATATTATATAAATAATATATGATTATATCTTCATGTTAAATAATTAATAAAACATTTCTACTATAAAATTAATTATGATAAGAATATAATTTATAATGATCAATAATTCTAAAATAAAATTATTTGTAACTATTCATATTTTTATTTATCACATAAATACATATAGACATTATCTTGGCACATATTCCCCATATTTAAAATAATAATAAAAAAAAATATATGCAAAATTTCTAATTTATTTGTATAGAAAATATCCGGTTGTTACAACTCTTCTAAAATACAGTTGTATTTCTTTGGCCTGTAGTGCAAAGATGAACTGTTAATGAATATCTTTGGCCCGTAGTGCAAAGATGAATTTATTAGTATGATTATGAACAAGTACTGTGATTTGGTATAACCATGATCTTTGATGTTTCAGGAAAAGACAGGTGATGAAAATTATCTTCATCTTGGGTGCGAAGAGGAATTTAGAATCACAATTATGATTATGAGTTATTCACATGATTGTGGATATGAACTATTGATTGATTGTAGACACTCAAAATTTTCTGTACTACTGTCACTAACATTGCAGGAGGACAGATTCGTCTTTTAAGAGGGAACCTGAAGAGAATCCATCATAGGATACTACTAGGAAGCTCAAAGATCAACCCCGGAGCCCACTCTTGGAGTAACAATTCCAACCTCGGATGTAACCTCGAGGCATGCGGATCCAATACCAGAACACACACCGGAGAAGACCGATTAATCTCTGAGATAACCCCGAGGTATCCAGTCTCAGTCCCAACCATAGGAATAGCCACCAACCTTAGTGATAACCCCAAGGAATGCGGTTTCGGCGATAACCCCCGAAATGCTTGTTTCAAATGCGACCAGCTTCAATCTCGGCGCTCACAACGAGATACACTGTACCAACCCGGCGATAACATCGGGAAGAGAGGCACACCTCAAAGATGACAATGAGGACCTTTAACAATTCGCAAATTCAATCTCGGTGAAGCTCGAGCGGCGTCGCTGATCAAATTAATCCGTGATAACACCGGTGAGGGGCAACATCGTCATCTAGCCAACACAATGCCATGTCACGTCGTCTGAACGTCTCTACGCAACGGTGTCCCACAAGACTAACCAATCCCGAGTGACTATTTTGCGGGGTAACTGATGAAAGTTGAAGCTTGAAGACCGGAGGGCATCGTCCCATCTTCAATGACTTCGTACAAACTCTAATCTCATGTCATCATACAACTCTCGATAATGGCGGTCTGAAATAGGTCCTGTATACCTCAAACGGATGCCCGGATTGCACTTCTTAAAGTTTGAGTGGACATTACAGTGCCTGAGTGCACGTACTTAGAGACGACCCGACCCGAAAAACCCAAGCCCACTCGGGTTGCCTCTGGTACACATGCGGCCCAGCCGTAGGTACACTTACGTCTAAATCGTCCATAAATAGAGGGCTTGGGCAGCCCATTTTGCAAGAGAAAAAAGCGAGGAAGCCCTGCCCAATTTTCTCTGCACTCACCCCATGCAGTGTACTTTCTCATTTTAAACACCTGTGAGCTCATATATAGCCCTTTTGTACCAACAAAAGCCCGTGTTTACCCACTTTAAAGATATAGAAGTCTTCTTTGGCAGTCAACTGTAAGCCTTCTCACACACTTTAGAGTCTTATAGACACTCCAAATTTTCTGTACTACTGTCACTAACATTACAGAAGGACAGATTCGTCTTTTAAGAGAGAACCCTGAAAGACAATCCAAATCCATACCGGATACTACCGGAAGTTCAGCATCAACCCCAGATCGCACTCTGGGAGTAACAAATCCAACCTCGGAGGTAACCTCGAGGCATGAAGATACAATACTGGAACACACACCGGAGAAGACCGATTAATCTCGGAGATAACCCCGAGGTATCTAGTCTCAGTCCCAACCATGGGAATAGCCACCAACCTTGGTGATAACCCCAAGGAATATAGTTTCAGCGATAACCCCGGAAATGCTTATTTCAAATACAACCAGCTTCAATCTCGGCGCTTACAACGAGATACACTGCACCAACCCAGCAATAACATCGGGAAGATAGGCACACCTCAAAGGTGACAATGAAGACCTTCAACAATGCATAGTGATTCAATCTCAATGAAGTCGAGCAACGCGTCGCTTATATCATTAATCCGGCGATAACACCAGTGAAGGGCAACATCGTCATCTCGTCAACAGGATGCCAAGTCACGTCTCTACGCAATGATGTCCCACAAGACTAACCAATTCCGAGTGACTATTGTGTGGGGTAACAGATGAAAGTTGAAGCTTGAAGACCGGAGGGCATCGTCCCATCTTCAATGACTTCGGACAAACTCTAATCCCATGCCATCGTACAACTCTCGACAATGGCGGTCCGAAATAGGTTCTGTATACCTCAAACGGATGCCCGGATTGAACTTTTGAAAGTTCGAGTGGACATTACAGTGCTTGAGTGCACGTACTTCGAGATGACCCGACCCGACAAACTCGGGCCCACCCGGGTTGCCTCTGGTACAACTACGGCTAAAATGCCTATAAATAAAAGGCTTGGGCAGCCCATTTTGAAGAGAAAAAAGGCAAGGAAGCCCTGCCCAATTTTTTCTGCACTCACCCCATGCAGTGTACTTTCCCCTTTTAAACACGTGTGAGCTCATATATAGCCCTTTTGTACCTACAAAAGTCAGTGTTTACCCACTCTAAAGATATAGAAGCCTTCTTTATCACCACATTAGTAAGCCTTCTCACACTTTAGAGTCTTTCTCTTCATCTTTGCACACACCCTTCTACACGTTGAGAGTCGTGTGTTGCTTGCTTTTGCCGGACTTGATTAGTGGTTTCATTTCATCAGTATATATATATATTATATATATTTACATATATATTGACTAACATTATCGAGTTATGCCTCGATTGAGCCTGACAACGAGCGTTTACTCGTTATATATATATATATATATATATATATATATATATATATATGAGCGTGGTGGGACTACATTCGATGAGCACGGATTTTACATCCGAATGCGTTTACGCTTTTTATATATATATGTACTTATATATATGAAGCTGTGGTCGAACTACATTCGATGAGCACAGATTTTACATCCTATGCGTTTATTGCTTTTTATATATATATATATATATATATATATATATATATATATATATGAAAGTAGTATGCACACAAGCCAATCATGTTTGATGATAAAGCATATACTTTGTAACAATCTTATTCATTTATTAATAAAAAGTATTAATTTATTAAAGACTTTTAATTATCTACATGATCTTTGTTTTATAATATGTGATAAACCCATAGTTTTAAGCAATACTTTTAGAATAATGATGATGATCATTCTAATGAGATCTAAATTCTTAGAAAGCTTAAAACTAAAATAGTTCCCAATCATTGGATTACTAAATTGGGGATTAGTGAATCCAGGATAGATTGGTACATACGTTGCTTGCTCATTGGATGAGGATGATTGATCTCATGATCATTTGTGTGGTGACACTAAAGCAAGTATGTAGGTGATTATTAGAGAATAAGTTCATCGAACGCATTGGCTCGCTAAGGAATACCTAATGGAGTTTTACTTGCTCGTGAATAGGAATTTCAGTAGTGATAGTAGTACAAGTGATCCTTGGACTTGAGATCATCATAGTATCTTGTGTATGATGAGTTATACTTTGACTTATTCCTTAAGACCCTTAGGGTATATCAAAGGTATGCTTGGGTATAATAAGTTGTATATGGAGATAATGGATGATCAATAAAGAATCTACCACTTATTAAAAGAAGAGAAATGTCCTATGTGATTCGATAAATGACAACCCAGTAGTCCTTGGCCAAGGCAGAATGAAATTAGAAAGGAGTTTCTAATTTGCATTATTTGGAGTTGTGCATTTAAGAGTCGAAATACATATAATTAAATAAAATAAGACTTGACAATAATTCCATGTCTTATATTTAATTGGGACATTGTATGGTGGAAGGATTGAATTGTATGGTAACAATTTACTCAAAGGTTATTTAATGATTAATGTTGAAATCTATATTATCCGGAAATTCGTTGATCGCTAGGGAGGCTTATCCTATTATAGAATAAATATTATTTATTTAAATAAATTAATTATTTAATTTATTTATTTAAATAAGATTAGAATTGTTCTAATTGATTTATTCACAACCGGTTTAATATGGAGAACCTAAAGGGTCACACCATAAAAGGAAGAATAATTATTTAAGAAGTTAATGGCATAATCGTAATAATATGTTATGTATATTTAATTTAATCTATGGTGATAGAATAAATTAAATAGCTTAATATTTATTATTTAATATTTTAGAAATATTAAATATAAATTAATAAGAGAGTCTTATTAATATTATTACAATTATTATTATTATTTTAATTTCTAAAAGAGTTTAGGAATTAATTTAATATAAGTACTCTCATTTATTCTTAATTGGATTAGGAAGGAAAATTAGTTAAAGGAGTTTAATTAATTATCCCTAATAAGATTATGGAGCCTAATTAATTAAAAAATTTAATTAATTAAATAAATCCCAATTTTTAATTGTTAAGGGGTTACTTGATATCTATAAATAAGAGGAGTCTTATTATGGGTGATATTGTTGACAACGTTATAATTCCAAGAGTTGGAGAGTACGTACTTTTTTTCTTCTATAGAGATAGAAAAATTAGGGTTTTGCCAAATACCCATTTCTTGAATCTTCTTCTTCTTCTTGGTGGATCACCTCAGAGGCCAAACACTTGGGTGGCTAACGTTGATCAAAGGAAGGAACCAAACACGGTGGATTCAAGTTGAACGAAAGGATTTGGAGGTGAACTTGTACTTGAGGAAGCTCGATCTTCAAGGGTATGTTTTTTATTTATCTTTTCGTTTAATTAATAATTGTGTATAAAAGGTGATCCGGTATATGGTTTGTAAAATATTTTAAACTCTTATTTTATTTACGCTTCCGCTTATTTTTGCAATTTGATTGCGTTCTTGAATATTACAAACCTAATGGTGGCATCGAGAGCCAAACCTTTATGCGAATTATTAATTATTTTAATTTGATATGTTTATTGATATGTGTTTAGAATAATTTAATTGGGCATAATTTTGTTGTATAAAATTTATAAAAAAAAAAAAATAAAGTTAAAAACTAATTTTTGTTGATGGTGGTGATCCGTGATTATCTTATTCTTTGATAACATTTACTTAATTATACATATATATATGAGAGCTTGCTTAGTTAATTGGATTAATTAATTTTCAAGATAAGATAATGAATAGGATTCATGATTCGGTTATTATATATATAATAGATATATATTAAGTTTAAAAAGAATTTTTTTTTTTAAATGAAGTGAGTACAAGTATTATATATATATATAATATAAATATAAAATTGGTCCTTCACGGAAATAAAAGGAAAATGGTTTGATTCTTTATAGGATAATAACGGATATATTATATATATATATATATAATAACAGTTTTATATATATATATATATATATATATATATATATATATTCCTTAATTATTTTATAATTAAAATAAAAGTTTATTTTATAATTAAAAAATAAAAGTTTATTTTAATATTAAAATAAAAAGTTTATTTTAAATTTAAAAAATTTTAAAATTAAATTTCATGCTAACTAATTAGAGTTAGAATTGGATTCATGATAACTAATTGGAGTTGAAATTGGATTATATGTTTTCTTAAAATAAATGAGTTTATTTAAATATGAAATAAGATTTCATATTATTTAAAATAAAAGAGTTTATTTGTGAATAGGAAAAGAATCCGTAATTTACTTAAATAAAGGAGTTTATTTAGATATGAAATAAGATTTCATATTATTCAAAATAAAGGAGTTTATTTGTGAATAGGAAAGAAAATCCGTGTTTCCTTTAATAAAGTTTTTTTTTATATGGAATTGGATTCCATAATTAATTAAAATAAAGGAGTTTATTTTGATTAAAAGTTTTGATTAAAATAAAATAGTTTATTTTATTCAAAATTGGATAAATTAAAATAAAATAGTTTTATTTTGATTTAAATTTGGATTAAAATAAAGGAGTTTATTTTGATTCAAAAATTAGATTTTATACTAACTAAATTTGTCCATTAAATGATATCAATATATATATTGAATGTTTATTATTCATAAGATGAATGTTATGTATTGATGCATATGATGATATGTATGATAATAAATGGGATTGATTATGGACTATTGACCAATGTGATTGGATTTTATTTTAGTTGGATGCATGAATGTATGAGTTTTATTAAATGGGTCTGCAGTACCTCGTCTTCTCTAATTTTTCTTAATGTAAATTCTATCTTCCTTCTATGTACTTCCCTCGATCACGATCAAGGTTTCTATTTATTTTAAATAATTTTGTAATAGGAATAATTAGAATTAATTTTGAAAATTGGAGATCAAGGAGCAAGGCGCTAGAAGACCCGTTTGTAATGGAGCCCGGGTTTAAATGTAATAGTTATATTTAAATATTATTTTTTGCACCCCAGGGGTTTGACCTTTTGGTTCACTTGGTGGCTCTAGTGAACCAAACTAGAATAAAGTCCATAATCAATCCAAGTAGAATATAGTATTCTATATATGTGCATGCTTATATATATATATATATATATATGCAAACATGCTTCGCATGTTAATTAATATGACGCGTATTTTATATATATATATAAATATGCTTAAATAAGATGAGACAAATTAATAACAAACCCCTCAATTTTTATATATTAAGTCCTAAGCGTTCAAAGATATTTGGAATATCGACGTCGCTTTCTAGCATGATAAAATTAATAGAGTATTAAATATTTAATATGAGTTTGTTGTGTCACCACAAGGAAAGTATTAAGTATTTAAGATGTTAATTTATCACATTTGATGCTTATAAAGAAAATTGAACAATATTGTTTTGTTGTGTCACCACAAGGATGATATATTTTCTTTTTGAATATATGGAGTGCTAGGTCGGACTTAACTTGGATAATTTTGATTCGGATGTGCCACCACTTGATCAAAATAATCTAAGAGGCAAAAGAAAAGGAGTTGCATAGTTGATGTAATTGACAAAAGTTGTCTACCTATTTATTTATATATAGTTTGTTGTGTCACCACAAGGCTATATACATTTGAAATGGGATCCTTATTCTCACTAGCAAATTTTTAATTAGATTTTGCTTAGAACTATATAAGTGAGGTAATATAGTTTGAAGAAAATAGTGGGAGATACCAATTTAAAACAAGACCTAAATTATTTTGGTAATTAATAAAAGAATGTATGTTAAAATGTTGTTAATTACAAATTCATTTATAGAATTTTACAATGTCTAAATTATTATCAACTGCGAAACATATTAGATGTTAAATTTAATCCAAACCGTATTAAGCGGATTGGTTAAGGAAATTGAGAATAGTTCTCACGGTTGAAAAGCTATCTTATGTCCATAATACGCCTATCCTCGCAATGGTTGCGCATAATGCCTCTCGAGGAAGAGATTGCTACTTTTAGAAAGTGGCAAGATGATGCTGATTGGCTTAATGCATCATGCTCGCATCCATGAGTAACGAGCTTGACACAACTTGAAACTATGGATGCTCCTACTATATTCCTACACATCAAGTAGTTGATGGTGAGGAAAGTAGACCGATAGATATCGATATCTAAGGAGCTCTTCCGATCTAGAATGGCCGATGACACTATAAGATGGATAAAAGTTCTTAACATAATCAATTTGATTGATCAATTAGGATAATTGGTTTTGTCATGGATGGATAGTTGAGCCAAGATTTGATCTTGCACTCACTCCGGACTCCTTTCATAATTGTTGTGAATTTTTCATATAAACAAGCTAGATATCGCCTCGTTGATTTGCTTAACATATTGAAAAATATTGAGAGTCACTTTCCAACCAAGAAAGACCAAGTCTTCTTGGTAGGGGCCAAAGGATCTTCTCGAAAAGAAGAACGATTTTAAGAAGGTAAATAGAAAGGCAAAAACAAAGGAAAATAAGAAAAAAACCGATATGGATAGCAAAGGAGTTTGCTTCCTTTGCAATAAACTGGACTTTCGAAAAAGCTGCAAGAAGCATCTTGCGAGAGGCTAACCAAAAGTAGCTTAGTGAAGTTTTGGTTATAAATACAATTTTGTTCATGATTTAAAATAAATTTTTCTTTAAGTCAAGGTTCTACTTGGGTATTGGATATCGACTTTGGTTATCATAAATATAGATTTATGAAGGGACCAAGCAGAAGTAGAAAGTTAAACAAGATAAGTAATCCTATGTGTGGGAAATGAAGCAGAGGTTGCTGCATTAGCCATAGAAACTTATAGTTTAGCAATCCCTACGGGCAAATCTATTAAGTCGATAAGTTGTTATTGTATTCCGGTTCTCGTTAGAAACATTATTTTCATTTTATTGTTGGATAATGAAATCTTTGGTATTATATTTAAGAACAATTGTTGTTCTATTTATAATAATAATAATGTTTTGTATAGAACTGGAATATTACTTAATGGATTTTATATACTTGACTTACGTGAAAATAATTTTGCAAATTGAATAAACTAGTATAAGAAAAGGAGATGATTATTCAAAGAGTTGAATGTATGTATTTGTTGAAATACAAGTGTGAATTATTTGAAAGGTTCAAAGAATTGAAGTGAAACAAATTGGCAAAGTATTAAGATTCTTTGATTAGATCAATGAATAAATACTTGTGCAATAAGATTTTAGATCATCTCAAATGGTTTTCTCATAATGGATGCCTCTCGATACGTAATAATTGATTGATGTATCTAAAAAGAAAAATTCGTACCTTGTTGGACATGGTACGGTTCATAATGATTTTACCGACATTCCGGTATCCTTCACGGGATAATGTCCTAGAAATGGTACGCATATCTACGAAAAGGTAACCTCAAAATCGGCCCCAAGACTCCATAAAAGTTATGGATGGGAGGATTCTAATCTTAAGTATGTTAAGATAAGGGGTTGTCCAACTTATGTGAAAAGGTTTCAAAGGATAAGCTTGGGACAAGATTTGACAAGTCTGATTTGTGGGACATCCTAAAGTAAGTTTAGGGCATATGTTCTATAATTCTACTTAGCAAAAGGTGTTTGTTTGAAACTTGATGCCTTCTAAGATAAAGGTGTTTATCATTAAAAAGGGCTAGTGGGAGGATAATAGATCTTGAAGAGTTCAAGAACCACAAAATACTATAAGTCAAATAAGAGGAACCTGTAGCTAGATAGACCTATTATACCACAACTGAATCAAAAATCTAGAATAGTATCGAAGATACCTGGGAGGTATGGATTCATCATAGATGATGATGATGAGGTACACATCATAGAAGATGATGATCCGATTATATACGATGAGGTAAGAGTGTTGTAGACACTCGGAGAAATGAATTGAAGCAAGTTTCTCAAAAATGGAACATTCGTTTTGATGAGGCAATCAAAATAGTTTGATTTTATCAAAAACAAGAATGAACCTAGTGTGTACAAAAGGGTCAGTGGGAGCATCGTGACATTCCTAGTATTATATATTGATATATTACGGATAAGAAATGACATACCAATGCTAGAATCAAGTGAAGATAAAGTTGTCTAAACATTCCTCCATGAATGATTTGGGAAGAGTATCTTAATTGGGGAAACAAATCTATATAGATAGATTTAACAAGGATGCTCAACTTAACCCAAGGAACGATATTCATTCGATGCTAAAGTCGTTTAGCATAGCAAACTCAAGAGATGTCTCATGTTGATGAGCTATGGAGTGTATCTCTTAATAGTTCCCAAAGACTATAAAAAGAAGAGATCGAATGAGTAACTATCATGTATACAATGAAATATACGAGACCGATGTTGATCGGTCATATTACGGAGAAGATCAACATGAGATAGTGAAAACATCTTAAAGTACTTAGCAAGAAACTAAAGATGTGATTAAAATTTATGGTGGGTCTTAATTAAAACTAGAGGGCTTAACAGACTCAAGTTTTTCAGACAGACCAAGACGACAGAAAAATCCACTTTAAGGTAAAGGGTTATCTTGAACAGTGGTGCAGTGAATTGGAAAGGTTCCAAACAGCAAAGAGTTGCTGGTTTAGTGATAAAGACAAAGTATATAGCTATAAATGAAGCTGCAAGTTGATTGTTTGGATTAAAAGTTCATTCTGTAACTAGGAATAGTTCCTAAGTCTCATATTGGATCTAAACATGTGTTGTAGCACTTTCATTTGATTATAAGAATCATTGAAAGATGGGAAATCACTATAGAGATAGTGGACTCTCATGAACAACATTACATATCCATTAACTAAAGCTTATCCAACAGCAGGATAATCGTCACTTAGAGAAGAAGAGTATGAGATACCATGACGATTGGCTTTAGTGCAAGTGGGAGATTGAAAGTAGTATGCACACAAGCCAATCATGTTTGATGATAAAGCATATACTTTGTAACAATCTTATTCATTTATTAATAAAAGTATTAATTTATTAAAAGCTTTTAATTATCTACATGATGTTGTTTTATAATATATGATAAACCCATTGTTTTAAGCAATGCTTTTAGAATAATGATGATGATCATTCTAATGAGATCTAAATTCTTAGAAAGCTTAAAACTAAAATAGTTCCCAATCATTGGATTACTAAATTGGGGATTAGTGAATCCGGATAGATTGGTACATCGTTGCTTGCTTATTAGATGAGGATGATTGATCTCATGATCATTTGTGTGGAGACACTAAAGCAAGTATATATAGGTGCTTATTAGAGAATAAGTTCATTGAACGTGGCTCGCTAAGGAATACCTAATGGAGTTTTACTTGCCTGTCAATAGGAATTCCTGTAGTGATAGTAGTACAAGTGATCCTTGGACTTGAGATCATCATAGTATCTTGTGTATGATGAGTTATACTTTGACTTATTCCTTAAGACCCTTAGGGTATATCAAAGGGTATGCTTGGGTATAATAAGTTGTACATGGAAATAATGTATGATCAATAAAGAATCTACCACTTCTATTAAAAGAAGAGAAATATCCTATGTGATTTGATAAATGACAACCCAAAGAGTCCTTGGTTATATGAGAATGAAATTAGAAAGGAGTTTCTAATTTGCATTATTTGAGTTGTGCATTTAAGAGTCGAAATACATATAATTAAATAAAATAAGATTTGTGGTAATTCCATGTCTTATATTTAATTGGGACATTTTATGGTGGAAGGATTGAATTGTATGGTAACTATTTACTCAAAGGTTCTTTTATGATTAATGTTGAAATCTATATTATCCGGAAAGTCGTTGATCGTTAGGGAAGCTTATCTCTATTGTAGAATAAATATTATTTATTTAAATAAATTAATTATTTAATTTATTTATTTAAATAAGATTAGAATTGTTCTAATTGATTTATTCACAATAGGTTTAATATGGAGAACCTAAAGGGTCACACCATAAAAGGAAGAATAATTATTTAAGAAGTTAATGGCATAATCGTAATAATATGTTATGTATATTTAATTTAATCTATGGTGATAGAATAAATTAAATAGCTTAATATTTATTATTTAATATTTTAGAAATATTAAATATAAATTAATAAGAGAGTCTTATTAATATTATTACAATTATTATTATTTTAATTTCTAAAAGTGTTTAGGAATTAATTTAATATAAAGTACTCATTTATTCCTAATTGGATTAGGGAAGAAAATTAGTTAAAGGAGTTTAATTAATTATCCCTAATAAGATTAGGGAGCCCTTTAATTAAAAGAAAAGGGTTTAATTAAATAATACCTTATTTTAATGGGTTACTTGATATCTTTATAAGAGAGTCTTATATGGGTGATGGGGTTATTAAGACTACGTTATAATTCCAAGAGTTGGAGAGTACGCTCTTTTTTTTTCTATAGAGATAGAAAAACTAGGGTTTTGCCAACCACCCATCTTCTTGATTCTTCTTCTTCCTTGGTGGATCACCTCCAGAGGCCAAACACTTGGGTGGCTAACGTTGATCAAAGGAAGGAACCAAACCCGGTGGATTCAAGTTGAGCGAAAAGGATTTGGAGGTGAACTTGTACACGAGGAAGCTCGGATCTTCAAGGGTATGTTTTATTCTTTATCTTTTCGTTTAATTAATAATTGTGCATAAAGGGTGATTCGGGTATATGGTTTGTAAAAATTTTAAACTCGATTTTATTTCGCTTCCGCTTTATTTATGCAATTTGATTGAGTTCTTGAATATTACAAACCTAACATTGTCTATATAAGAGAAGCTAGGGTTGTTCATTAGTTGTTTTCACCAACTCTAGACAATATATTAAGAGAGAAAAGATCACTAACAAGTAATCAGAGAGGAGTCAAGAGCAAAACATTCAAGTGTTAGTCAAGAACGCGAAGAACGTTATGGTAATATTACGTAAACCTAATTCTTCGATCCTTTTCTATTTCTTTTTTCTTAGAGAAGTATGAATTGGTGAAGCATGTCTCTTCTGGAGTAATAAGGATGGCTAATATTGGATTAAAACATTATAAGCCATGTATGATTAAGAATCATAAGCGTTTAAGTAATTTTACGCGAAGAAACAGATAAGCGTTTATTTGGTTGTTGATGGACAAATTAAAAACCATCATAGGTTATGTGCATCTTGCTTGATTAGGTTGTAGATAATGAATCAATGGATTGGTTCCATTTGATTTGGCATATAAAACTCGAGTAACGAAGTTATGGCAAAATTTACGAGATTAGGCGTTAAACGTTGAAATCGTAGATTTTCCGGATTTGTAGTCGAAAGTTGCCGTTTAGCTCAAAAACCTTGGTTTTCAATGGCATATCGTATAACAACGTATTTAAGAGTCGTAGACTCAAAAATCGTCGAAATCCGACTTAAAACGAAGAAAACGCGTTATGAACGCTCACGAGCGTTAAATGAACGCGTAATAGAAAGTTAATTAGTGAATTCATTGTTAGCAGTTTAAAATTACTTTTGTTTGGATTAAATCGAAGTATATGAGATATATAATATAATGGCTTTTGAACGAGCCAATTCCGACTTATAACGACCGATTTACGAGTCCGGAAAGAATTGCGTAGGAAAATTTTGAAATTTCTTAAGGGTTAAGGAATTCGGTCAGCAGAAATAGCCCAAGCACGTAAGAACCCAGCCTCGGCGCCCCCAAAATAGGTATACAACACCCATCTTGAGTTGCCAAATACATGGTACAAAATTCAAATACAACTTAATTATACAACAGTCGTGTAAAATACGACAAAACATAATCTAAGAGTTTTAATAAGAATATTGTCATCTAGACAATATCCACACTCAATGGAGTCCTCATTACATTTATTGTCACACTATTTTATAGAATAGTGAGGACTACTAAAACAACCATTTGGACCATCAATCCGTTCCCCGACTCGTCCCAGCTATATTCTCATTTCCTGAAGAGAACAGTGAAAGAAAGGGTGAGCTCAACTAGCCCAGTAAGAAATATTATGACTAAGATAATGCAGAATAACTTACCATTAGCCTTCAACAGTGTTAAACTAATAAAATATAACAAATATCAAGTTTAACTGCAGCGGAACAAGCAATCCATTAGAAGAGTCAAGTAGAGAATAAAATCTACTATCTTCTATGATTTAAAAGGTTTTTCATCACTTTTATCGTTGAGACTCAGCTTAATAAATAAACCACATCATCCCTGCACTACGGCCAAGGATATTCATTAGTGTCACGACTACAAATTATCTATGCACTATGGGCCAAGGATATTCGTGTATTCATCAATGGTCATGATCATGCCAACAACTGTCCATCAATGCACTACGGCCAATGAGGACTTTTACCACATCATTTGTAACATTACGGTCATGATTATACCGAGTAATCCTTGGTCATAATCATACCAAGTCCATCTATGCACTATAGGCCACATATGTCTTTCAACATATTATAAACATGAGGATGATGACAATGATATAAGAATTCAATAAAACAAGTTCAAGGATAAATTTTTATAGATTTATAATTTAATTTATCAAGAAATCAATAACGTCCAAATTGTCAACATGATACTGTTTTGTGGAGTAAAATTCAAGAATGCTCATAAGAATATTTCCATGAAAAGATACTGGATGAAGCGCAAATATCCACGATATTCTACTAATTTCATGGAGTATAGAAGCCAAAACTTTAACCAATCGAGTATAATAGAATATATGAAGCGCAAATGGATTTTTGCCGCCATGCGATAATCCACGTGAGACAGATCATTTCCACAATTTAATAAGGAATGAATACAAAGGATCATTCACCATGCATGCAGTAGTCCACATGATTAGTTATTCCAATGAATAATAAAGAATGGAATAATGAAGAATTCACCATACATGCGATAAACCATACATATCTGAGTTATTCAGCAGAATAATAAAGAATGAAATAACAAAAGAATTCACTAGGCATGCGATAGACTACACAGACAGGTTATTCCAACTGAATAATAAAGAATGGAATAACAAAAGAATTCACCGTGCATGCGAAAGACCAAATGCAGAAAAAGTTATTCCAATGAATAATAAAGAATGAAATAACAACCCTTACAGTATTGAAAGAAAATAACTCTCTTCATGAATACTGAAAGAAATAATACCCCTTACCTTAGAAGAAAATGGATCTTTGAAATAGTGAGGGTAGCGGACTTCTCTCTTCTTTCTCTCTATAATTTCTCTCTATAATAATTGCTCTTGTGAGACTTAGTGAATTGGTGAGAATGAAAGAAGAATGATATTCTATTTATAGGAAAATATAGTTTCGATAATCGCACGTTTTGGGGCTTGAAATATTACAGTATAACAGCTTCCTCTTTTTCTTCATTTTTAATTTAGTCTTGCAAGTATTATCAAACTTGCACCACCTCCCCTAATAGTACATGAATGTGAATCAATAGTACACACATGTGAACAAATAGTTATAAGCATGTGAAATAATAGCAATTAATTGCTCATTTATCCGATTAATTACCCGATTGGTCAATATAACCTCAGAGATAATAATTATTATCGAAATAAATGTCGATTTCCACTAACACTAATAATCCCAACACAATGGAACTATCAGTTTCATCTTTAATCAACACGAACTTATTCATCATTAATATTATAACTCACAATATTTAACAACTAGGTCGTTCCCAGGAAAGAGGAGGCTTTCCGATAAGGATTTCTCCTTATTGGCGCGCAATTAGGTGACCAAACCTATCCTTGACAGAACTTCTAGACATTGTCAATATTACAAATAATAATATGAATAACTTTGTCGTCTCAGTTATTGATTTAGTAATAATAAATATTATGAAGATGATACTGTGATAATAATTGAATCAATAATATGAGAGATATGATGCAGCAATTACTGTAGCAATAATTGAGTATAACTGAGTGACTTCTCACGTAAGCATCAATAATCAATACTATGTGCTATTATGAAATAACGTGTATTACTGCACTTTTACCACCGGGTAGTTCAACAGTTTAACAGTAAAACTTTCGCCGTTATTTTTATAAAACGATAATTCTGTCATTTTCTAACTATGACAATACTTCCGTTGTGGGGTTCACCAATGATTGTGCCGTCGTACGAATATTCCCTGTTAAAACGAATAATCCCCGACCAATCGAATATTATATAACCACTTGCTTACTTTGCAAAATTTGTAAATAATACCCACAACTATAAAATTATATCAAATCCACACCATAATATTCAAAAATATATTTCATGAAAAATTAATCTTTATTCATAAAAGTTGGGGTCTTACACGCGCCTGAGAGCCGGGTCGGGGGAGTGGCCTCTGCAGAGTCGCGCCGCAGTGCCACTCGTGAGCATGAGTCTCGCGTCCTCACAAGAGACTAGGGATCGAAAGACGGTGAAGTGGCGACGCTAAAGCCACCGTTGTATTGGAAGTTAAATACAGTAAATTGAGTGAGGAGAAATGTTTGACAAGCTAGTTTTGAACCCAATTGTTTACATGACAATTATGGGGCACTTATATACTTAATGAACATGATAAGACCATTCCTAAATTGCATATACAGTGATGACTTTAGGAATTTAACGTTGTTTAATTAGTAATTAAACGAAGCACGTAAAGTTTAAGAAGGTAAATAGTATTCAAGTATTATAATACTTAAATAATGATTGTTGAGTATTGGTGTAGTAATGTAAGAAGCGTTAATAAGCGCCGTAAGGAAGGATAATTAACTCAAAGCGAGTTGTATTAATGAAATAAATTTAGTTAAGTTATAGAAGAGAAATAAGTTGGTAAAAATAGCATGATTGTGATGCCCCCAAATCCAGGTATCTTCCAACTCGACAGATGGTGCTACACGGTGCTACAGTTCACATAAACATTCAATTGAAATGCCTCAAAAGAACGGATATGTCTTATATATATCAAAAAGAATATTAACATTACCCAGGTTCTTTACAACCAATACATTTGTCTTTGTCATAATATCAAATATTATTCTTATAAAACTTATACTATTACATATGTAATCTGCGGGTTCCCCTTCACCTTCCTTTTATCCTTGTCGGATCCATCGGTTCGTTTGGTCTTAGCTGCATTCATATGGTTCAAGAAAGAGTGAGCCTAAGTAGCTCAGCAAGTACAATAATTCTTGGAAAATAACATGCTTGAGACATAGGAATCGTATATCTTCAATAATTGAACAATAGTTACGAAGTACTATTGATAATTCAAAATAGCACTTCTTTTCATTCAAAAAGTTTTACAACAACAATATTCAATAAAACATCAATTCCGGTTCAAGACCGTGAGCATTTCATAAGTACTTTGAAAAGGACATCCCGACCCTAAGTTCGTAAGTCTGGCATATAGCTTACGAGCACGCGTCCAGTGATCAAATTTATAGTACTCTATGTTGATCAACACTACATTCATTAAACGTATATACGTTTAAGTTGTGGCAACCTCACGTGCCTGTCGTTTGACGACAAAACAATTTAGCATACTCCATCTACTTTTGAAAACCACAACTATATTAGTTTGGTAAATACTTGTCAACACTTGATAGATTAACATAGCATAAGTCTAGCCGAAGGAATTGGCTTTAACTTCATCAGACATTAACTCATGCAGAGAATATATGAATCACAAAGACTTGTTCAGATCGAACTGAAACAAGGGTTAGAGTACTTGTCTTTAGCTTCTGCCATGCTTACAGATATAACACGTGCACTTTCAGTCTTTAGGGTCTCTACAGTAAATGATAACATCACATAGAAAATTATGTCATGAATAAACATACATGGTTCCTAAAGAATATTACCCTTCTTCTTAATCTAATTACGTATTAGATTTGTTATTATTGGTTCCGACATCCTGTTACGTCATTTAGAATGATGTCTTCATATTCAACATGTAAACCTTTTTCATTATCTAGGTCATGAGTCCGGCGCCATCTATTACTCTTGGTTCTGCTGATTGTGGTATCACCCATTATTGCCTAGAAACCAGGACTCGGTGTATGCTGGCATGCGAGTCCTTTTTGTTACTGTTGCACATGCAATGCGAGTTTGCAAGGGACACATGCAACTTTGGCGCTGTGGCATCGTACTTTTGGCTTGGAGTCATGCATGGCGCGGACTCGAAGCCTCGTAAACTTTTTGATGATTTTTCAAATGGTGATATTCACGACTCGTAACTTCTTCGTTATAAGTCCAAATTGGCTCATTCAAGAGCCTACGGTTCACAAATCACATACTCTACGTGTTCATGTAAGAATTTTATATATTCGTCTTCGTTTGCTAAAATTTCACCTATTAGTCCATTTTTAACGAAAACGATAAACGTTCGTGAACGTTCAACGCTCGTTTCTTCGTTATAAGTCGGAATCCGGCTATTTTTGAGTCCACAAATCTATAATGCCAAATATGATTTGTCTCCATCGAAACCAAATGTTTCCAAGTTCAAACACAAAATACAACTTCCATTTCGAGAATTTCACTAATTAGGCGATTATCGTCAATCGTGTGAATTAAAAGAAAACTCCATTACTAGTGATTTGATCATCATTCTAAATACATTCATTTCATTATCTAGCCATCTTAACTTACATGATACAACCACCTACATTCAAATTAGGTTATAGCTTAATTCTTATAAGTTCATAACTTACTAATTCTCCAATACATGATTTTCATTTCCTTATAACTTATTCTTGGTTCAAGTCCCTTTAAGCAACATTATTGCATCTTATTAGCATATTAACTTCATTCATTATTTTACAAGTGTATATATGATCATCATAAGTCCCTAACTTATTTAGGTTTAACTTGTTTATTTCTTGCTTACTTCGGCTTAAGTCCATTACTTAACCCTCCTCATATGTTCTTAACATATAAGTTCATTAGATTACACTTCTCTTATCATCCTAGTATGATAGAGATGGAAAGAGACAAGATCAATTACCTTTGAAGAATACTTCTCTTTCTTTGGAAATCTAACAATGGAAGGTTAAGCTTCAAAGTGCTTATTAGCTCTAACAAATAAGTTGTTTGTGAGAGAGTTTGTTGGATGAAAACTAATCAACCAATTATTGAATTCTAAGCTTCCTATTTATAGGATTTCTAAATTGAGGGTAAAAGGGTCATTAAAGCATTCCACCTCCTTAAGCAACCTCCTTACTATTCATTGCTTGATGCTCATAACTCTTATCCCTTACTTGGTTATTACACAAAGTTCTTGGTCTCCATTTCACCCATGGGTTGCCCCATGGATCCTACTTTACCCATTGAATCACCATTTGTGCTTAGTAGTTAATTTAATTAACTTATCTTTGGGCTTTCTTTGATTTACTTTGGGCTTATCTTAATAAACACTTGGCCTAGATATTGCTACAACTTGGGCTTGTCCCTTAATGCTTAATGAGCTTGCACATTCCATTAAATTATACAAGTTCATTCCTTAGACATTAATTTCTCAACACTCTCAATTTAAGTCCGCATGCTAATTATTGCATTTTCCATACTTAGATTATTATTACATATTCCATCTCGCCTCGATATTATAACGTTACGTATTTTTCGGAAGTTTAAAAATAATTCCCGGCGATAAACGATGAATAGCGTTTTTTGGAAACTTTCTCACAAAACTTTTATTTTCGTCTTGGAAATTCAAACACTTTAATTCTCTCACGTGGTTCAAATACTACGATGTTCCGACGTTTCTTGGTTATAGAACGACATACATCATATTAACACATAGTAATAACAAATAATATTATTTATTCATTATTTAATTCTTTCAAGTATTTTACAAAGGATCCGAATTTCTCGGTCGTTACAGTGATTAAATTGTTTGGTAGCTAATTTCAGTGTGCTATGTGAATATATCATGTAGAGACTATAAAGACCAAGAACTGTTGAATATTTATTTGAAGACGCTTGAAGGCATGTTTTCTAAATGCTAGCCTTGTCTTACCTTCGTGTTGGCCAAGTTCTCTGTGATTCATGTTATGAGATGCATGAATTGTTTTACTAAAGGGTTAATGACCGTTTTATCTCGGTTAGACTAATCTTAAGAGTTTGATTGATTTATTTATAAATCTTTCAATATAGAATTGATAATGTTATCCTACGCCAATTGTTTGGTACGAATTCAAAGGTAAACCTGAGTATGAATAAACAAATGTATTTTACATCGATTATTCGATGGGCACACGAGGTTACCAAAACTTAAAAGTAAATACGTTTAAAGGATGAGTGTTGATCAACATAGAGTACTATAGGCTGATCACCTAGATGTTCTTGTAAGATATATCGGACTTACGGACTTAGTGCCGGGTTGTCCTTTTTATGAATGGAAATCAAAGAGAATGTTAATGGTCTTTTGACCTACTCAGAATTTTTAAGTCACTATATATACTTTGAAATTGTTTTATGAGATAAGAAGTGCTATTCAATATTTCATAGTACTTCGTAAATACTTGTTCAGTTATTGAAGAAAAATCATATGATTCTCGACGTGGTATTTATATAATATATTGCTAGACTTACTGAGCTAGTTATGCTCTTTTCTTGCTTGAATTATATGATTGCATCTAAGGCCGAATGAACTGAGGGTTCTAAGAAAGATAAAGGCAAGGCTAAGATGGATAATTAGTTATCCTGTAATAGACTAGTATGTTTGTATGTATTGTACTTATGAACAATGAAGAATGTATTCGATTTCAAAACCTGGGAAATGATTTATTATAATTATAATAAGAATATATTTAATACACTCATTTTGTTGTTGTTTCAATGGAATGACAATATAGATTGTTGTACCGTGTAACACCATCTATCGGGTTGGAAGATACCCGCATTTGGGGGTGGCACAGTTTGAAAGCAATTTCCCAGGTCATCCAGATGCCATCATCATCTCGACATGATTTTGATAATCATGTCATCCACATGAACCTCCATGCTTCTATCTAGCTTCCTTGTAAACACATAGTTCATAATTCACTAATACGTCGCCCGACATTGAGTAGTCCGAAGGTCATTTTTTACGTAAGCATATATGGCCTAGATGAGTAATGAAACCTGGTCTTTGGGATGTCCTATTTCCTCATCGAGATCGATGGTACCTCGAGAATGCATCCATGAAGCTCAACATCCCATATCCCAAGGTAGCATCAATGTTGGTTGATATTAGGTAGAGGTAGAAGTCCTTTGGACATGCCTTATTCAAATTCATATAGTCGATGCATAGCCTCCATTTCCCATTCTGCTTCTATACTAGTACCACATTCGCCAGCAATTCCAAGTAATCAATCTCGAAGATGAAATCTGCCTCCAGAAGTTTTGCAATCTCTTCGTCTATGATTCTCTGTCTTTCTGGGGAAAAAATCCTTCTTTTCTGTATGATCAATTTCTTTTTGGGATCCACATGCAACCTGTGAAATGCGACCTATTCATACGCTTCTGGCATGTCACCGGGTACCAGCAAAAAGATGGCATACACGAAGTAGATCTATCATTCTAATCAAAGCGGTTCTTTCAATCCCGAACCGATCTTTACTAACTTCTCTTTATTCCCCGGGATCAGTTCTACATCCTCTATCTCCTCAACGGGCAAGGCAAATGGCTCCGTACTACCGCCGGTAAACGGTTTTATCTCGATGGTCATTATCTGCTTGTGCTTACTTACCCCAACTCTCGATGAGATCAATGTGTTCCGATAACACCTTCAGGCAATATTAAGATCACCTTTTACCTCCCCTATCTCGTTCGGTATAGGAAACTTGATCTTGAAGTGGGGTATAGAAGTAAATGCCTATAATGCTGCTAAGGTCGGTCTTCCTAAGATTGCATTATACGTCGAATCCACTTGGAACACAAATAAATCGACCATTATTTCTACCTTTGAGGCGTTGTTCGAACTTGATAGGTAACTCAATTCAGGTTCTGTTACATGTCTTTGGGTCACCATCGAACCCGTATAAGGAACCTTCCTATCCCAATTCAATCTTCCACCCATCTAAATCTAGTCATACCGATAGGCGTGTGTATCTCAGATGTCGATCGAGGATCCGTTGTCGATCATCATTCTTCTCATATCCACCGGTCAGGCACGAGCGGTTATCACCAATGCCCCATCATGTAGTTCTATGGGATCGTGGGATAGTCTTCATTTGAGAAGGAAATGACCATCCCCGGGTAAGCTCGATCATGAGAAGGAATTGCTCCATCATGTAGTTCTATGGCCATTCTTCATATTCTTTTCAATCAAATTCCTCAAGTTATAGCACTTCTCCACCGTATGTCCCGAGTTCTGATGATATTCACAGAATTTATACCGATTCCTCTTCTCAGGCTTTGGGCTTATCGAGCAAGGTTCATAAAATAGTTTGTTTCGGATCACTTCTAATATCTTGGCATGATCGGTATTGAAGGGGTATAGACTTTGCGAGGGAAGATCTAGGCTGTCCCTCTCAGATCAACCTTCCCAACGACTCTAACGTAAGATTTTCATCGGCCGAGGGGTTCATCGCCATAGAGGAGGCTATGGGAAATTTCAAGCCACACTCACGATGATTTTGAAAAGTCTAAGGATCGAGACAAGTAGACTTATCAGCGGTCGGATAACAATCGGGAGAAGAAAAGTTACAAAGTGGTGGAGGATCGGGCAGGGGTGAATTCCTCTTTTGAGGGGACAACCTAGGCCTGTCCCTCTCGTATTCAGCAG
Organism: Panax quinquefolius; assembly: GCA_020205615.1. Classification (NCBI taxonomy): domain Eukaryota; kingdom Viridiplantae; phylum Streptophyta; class Magnoliopsida; order Apiales; family Araliaceae; genus Panax; species Panax quinquefolius. The sequence continues at coordinate 28,528,669 of CM035166.1, forward strand.
ATGCGACCCTCCTCCTATGTCCTGATCTGCCATGGCACTCAGTTTTTCCATCACTGGAGTGACTTCTTCGTCTGCTCCTGCTCCTACCAGAACCGTCCAAACGAGGTGTCCTGGAACGACTCAGATGTCTGGGCTTCTTTGATGAAGCCTTACGCTCTCCTACCATTTTGTCCATCTGTTCTTCCAATTCAACTTCCTAAAGGTGTAGGGCCTCCATGGCGTCTTTATTTTGCTACATCTTTTAATCAAGAGATGGCGGACGCCGATCATGGTTGTGCTTTCACCCGATCCTTTCTCGCTTTTATGTACACGCAGGACTAATTGTCCTCGGCCTTGATTGAGGGATCTGGAGTATGTTGATTGGTGAAAATAGTCGACGGCGTGCTAATGGGGCATACTCAGAACAACCTTCCTGGTTTTTTGACCCCAACTTATCTTTAACTGACCCTCTCACCTGGGTCGTTTGATGGAACTTTGATTTTTCCTAGTTTGAAGATTCACTACCTCTGCTCGCCATGACTTTCAACCGGAAAAACTTGGAGTGATTGTAAAAGCACTAAAGGCCCTCCTTCTAGCGCCAATGTTAACGTCAAGTTTCGCCTGCGCGTCCAATCCCTAAATCCACGCGCTTTAACCTGCACACTAACGAAATCACACCGGAAGCTTGACAGCTTGTGCCGCTAGGTGATAGCTTCGGTGTGAGAATAAGTACATACTGAACCAGGTTTAACAATGGAGGCTTTAGTGTTTAGTGCTCAAAAGTGTATTACCTATTAATTGTAGTTAAGCATTGTATTTATTGTAACGCCCGAGAAAAATTGGATTTTTAGGAGAATTAAAATTTTATTTTATTATGTGGATCAAATAAATTTAATTGATTATTTATGGGAGCAAGCTAATTGGAGGTTGTTCTATGACCTAAACATATCAGAATGTCGTAGTATTTTGGCTACGTGGTAGAATTAAAGTGTTTGAATTTCCAAGACGAAAATAAAAGCTTTCCGAGAAATTTTTTAAAAAACACTATTCACGCATTTCTTCTCTTGAATTATTTTTGAACTTTCGAGAAATACTTAACGATATAATATCAAGGTGAGATGGAATATCTAATAATATTTCAGTTATGGCAAACACAGTTTTTCATCTGCGAACTTAAAACCTAACGTTTAGGGGAAGTGACTTCCGAGAAGGAATTTAAACGCGTATAATAAATTAAAGTACTGATTGTGTATTACGTAGGTATTGTACAAATTAACGAATACAAGTATGTATGAATAATGGTATATCATATATTATGAATTAATATACGAGTTAGGATACGAGATTAATACGTATATAATACGTCCTAAGGTTTTAAGCCAATTGTGAATAGACTTGTGGATTATGAGGATGTACAAGTCCAATATGATTTAATATGAAAGTCCAATAGAATTAATATGCAAGCCCAATTGTTTGTAATGTGAAGCCCAAAGTAATTTAATGCAAGCCCAAATGATTAAGCTAAGTTAATTAAGCTAAAGCCCAAAGTAAGAACCAATGGGTTATGGGTTGGTTTAAACCCATGGGGCAAACCATGGATGATCCAAAGTAGAGAGTAAGTAACTTAATGGCTAAGTAAGTGTGATAACCAAGTATACTTAATGACCAAGTAGACTTAATAGCCAAGTATTATGGGGAGCAAGATAACTTAATGGCTAAGTAAATAATGTGGGGAGCAAGTTACTTAATGCTTAAGCTAAGAATAGTAAGGAGGTGGAGTGGTTTTATGACCATTATGCCCTAACTTTGGTTTTCCTATAAATAGAGAGCTTGGATTTCATTTTGTAGGTTGTTCATTTCATCCCACAAGTTGAGAGCTTATTGGTTAGAGATAATAAGCTAGAAAAGCTAGAAAAGCTATAGTTCATATTTCAAGAAGCAAGAAGGAGATTAAAGCCTAACCAAGTGAACATCAAGGGTAAGCAATCCTAAGCCATGAGTCTCTTTCTCTTCATTTGTTAGAGAAGTGGGTAGTGGTAGAACATGTATGCTAAAGAATAACAAGAATGATTAATAAATAGAATTAAGCCGTAATAAGTCATGAATAAGTTATTTATACTTATATAAGTTATGAACTAAGAGGAACTTGTAAGAACTTGTAACATGTTTACATTAATGGAATTGGTATGATAAGATGAAGCAAGAATAATGGTTAGAAGTCATGAACTATTATAAGTCATGAATAATGAAAATGTAAGTAGTTTATACTTTCATAAATTACAAACTCACAAAGAACAAGTAATAACTTATTATGATATAAGTTAATGAAGTATGTATATTAAGAAGATAGTAAGATGGAATGAATACATTTGAAACGGTTTAAAAATCTCAAGTAATGAAGTTTTGCTGGAATGCACACGATTGGACGATAATCGTCGAATTCGTGAAATTCTCGAAATGCAAGTCGAATTTTGGTATTGAGCTTGGGAACGTTGGTTTTCGATGGAGACAAGTCTTATTTGGCATTATAGAGTTGAGGACTCGAAAATGACCGGATTCTGACTTAGAACAAAGAAACGAGCATTGAACGTTCCCAAACGTTTATAGTTTTCATTAAAAATTGACTAATAGGTGAATTTTTAGCAAACAGAGTTGAATAGATAAAATTCTTGCATAAACATATAGAGTATGTGATTTGTGAACCGTAGGCTCTTGAACGAGCCAATTCGTACTTATAACAAAGAAGTTCTGAAGTCAGGAATCTCACAAAGTCAAAAATCTGTTAAAATTATCGAGGCACACAAATTGTGGCCATGCATGGCCTTCAAAGCATAAAAGTCCTAAAGACTGCAGTCATGAGACCCGGACCATAGCACTGTTAATTGGCACCATGACCTTGAATACACTAGGTATGGCAATCGTAATGCCGTGGTGACCAATTCTAGGAACAAAAAGCCAGTAGCATGACATGAGCCCAAGAGGACAAATTAGCACAAAGAAGACTCAAGACTACTACTAGCATATACGATAATAAAAGCTTACAAGTATGGAAATAAAGATAATTGATTAGTAATGAACCAATACATAATTAAACTTAATGTAGCATCATTAAGATAATTGTAAACCTTAAGTAATACACTAAAGGTTGAAGATAAGTCGAATGTGAACATGAATGGTATGCAATAAACGCACTTAACCTATGACGATCGAGTTTCGAATAATAACGTAAGAACATTAATAAGCCGCGAGGAAAGATGTTTAACTCGAACTGAAGTTATATTAATGAAATAATTTCAATTAAGTTATAGAAAGGAAATAAGATGGTAAGAACGATGTAAAAAAAAGAACGACGGAAAGCCGGAACCAATAAATAACAAATCTAATATATGATTAGATTAAGAAGAAGGGTACGATTCTTTAGGAACTATGTATGTTCATTCATGACCTAATGTGGTATGTTATGTGGTTATGTGTTGTAGAGACCGTAAAGACTCAAAGGAAACATAATTTTATCAGAAAGGGACGCTTAAAGGCAAGTTTTTCTTAAACGCTTGTCCAACCTTCGTGTTAGTCAAGTTTTCAAATGATTGAGTTATGAGATGCATGAATGGTTTTATGAAAGAGTTGATTGTTTTCTTTACAAGTTTTCCATATAAAATTGATAACGCTTATCCTACGCCAATTATTTGGTGCGGATTCAAGGTAAGCTTTGAATATGAATAAACAAATATATTTTCATCAAGTATTCGATGGGCACGTGAGGTTGCCACAACTTAAAGCGTATACACGTTTAATGAATGTTGTGTTGATCAACATAGAGTACTATAAGGTGATCACCTAGAGATGTGCTCATAAGCTATGTCGAACTTACGGACTTCGTGCAGAGATGTCCTTTTCAAAGAAATTATGAAGCGTTCATGGTCTTGAACCGAATTGACGTTTTACTAAATATTGTCATTATAAAATGTTTTGAAGAAAAAGAAATGCTATTTTGAATTATTGATAGTACTTCGTAACTATTATCCAATTATTGAAGATATCTGATTCCTATGTTTCAAGCATGTTGTTTAAAAAAATTGTTGTACTTGTTGAGCTTGTTATGCTCACTCTTGCTTGAACCATATGAATGTAGCTTAGACTGAACAGACCGAAGGATTCAGCAAGGATAAAGGGAAGGCTAATGAGAACTTGTAGATTACCTATATAATAGTATAGGTTTGTAATGATAATATTTGATATTATGACAAGAACAAATGTAATGGTTATAAAGAACCCGGGGAATGGTAGTATTGTTTTTGAATAAATATAAGACATAATCGTTCTTTTGAGACATTTCAATTGAATGTTTGTGTGAACTGTAGCACAGTGTAGCACCATATGTCGGGTTGGAAGAGACCCAGATTTGGGGGCGTCACAAGTGGTATCAAAGCATTAGGTTATAAAACTTAAGGGGGGAAGAACCTTAGTCTAATAACCTCGTTAAGGAAGAGAAGTCCGAAGGAAGTAAACTCGAGCTTTACTTAAGACGAATGAGGTAATAAGGTATTGCGGAAACTCAGTACTGAAAGATTTAAAAGATGGAAAGTAACCCTAAATAAATTAAATGTGATTTCTGCTATACTATTGTGTGTTATGTACTAATCAACATGTTATGTGTTATTATAGGATGTCGATCGATAGCTTAATGTATAGAGATATACACGCGGTGAGTGAAGAAATTGTGAGCAGAGTAAAGTCTGTACCCATGCCCGGTGGCGGAGGTACCATTAGTGATTCTATAGAGTCGGGAGCGGTGGAGTATTTTTACGAGGAAGACTACTCCGAGGGAGATGTAGCTTGGACATCATACATGGATATGATGAGCGATGTGGAGGAAGAAATGGAGGTAACATCGGTTGATACGGTGGTACCTACACTAGAGTCATCACCTCTAGATGCAATGAGATCATTGTATCTGGCATAGTTTGATTAGAATGTGAAACTGAGTACAGTTGTGCAGAAACAGAATGAAGAGATTAGTGCTCTTTATATAGCGAAGGAGTCTACAGAAGCAAATTATGAGTCAGAGCGTGATGAGAAGGTGCGCATGATAAATAAGGCTAGGGATTTTAAGAAGAAGGTCGATGAGCTTCGTAAAGAACTGGGGGAGAAGGACCAGAAGATAGCACAGATGTCTTACATCCATGAGAGTGCTCATAAGGATTTCAAGCAGAAAGTTGCTTGTTATTCCAATGAGTCAGGACAAACCCGTCATACTATTAGTCGGAATATTGTAGCGATAATTGTGAATGAGAAACACGAGGATGCTGTTATGCATTATTAGAATGTTAGAGTTATAAATATTGTGTAGTGACGTAAAACCCTCTTTTGTATATGAGGTAGTCCTTTTGTAAATCCCAAACTGTTGGGAAGTTCATTTATGGGATAGAAAAATGTAATAGCACTCTATGCAATAGTTACGTGTACACTCAAAATTTTCGTACTATTGTCACTAACATTGGGAGGATGATTCGTCTTTTAAGAGGAACCTTGAAAGACAATCCAAATCTGTCTCTAGGATACTCTGGGAAGTTCAACATCAACCTAGATCACACTCTGGGGTAAAACAATTCCAACCTCGGATGTAACCCGAGGTGTGCGAGATCAATCTAGGAACACACGGAGAAGGCCGATTAATCTAGGAGATAACCCCGAGGTATCTAGTCTCGGTCCCAACCATGGGAATAGCCACCAACCTTGGTGATAACCCCGAGGAATGCGGTTTGGCGATAACCCGGAAATGCTTGTTTCAAATCGATCGACTTCAATCTCGGCGCTCATAGCGAGATACCTTTGCTGACCGGCAATAACATCGGGAAGCAGGCACACCTCAAAGGTGACAATGAGGACCTTCAACAATTCGTGATCAATCTCGGTGAAGTCGAGCAACGTCTGCTTTATCGGCCCAATCGGTGATAACTGCGGGTGAGGGCAACATCGTCATCTAATCGACGCGATGCCACGCCACGTCGTCGTCTCAACATCTCTCTGCAACGATGTCCAACAAGACTAACCAATCCGAGTGACTATTATGCGGGGTAGCGGATGAAAGTTGAAGCTTGAAGGCTAGGAGGCATCGTCCCATCTTCAATGACTTCGTACAAACTCTAATCCCATGCCATCGTACAACTCTCGACGACAGCAATGCGGTCCAAAATAGGTCTGTATACCTCAAGCGGATGCGGATTGCACTTACGAAAGTTCGAGTGGACATTACGAGTGCACGAGTGCACGTACTTGAGACGACAACTGAGCAAAAAAACCGGGCCCACCGGGTTGCCTCTGGTACACTACACTGTGCTCGGTAGCAGAGTACACTCTGACTAAAATGCCTATAAATAGAGGGCTTGGGCTGCCCATTTTTGAGAGAGAAAAAAGGCGAGGAAGCCCTGCCCAATTTGCTCTGCACTCACCCCGTGTAGTGTACTTTCCCCTTTTAAACACCTGTGAGCTCATATATAGCCCTTTTGTACCTACAAAAGTCGGTGTTTACCCACTCTAAAGATATAGAAGTCTTCTTTGGCGGTCGGTGTAAGCCTTCTCACACACTTTAGAGTCTTTCTCTTCATCTGCACACCCCTTCTACACGTTGAGAGTCGTGTTGCTTGCTTTTGCCGGACTTCGGTCCAGTGGTTTCATTCGATCTGTATATATATATATATATATATATATATATATATATATATATTATATATATATTGACTAACATTATCGAGTTATGCCTCGATTGAGCCTGAACTTGATGGAGGCGTTTATTTATTTTTTTATATATATATATATATATATATATATATATATATACATTATATATATATTAGCGTGTGTGTCGAACTTTGTTCGATGAGCCTAGACTTGATGCAGGCGTTTATTTGCTTTAATATATATATATATATATATATATATATATATATATATATATATATATATTGATATATTGAACTTATATAGCGTGCGTTTACTTTGTTTCGATATATATACTTATATATATATATATATATTATATATATATATCGATATATATATATATATATATATATATATATATATATATATATATATATATATATATATATATATATATATATATATATATATATATATATATATATATATATATATATATGAATATGGTCGAACTACATTCGATGAGCACAGATTTTACATCCGGTGCGTTTATTGCTTATATATATATATATATATATATATATATATATATATATATATATCATCCCACAGAGTTTACTTACGTGGTGGTTGATCGCTTTTCTGACTTTCTTTACGTTTTCGTTCTTCCTGGAGTTTATTTACGTGGCGGTTGATCGCTTTTATGACTTTATTTACATTTTGTCACTTTGGAGTTTCCTTCGTGGCGGTTGGCCGTATTCTGACTTTATTTACGTTTTGTCACTTTGGAGTTTCCTCGTGGCGGTTGATAGCTTTTATGACTTTATTTACATTTACGATCCCCCATGGAGGTGCGTGGTTGGTGGTTGGTGATATATATATATATATATATATATTCTGACTTTTATATATATATATACTACTTCGCTTTTTATAAATTGCGGTGGTATTGTGTGCCTAGGAATCATGTGATCACAGATTCATCCCATTGAATCTAGATTCGGTTCCGTGATGGACATTTTAATTTATAAGCGACTTGTAAATTATTCTGCGATTATGCGAATTTCCTCGAGATGGTTTCCATACCCACGAGGAGAAGTCGGCATTATTTTTTGTACATTATTTTAAATACGGATGCCTCGCATCGTAAAATAAAATCAATCAAGCCGAACACTTAATAAAATGGGAGTGTAAAAGGTCTCAATTACTATTGAGCATCAGGGTTTGAAAAACCTTTTTATAAAACATCATTGCTATATCTTGCTAAAAATTGAATTTTTACATAAATTCAAACCACATGTATATATAGGTTGACGAGGCCTCGCACTACTTCCAAATAATATGACACATTGACCCACACACACACACATTTAGGATAATAGTTTCTTGAAAAAAGGCGGTCACCAGTGGTAACACGGATGTCGGGAAGTGCCTAACACCTTCCCCCGCATAACCAAGTCCCGGACCCTAATGAATCTCGGTTTTCAAAGGCCGTTTAGCGATGTCACATCTTTGGGTCGATGTGCAAACCTTTTCTCGGTTGTGTTGGTACAACCATTTAAAAAAACCAATGGCGACTCTTAACGGTCCATCGTCGACATTATACATATCGGACCTTTTTCACTTGTTTTTTTCAAACAAATCTCACCTAAAATGAGAACACGAAAAAGAACAAGTAGCGGAAAGGACATCTAAAAATCCCGGCGTCGACGGTGGCGACTCTTTGGGGACTCGATAAGAGGACTTAAGCGCATTATTACAATCTTTTCAAAAGCTATTATCTACTTGTGTGTGGATGTTGCATTTACATTTTGATGAATGTATGCGAATGCATTTCCTTATTGCACTTAGTGCTTCGCACCATGCTTGCTTGTGATATTAGTGCTTGCACCATGCTTGCTTGTGATATTATGTGCTTGCACCATATCTGCTTGTGATATTAGTTTTACATGTCATCATTTTCATACGGTGAGAGCCAGCGATGTATGTGAATGTATGTTGTGTGGTCCCTCCACGGGAGGCTATCCGTCGGTGTTTGATTCTTTGGACTCGTGAGAAGACTAATTCTCGAGGCTCGGGAAAGGCACCACCAAATTCGCTCCGGTTGAAAGGCCAGGATTAACTTTCCGTCAAGTAGATTGCGATGATTTGGGAACCTTCATGCAAAAAAAGCGAGAGTAACCTAAGATAGGTCGACCTCGATAAACCCAAAAGCGGAGGAAAGTCTCTTCATGCTCTCATTTCAAATTACTTCTTAAACACAATTACTTGTAATTTCATTCCATATCTATCTCCATGTAATGAGAAATATGAAGAAATGTGTACATACATATTTTTAAACATACTACAAACAGTGACATCCGTTTTGCAGGATAAAATTCCTAAAATGGACACATCACATAGCATGTTATTATAAATATTCCCTAAAGACTAAACTATGCAAGTCTTTTCGCGGGGAATCAATCGGACCTACTACCCGTTCAAAGTCCAAAAAAATGAGCGGCCTACGATCGATCATGTCGTCATCGGCCCGGTGAACTTAATCCGGTTTCTCATAAAGAATTTGACGGATTAAGCAAACAAATTCTGATTTGGTTGTTTCTACTCAAAGAATTACACCCGGTCTCTACGAGGGTCGAGAAAATACCCGTACATCTTTGAATCCTCCACACTGAGGAGGAATCCGGTCATTACCATATACGAACACGGTTGGATCGACCAACAAAACTCATGATCTTGCCCATCCACTTTGGAGATCCGAGACCTTTGGTGACATCAAAGAAAGTCCTCAAATGGAAGAGACCCTTCGTATTTATCAAAGGAATTGGAACACACGGGAGTGTTTCATATCTTGATCTATGTATTTTTCACGGTGTTCATTATCCGGAAAAATTTAAAACTCGACTTTGAAAAATATGGCGGGTTAGGAGATCCTTACACACATTTAAAAGTGTTTATTGGAGAACTTGGATCTTATACGAGAGGATGAAAAGCTTAGAATGCAATTGTTCCAAAAAGTCTAGCTGGAGAAGCCGTTAAGTGGTACACAAGATTAGACAACTCAAAATCCATGCATTTGGGAAGAGCTAGCACATGCTTTCCTCACTCAATCTGACTTTCAAACTCGGATGGCTCTGATCGGTATCAAATTACCAAGATCGAAAGCAGATCTAACGAGTCTTTCGAGTAGTATGCTCAAAGGTGGAGGCCTACATTTGCCCAAGTTAGTCCTTCCATGTGAGAATCGAGAAATGGTCATGACTTTCATAGACATCTGAAGCTCCCTTCTATGAGAGAGAGTTTTTAGCGGCATCGGCAAACCATTTTGAAATGGTCAAACATGGGGAGATGGGTGAGATGGGATTGAAGTCGGGAAAGATTCAAGACCTAGTTGCACTCAAAAGCATTCTTGATCACATCAATCTGGAAATTATGGGAACAACCCCGGAGAATCCATAAAAAGAAAAGGAAGATGTTTCCACGATACTACTAGGGGCAAAAAAGGCAATCAGAACATGCCTATTCAAAGGAGAAACTACACTCCCTTTCAAGCACGGTCTGCAAACCCTCAATACCAAAAGGTGGAGAAGTCAAAGCGCCCTCAGTGTTTACACCCTTAGGGGATACCCTCGAGAACATCTTAAATCTTTACGACAACGAGAAGAAAATTACACATCTTCTTCCACCCGGCCGACCCCTAATGGGCGGGGTTTCAATCTTTGCTAGGAAATGTGCTTATCATGGGGGGCACTGGACATGATACTCGAGATTATTGGGCCTTGAAACACAAGATCCGAGGACACGATAGACAACGGAGAGATCGTGGTCACCAAACCAGATCGACCTCACGTTCAAGACAACCCTCTTCCTCACCTGAAGAAGAAGAGGTCAACATGATTAATTGGAGCAATGGACGAGTTTCAATTTCAATTTGTGAATCTTCTTCGAGACCCTCAAAAGGCGGTGATGACAGATGGGATTATGCCAAGTTCGATTCTGATGGAGCGAAAGATGAAAGCTCTCTGCAAACAAATTGAGCAATTGGCGGGGCGGTGACTTATCGACATCAAGTGACTCGTCGGTTAATCGGCCGGAGCATGCCGGTCTCCTACCTATTGTCATGAATATTCCTCGTCACTTTCGAGAAAATGAAATCTTTGGAAGACAAAGTGACAAAAGAGCAAATGCAAAGCCGTCGGGATTTTTGCCGACAAAGGAATTCACCTATCTGGGCCGACCTATGGAGGAAATCCTTCATATGTTAATCAATGAAGGAAGGATCGGGTTCCTACCTCTACCTCAATCAACCCCGATTAGGGATGGTACAACTACGATGGGTATGTCGATATCACTCCCGATCTCGTGGTCACTGACACGAGAAGAATCTTTGGGCACTCGCCACCTTATTCAAAATCTAATCGGCGGTGGTGTCCTGCGCGCTAGCGAGACGGCGACGATCTTTGTGTTACGTGCAAGTGAGAATCGAGGCCCTACTAAGTGGAAAAGTGTGGTAGCGATCATATCACTTTGGCGATGGGATTAACACATTCACAATGGCATGACAATTGACTCGAGGGAGGCAACAATCCTTTGAAAGTGGCGCTCGAGGCAATCAACTTGCCATGCGAGCACTGATATCCTATTGTTAGCTTGCTTGCACGAGTTCCGTGGAATTATGGAGAAGGTGAAGGATCCACCTCACACATCTAAGCTGCTCGAGTGTGAAGAAGGAAAATCCTTTATATCTTCCCCCAGCGGGTGATGAAGCCTACCACCAAATCAAAGGGAAAATACCCATGGAGAAGATTGAAAAATTCCTCCATTTGTGGGTCATAATGAAGCTACGGTGGTTTTAAGCTTGAAAGAAGCTCCACAACAAATATCAATTTTGGACTTGGTCTAACAACTTGAGAATCATCTTAGGAAGGTCTTGTTAAAGGTTTTAGAAGAAGCCTATCTCCCGACATCGGTGGATACGGAAAAATTTCAACATCTGGTTGATCACATTTTCAACAACAATGTGATATCCTTCACTTGATGATGACATACTGCGAAGAAGGGGCCGGTCATTACAAGCCGTTGCACATTGCGGTCTTGTCCTCGGGATATATGGTGGTATTTGGAGTCTTAATAGATGGAGGTTCCTCTCTGAATATCTGCCCATCGCTACCTTGGTGAAGATGAATATCAATCTCAATAGAATTCGGAATAGCATACTATCATCAAAGCTTTTGATGGAGCCGTAAAAAAATTCGAGATGAGATAATAATTGGTTTGATGATCGAAATTGGTCCTCACACATTCTGCGTATCTTTCCATGTGCTCAAGATAGATTAGGGATACAACTTTGCTCTTGGGGCGACCATGGATTCATACATTTGGGCGGTCCCTCCACTCTTCATCAACAATTGAAATACATTATCAACAATAGCACAGTCGCGGTCGATCTTTGAACGAGTATTCCTCAACGGGGACATACCGTTCAATGATGCCAATGCGGATGTTGACCGGTCGGTTTTCATGCTTTGGAAATAAGCAATACCCGATACCATGCTATTGGAGCGCCATTGCCCGAACCCAAGATTTCTGCAGAAGTAATGTCGGCTACTCAAGAAATGATGTCGTTGGGTCATAAACCGGGACAAGGGTTGGGTAAAGATTGCCGGTATCAAGTACCCAATTCGATTAACCAAACAATTTGGAGCAATTTGGGCTAGGCTATTACGCGATTCTAATCACAGGAATCCTCATAAGCATCGGTGATTCCTTGACTTCTTCAACCGTGTGGCGTTTATTATCTGCGCCTTCAAACTACGAGTCCGCACAACCTCCTCCGTAAAGGTGCGGCCGATGTAATGGCTATGTTATTTCCCAAGCGAATGCGGTGAAGGAAGAAAAAAGTCTTTGTTCCAAATCCCATGATGGAAGAAGAGAGCGAAGAATCAAGCAAGGCGTCATCGGATGATGTCGTATATCGCATCATCGTTCATGATGAACATACTGATGAATACACCCAGGGCGATGATTGCCCGGACGTAATGGCCATCATTCGGGACGACGGGGAGGATGATGACAATCCCTCCATCACTGCGGTCCACCGGACTTTGCCCTTGCCGATTGGAACAACATTCCTTGCATTGGTCGTCGAGGGTAAAAGCGGGTAGAAACTCTTTACGCCTGTAGATATAATAGCTTGCTTACTTTTACATACGGTATTAGCGGTTTATTTTGCGATATATGCTAACTTGTGTATGATCAACACATTTCATATATACTAAGTGAAAGCATATTTTGTTTTGAGGACTACGAATTTAGATGTGCTGTACTTAGCGTCTGGTGCCTCTCTCCACAAGGATTGTACCTTTGATGTAGAGATGAATTGACCTTGATGGATATCTGAGGATGACATTGAGGTGCCTCAGAAATTCAAGAATGGGTCAAAGACAAACCTAAACCCAACCTTGATCAAACCACTTCTTTCGATCTCGGAACCTTAGAAAGCCCTAAGTTAATCCAGTTGGTTGGACCTTACCCCAAACCAGCGGAATGACATGGTTACGCTATTAACCCAATTCAGGATGTGTTTGCATGGTCTCATGAAGACATGGTGGGTTTGTCCTTGACATTGTCCTTCATCGCCTTCCCATTAAAGAGGATTTAAGCGGTCAAGCAAAAGCTCGGCGATTGAAACACGAATGGAGTTTAAAGGTGAAAGAAGAAATTGTGAAACAATTTCAAGTTGGCATCATCATGGTGTCTACATATCACGAGTGGATATCAACATTGTGCCGTATGCCTAAACACGGAGGGAAGGTGCGAGTTTGCGTGGATTACGGGACTTGAACAAAGCTTGCTTAAAAGATAGCTTTCCGTGCCATTTATCCACATTCTCATTGACAATCTTGCTTGTAATCGACATGTACTCCTTTCTTTGATTGCTTTGCGGGGTATCATCGGATCATGGTTTTTGAGGAAGATCATGAGAAAAGCGCTTTCATCACTCCCTTGGGAACCTTTTTGCTATAGGCGGTTGTCATTCGGCCTCATCGATCGATGCGGAGCCACCTATCAGCGAGCTATGATGGCTCTTTTCCACGACTTAATGCATAAAGAGATCGAGATCTCGTGGATGACATCATTTGTCAAGTCTCGGAAGGAGGATGACCATATAGACCATCTCGAGAAAGTTGTTGACGAGGTTGCGTAAGTCTACAACTTGAAGTTGAATCGACTAAATCGCCTTTGGCGTTAAATCGAGCGAGTTGCTAGGATTTCTAATCGTCGACCGAAAAGGATTGAAATTTGGATCTGCCAAAATCAAGCCATCATTGAAATGCCCATTCCTCGAGACGAGAGAAAGAAATACGGGGATTTTTGGGAAGAATCAACTTCATTAGCAGGTTTATCTCGACTCACGACAACTTTGTGAGCGATCTTCAAGCTATTAAGGAAGAACTCCTCCATGAAATGGAATGATGAGTGTCAAAATGCCTTCCTCACAATCAAAAAGCAGACTAGTCAAAGCTCCCGTTTGGTACCACCAGGGATGATGTTCCCCTGTTTATGTACTGTCCATAAGTGACAATGCCATGAAATTTGCATCTTTGGAGACGAGAAAAGGCGATAGAGGCGAGAGCGAGCTATCTATTACCTCGGCAAAAGGTTCGTGACGGTGAACACAAGTACACTCGATCGAAAAAGGCGTGTTGTGCTTTAGCATGGGCTTCCATGAGGTTACAACATTACCTCCATGGTCACACAACCCATCTCATATCCGCGTGGATCCTCTCAAGAAATCGTGTTCAATAAACCCATGTTAAAAATTAAATTTGTCCGGATGGCGGTTGATCTACAACAATTTGACATCATATATGTGACTCAAAAGTCCATCAAAGGTCGAGGAATTGCGGATCAATGGCCGCCGCACCTTGAGGATTTCAAACCCTTGAAACATATTCCCCGATGAAGGAGTAATGCGGTCTGACAACACCATCGATGCGATACGCATGATCATGGAAGATGTATTTTGATGGAGTATTAATATGGAAGGTTACGGAGGTTTGGGAGCGGTTCTAGTATACGATCTGGGGGAAGCGATATCCGTTCTTCGTCAAATTACGGTTTATCGGCACCAACAATACTGTTGAGTATGAAGGTACATCTCATGGGGCTAAAACTTGCCGTTCGATGGGCATCGGCGGTTCTTGTCTTTGGAGATTCGGAGTTGGTAATCAGACAATCCACGGAATCTATCAAACCAAGGAACTACATTTCTTTGCCTTACCATCGGCGGGTTTTGAAGATGGCTTTGGAGTTGAAGAAATCTCCTTTCTACACATTCCTCGTAATAGGAATGACTTTTTGGACGACATTAGCAACTTTGGCCTCCTTGATTCGCATATCGGAGACAAGGAACACTTGCTTGAAGCGTCACAATTTCCCACACAAGGCCCGACTATGGGAATTACGTTGGAGAAGTATCGGATGAGCTACCTCCCATCCAACATCCTTGGTATCGACATATCGAGGAATATCTCTGAGATGGATCTACACACATTTGAGGCGAGCTAAGGCCGCGAAAAAGCGGATCCATCGACTTGCTATGAAATTCTACACGAGTGGAGATCGCTCTAAAAAGAGATCGAGGACTAGGTCTCCTCGGATGTTTAGACAAAGATCAAGCCCAAAGGCTTATGGATGAAATCCATGGGAGTCTGTGGCCCCCCCCATGAGTGGCCCCCTCCTTGTCAAAAAAGTCCTCGGGGCGGGACATTATTGGGCTCTCTCAAAGGTGATTGCAATGACCACGTCGGAGATGCTATCGGTGCAGATTCATGGGAATCTTATATACGCCCCCCTCACGGGAACTCCCTGATATGAGTTCACCTTGGCCCTTCTCGATGTGGGGAATGGGCGTTATCGGGCCCATTGAGCCTAAAGCGATAATGGTCATCGATTTATCTTCACCATGATCGACTACTTCACCAAGTGGGTGAAGCGACCTCCTTCCCGGGGTTACTAAAGAAGTCATCATTGCTTTCGCCGAAACAATGTCGTTTGTCGATATGGACAACGAGAGGTGATTGTGTCGAGACAATGCAAGAACCTCAACAACAAAATGATGGAGGAATTATGCGATAAATTCCACATCAAACATCTTAACTCTGTCATCTATCGTCAGAAGATGAGCGGTCTTTGTTGAAGCGGCTAACAAAAACATCAAGAAGATTATGCAAAAGATGTGTCATGACCACAAAGATTGGCACGACCTATTGCCTCGACTCTGTTAGCCTCTGAGAACCTCAATGCGTACTACTTCCCTTTGGGGCAACCCCCTACGCTTTAACCTATGGGATGGAAGCGGTACTCCCCATAGAAGTTGAAATGGAATCCTCGAGTGTTGATAGGATGCTCAATTTGGATGAAGACCAATGGGTACAAAGGCGGTATCACCAATTGTCTACAATAGGCGAAAAGCGAACCGCGACTATCTTCCATGGTCGATTATATCAACAAAGGATGCGCGGATCCTACAACAAAAAAAGTCCAGCTCTGGCGGTTTAAACAACATGACTTGGTTTTGAAGAAGATTCTTGACAACCAAGATCGGCTAAAGGAAAATTCGCTCCTAGCTGGGAAGGCCCGTTTATTGTCAAGGAAGTATTATTGGGGAGGCGCTCTCAGTTGCAAGAAATGGATGGCGATGAATTTCCACAACTCATCAACTTCGGAACCAAGTGAAAGCGGTACTATATACGAAGTAATTTGCAAACACCACAGTGTTGGACCATCAGATCACCGGTCATTTCGGTTCTTTAACCCTTTACCACCTCTAACTTTTCTACACTTTGCCCCTCGAGGAAACATACTTTTCAAGCCGGTGACTGGCTCTCCTTTGCGTTCCTCTGACTTAGGTCATCCACCGTGGATTGAACCTCTTGCGTTTGCGGTTTGGCTACCCATACATGGGATCAAACTTCTCATACCTGCGGTTTATCCTCAACCTAAGATTAAACTTTCTCCTCCCCCGACTCGACTGCACATGGGATTACGCTTTTCTTCTCTCATACGAGGGGCGAACTCGTCGACTGATCTCCTCTTGATAGAATGCGTAGGCAACCATTTCATATGGCGGTCATGATAAATAAAACAAAAAACAACAAAAACATTTCTACCCTTACAAAAACAAAAACAAAAACAAAAACATTCCTACACCATTTACGACTTATATCTGACGTTGAACCTCTTTACCGAGTTTGAACTACATGAGACTGATCTCCTCTTGATAAGATGCGTGGCGACCATTCATGGTGCGGTCTCACCCCCTACAAAAACACAAACCCTTGTCGGTTGAGTGCTTTGGGATCATCCTTGATCCACTACATTTCATTTGGCCCGGACCAAAGGGATGGAATTACCTGAACTCCTCCCAAATAGGAGATTTGGCGACCATCTAAGCTGCGGTCATACCTTGAAGAGCAACACCAATCCATAAGAGATGGAATTAACTAGGCTTCTCCTAAATAGAAATCTTGGCGACCATCGTAGTGCGGTCGATCTCGAGAGAGAAAGCCACACTCCTCTCCACATTTCCATCGAAACCGGTCCCAAGACACCAAAGATGGTAGGGATACACACGAGATCGATGATCCATTACGAACTATCGAGAGAGACTGACTCGATGTCCATCCACCGAGGAGAATTGAGAATACATCAAGACCACAAGCCACGAAGAAGAGGCAAAATATCAAGCAAATATAAGGCATATCTAAAAGGGAAGTGATCAAAAAATATTTCCACATCATATATATAATGTTGTTTGATATATATCTGATATAAGCTATACATGACAAAATGGCTAAGCTAGTGCATGCTTGGGAAAAAACAAGCTCATCTACAAGTCGGGGTATATGCGAGCTAACAAGCCCAACATGGCGTCCTCTCTCGAGAAGAAGGAGGCGAAAGTTGTGGTCTCACATGCGAGAATATCCACACGACCCAACAGATCTGTAGCCAGCCATGCGCATGGTGACCATATGATCATCGATATAGCGCTCATCTCTGCGAAATCATGCCGGTGGTAAGGGACCTCACTGCGATGATCTTATCTGTGATGGCTACATCCCGGCGGATATAGCACTATCTCGCTCAACTATCATTTGCATCTACGGGTGATATGGCCTCATCCCGCTCAACAACGGTGGCATCTCTGCGATCTAATGCCTCGTCTCTCTCTAATAATAGAAGTTGCGTCTCTCCCATCGAGAGGCGGTCGACATCATAGATCGAACTGATCTCTCTCAAAGGTCATCGGATGAAGACTACTGCTCTAAATCTTTGTCTTGAGTCTTTGAATCACAATGATCTTGGTACTAGGAGAATCAGGAAGAAATCTTGGCAACCCAATGACGGGCTCCTCCTCGATGTAGGTATCGATGTCCTCCATGGGCTCTACACATCGTCGACTCGCTATCGAGTCTGCTGAGATCTTCTGCTGCGGTAGATAAAATCTCTGTCTCCATCCATGCGGAATACTCTGAGAACAACAACTGGATGGTGACGAGAAAAAAAAGCTATCTCACGTTGATCCCAACAAGCATATACACGGGATCGGTCCTCTCTTTGAGAGATATCGAGAAGTGAGCGTTGACCTATCGCCCCCTCGAAAGGATGAAAATCACAGGCCTAGTGAAGCTGCGACATCACGGCCCGATGGGTGATAAGTAGTCACGCCCCTCAAGCTGACGGAGGAGGAAGTCCATGCGGGCGTGAGTAATGAAGTTGTATGGTGAGCAAAGCCCCGAAACACGACAATATCTGAATGGATCTCGATATCGCCAAAAATGCGGACCAAGGCGGAGCATCTATACACTCCGATGGTGAAAGAGAGTATGACATGGCTACATCATGGGTGAACCAATACCCATGCCGTCTAAGGGTACCAATCGGTCTCAAGTGTGACATAAACCACACATCTGACATGGTAGAACTCCCGGTGAACACTCTGTGGGATAAGTGTGCAACAATAGGATCTTGACCCGCGAGGTCTCTGCTTCTGATCATAGGTACTGATGGTGCGACCCTCTCTAAGAGCTCTCTCATGACCATGATGACACCAATGTCTATCTCATCCATATATCGTGGCATATAGACATATGACGATATGCATAACAACGATACATCGACACGGCTGAGCGCGCATGATGGTCCTCCGGTGCGGTGAAATCCCGGAATGTCGTGAATAGCTATCCTCGAGCCAAATCATCATCTGAGAAAATCTTTGGGATATCACGTGGCTAGATGTCGACTCGTCTGCCACTACTCTGCGCCTCAATCTGTGAGAGTCATGAATGAATCTACTCTACTCATGTCTCCCAAAGCTAGATATGCATGAGTGCATACAAAAAGCGGCATCGTCAATCGTGCATACTCTCTCGAGTAGGAGTCGACTCATGGGTACCAAATCGGAAATACACTGCCTATGTCGGTAGCCGATGCTCTAGCATCCATCTACAAACCCTGCGGGGGAACTGAAACATCAATAAAGTCATGGTGGTATCTTTATAACAAAATGATCTCTGATCACCACATATATGGTGGTGACATATATCATACCACGATCGCATACCCAATACCACCAATGATGGTGGGGTATGATCTATCTGACTAAGCTGTCGAAGAAGACACATATGCGGGGCGTGTAATAATAAGACCATCCGGTCGATCTTTGAATATCTACGGACATACATACATATGCATAACATGATACATGCATGCATGAGATAATGGATATGGCAATATGATATAGGGAATGGAAAAATGGTGCATACATTCCTAAGTATATCATCATCTAATACATCATCTCTGTCTGACTACAAATATGAGGGAAAATGGGGCTGGCAGCCTACTACTACTGAGAGGCCTATCAAAAGATATAGCGAGAATGGGGAACGACCACCCGATATCTAACGAGAGGCTATCAAAAGATATAACGAGAATACACATGAGGAAGAAAACCGGGGTCTCGATGTCACATCCTCAATCTGTCCACTGATGTAACTCCTCTGAGTCTTTGGATCTCTATCAGCGGGGATGTCGGGCCTATAAAGAGGAGGATCTGCTTGGCAAAACCGAATGGGTCGTCATCGAGGGGCGGGCGCTTTGAAATTTGGAAGGAACAAATGACTCACCTCTCTTTGGATCTCTCTGCCCAAATCTTGGGATAAATATATGTGCTGATCCAGCTGCGGGTCAAACTATCAATCAGGTCATATGAGTGGAGCTCGGACCACAAGCTACCCAATCCGTCATCATCAAGGATCTGGAACCATATCCCCATAAAGCTGTGTGGCGCGGGATTTGGGCTCCGATAGTCTTGAGGGACCACCACATTTGGAGCGTCTCTGAGTACATGGACCTCTCGATAATGCAAAAAACCAATCGACCCCAACAATGGGATATCGGTGATGGGTGGTGTGATCTGAGCCGATGATGGCGCTGCGGGGAGGCAAGATCGGTATCTGGATCTCCCATGTGGTGCTCCTAATAGCACGCTCTCTAAATAGAGCTCCCGGCCTCCATCGTGAAGAGAGGAACTCTCTGGTGGAAATCAAATACTCGACTCGGTCGGTGTCCATCCTCAAAGCCGATGGTCAAATGTTCCCCTGAATAGGGATCCATGTAATAATGGTATCGGTGTCGACAACTCATTTGCATCTGGCGGTGAGTGAATCCCTCGATTCTGAGGGACCTCGGCAAAAATAGAATGGTGCCATCGTCGTCCTCGTGGATAGGTATCTAAACCTAACACACTCACGGGGGCGCAAACATGGGAGCCTCTCATAGGCCCAAAAGCGCCTTGACACTGATGGCAAAACATCTGCTATCGATAAACACTCTTAACCTATGAATGGGAAAAGACAAGAGAAATACTCACCGGAGAAATGGGTAAAATCCTATGAGCCTCGGTCGAACCACACATGAGCGCGCATCGCATGCCCCGGAGGAAATAGGCAAAGGTGTAAGAGCCCCAATCATACTCTCAATACGGTCCACATCACGTGTGGTGTGATCAAAGCAAAAGGATCTAGTAGAAGAGTTATCTCGCTATGAAGCGACCTCGAATGATCATCGGGAACAATCGCGAAACGCGATCCACGATTACGACATCATCGGGCATGGGCTCACTCTCAAAAGCCCACTCATAGCATCTACGCTCAAAAGGACTGAGCAGACGATCCACGCCTTTGGCGCCTCGCCGGAACTCTAATAAGGATCGGCGGCGGTAGGGGTAATATTCGCCATACAAAAGCCTTTGGCTCCCCTCAAACTCCATACATGATAAATCGCCGATCCATAGGCGTCATCATCACCTCGCAATCCGGCGAGATGGGTGGTGAGTGCGATGAAACCATCGCTCGAGACAATGCCACGAGGTAACCCGGGGACAACGGCGGGGAAGGATGGAGAAGAATGCCCCAAATCCCCACTCATGCACTCTGCGCTCTATAGTCGGGGATGAAGCGCTGGTACATGGGTGAATCTTGAACCGATTCCCTCGGTTGTGTAAAACCGGGAAACTGCATGAAATGCGAGATCAACATCAAAACCCTTTAATCCTCATCAATAGGAAAGAAGGAAGATCAAAGTCTAACGCCATACCTCGTTAGCATGCAAATACATCGATGGATGTACTGCTCAAATCACCCAATGACTCTGGGTTTGCCACTGAATACTCGGGAGCTCCCTACGAGGGGGACATATGCGGGGAGGCGGGATCCTCAATGGAATATATCGCCTCCTCGTCCTCAGCGTTTGGGCACATCTACACGGGCCGGGGCGAATCACGGCCTCCACCAACCAAGCGCGGGCATGCAGCGAAGCGAGGGGACGAGGCACTTGAAGCCCTCCGCCGTATGCGCGAAGAAGTGGTCTATAGAAGCCTTCGGGTGATCCGGATCCATAATATCCGGACAACAAGTCTCAAATCACCTCGAGAAAGGGTGTGGTATTTCCTTACACGGAGCTTTTTAAAATGCATTTATGATTATATGCATGCATGCATTTACTTTAACATATAATAGAGTTAAAATGCATGACTACCCAATGCCTACATTTGGAAATTTTTTGCCATAGTCCCCTTTGAAAATAGGACTATCCACATGCACATAGGCATATCTAGGTGGCCATTCGATAGCTTTTGCCCCAAAGTCATATACATAATATATGCATTAAAATCAAAATCATCATGCATAAGGCCAACCTCGATACTAGGAGTACTTTGCCTTTCTACCTTTTGCTCATTGGACCTCAAATAGGACAAAAAAAGCGAGAAAAAAGGTGCAATTTGGTATCTCAAAAGTTAAAATTTTTCACATCATTATGTTGACATGGTTTAATACTAACATTTACTATGTTGAATATTTTTTATCAAGTCATTTGTGCATACATAATCACTACTATGTGTTTAGATGCATTTCATGCGATAACTCACAATCAACGGATAAAAGCTGGAAAAAATACATGCATACGTTACCGGGATAGTGTAGAACACTTATGCGGTGGCGAAATTTTGAGAAAATAGCCGAACTTAGTGAGATTTGAAAGAGGCTCGCGGTTTTTCTCTTGTGCGACAAGTTGAAAATGACTTGTGAGACCAACTGCTTTGGAATTTATCATCACGATTGATTGGCATGAGCTCACTCACTGAGTGCGGCGAAGTGCACTGCGGCACCCCTATATGGGTCCCCCCCTCGGCTCGGTCGATTCGAGTTGTGAAAGGAGTTCTTACACGGACTAGAAAGGTCGAATCGGGAATAAAAATGCCCGCGATTGAGCAAAATAGCATCTGATCTGATCTGGTCTTCTCGGATGAGACTTTGAATCTATACATCACTCATTGGTAGTCACACGAACACAAGGTATACCTACCAGATGATCTCGGTTATCACAAATCACATCTGGCGATACCTTATATCTGGTCCGATGTGTGACTCGGTCGTTCGTTACCCTACGTGAGTCCCGTGAGTCCAGCAGGTTACAGCGTGACGTGAGTCCGAGCGGGAGTTACAACGTAGATCGTCGGGGTTCTGACGTATATCCGATCGGGATTACAGCGTCGTTACATTGATCCGTTGACACACATATCAGCGAAGGTCAAGCGACCTTGGCGTTATCTCGGTAGATAGCGATTAAACCTATCGAGCTCTAGAGAGCTATTCGAGGATTTCATTTCGATTACTCATATTCCCCGGCGGAACCCGTGAAGTCTGTTTTCAATGTTCCATTGATTCACACGACCGTGAAGGTCAAGCAACCTTGATGATCTACTCACAAAGAGTCAGTCTCGGTAGTTGATTCACGTCGTCGGTGAAGGTCAAGCGACCTTGACATTGATATATATCCCCGAGATTTTTCGGTAGTTGATTCACATATCGGTGAAATACACACGTCAGCGAAGGTCGAGGCATCACAGCGACATTTGTTGTTGGCGATAAATCAAGCGAGAATCTTGACATATCTGGCGATACAACCGGGAAAGGTCGATGTTATCAAAGAGGATAGATGATGGAATATGTTTATACATCCTCAAGCAGATCAAGCTTTATCCCCACGGATCTCTTACACATAAGAGGTACATCTTGAGGATCAAGTCGTTATCAAAGACCACGGGAATTTGGTGATAACTCAACATCAACATCTAATGATTGGATTACACATCAAAATCGGTCATCATTACCAATCCCGGTTGAAAGCAACGAGGGATCCGGCAATCATCCCGGCATGTTGGGCTACAACCCGTACACATACATCATACATTTGCATCATTTTTTGCTACCCGTAGTACCATGTTTGTCTTGTTGCGTTTCAAGTGTCTAGGATTCTTTATCCTACCCATGCATCGCCATGCATGAGTATGATAAAGAGGGCATCTATGAACACTCGAAATTTTCTTTACTCATCACTAACATTGCGGGAGGGCAGATTCATCTTTTAGAGAGGAACCACGAAAAGACAATCCAAATCCATCATCTAGGATACTACTAGGAAGTTCGACATCAACCCCGGATCACGATGCGGGAGTAACAATTCAACCTCGGATGTAACCCGAGGCGTGAGATCAATCTGGGGACACACACAGGAGAAGGCCGATTAATCTCGGAGATAACCCCGAGGTATCCGGTCTCGATCCCAACCATAGGAATAGCCACCAACCTTGGTGATAACCCCGAGGAATGCGGTTTGGCGATAACCCGAAATGCTTATTTCAAATCGACCGACTTCAATCTCGGCGCTCACAACGAGATCTGCTTTGTACCAACCCGATAATAACATCGGGAAGGCAGGCACACCTCAAAGGTGACAATGAGGACCTTCAACAATTGCGGCGGTCAATCTCGGTGAAGTCGAGCAGCGTCTGCTTTATCATTAATCGGCGATAACACCGGTGAGGGGCACATCATCATCATCTCGTCGACACGATGCCATGCCCGTCGTCTCAACATCTCTGCAATGATGTCCCACAAGACTAACCAATCCGAGTGACTATTATGCGGGGTAGCGGATGAAAGTTGAAGCTTGAAGGCCGGAGGGCATCGTCCCATCTTGATGACCGTACAAACTCTAATCCCATGCCATCGTACAACTCTCGACAGCGGGCGGTCAAAATAGGTCTGTATACCTCAAGCGGATGCGGATTTGCGCCGAAAGTTCGAGTGGACATTACGGTGCACGAGTGTGCGTGCTTGAGACGACGACCAAAAAAACCGGGCCCACACGGGTTGCCTCTGGTACACTGGCTTGCCATTGGCAGTACACTATGGCTAAAATGCCTATAAATAGAGGGCTTGGGCTGCCCATTTTTTAAGAGAAAAAAGCGAGGAAGCCACCTTGAATTTACTCTGCACTCACCCCATGCGGTGTACTTTCCCCTTTAAACACACTGTGAGCTATATATAGCCTTTTGTACCTACAAAAAGTCGGTGTTTACCCACTCTAAAGATATAGAAGTCTTCTTTGGCGGTCATTTGTAAGCCTTCTCACACACTTTAGAGTCTTTCTCTTCATCTCTGCACACACCCTTCTTACGTTGAGAGTCGTGTTGTTGCTTTTTTTGCCGGACTTGATCCAGTGGTTTCATTCGATCTATATATATATATATATATATATATATATATATATATATATATATATATATTATATATATATATTGACTAACATATATATATATAGTTATGCCTCGATTGAGCCTAAACTTTGAGCCTGAACTTGATGCAGGAGGCGTTTATTTGCTTTAATATATATATATATATATATATATATATATATATATATATAGCGTATGTCGAACTTTGTTCGATATATATATTTTTAGCGTATGTATAACTTTGTTCGATGAGCCTAGACTTTTATGATTTATGATGCGTTTCTTTGCTTTATATATATATATATATATATATATATATATATATATATATATATATATATATATATATATATATATATATATATATATTATGTCGAACTTATTTCGATGAATATATATATTTATATATATATATATATATATTGAATTTATATATATATATATATATATATATATATATATATATATATATATATATATATTTATATCCACTTGGAGTTTACTTACGTGGTGGTTGATATATCTGCTGCAGAGTTTACTTACGTTATTGATCTTTTCTGACTTTATTTATTTTTGTCACTTTGGAGTTTTCCTTCGTGGCGGTTGGCCGTATTATTTGACTTTATTTACGTTTTGTCACTTTGGAGTTTTCTCGTGGCGGTTGATAGCTTTTATACTTTATTTACATTTACGATCCCCATGGAGGTGCTTCGTGGTTGGTGATCATCGTATATATATATATATATTCTGACTTTATATATATATACTATCTTTGCTTTCATATAAATTGTATTATCTTGTGCCTAGGAATCATGTGATCATGTGATTCATCCCATTGGATCTAGATTCGGTTCCGTGATGGACATTTTTCAATTTATAAGCGACTTGTAAATTATATGCGATGTGCGAATTTCCTCGGATGGTTTCCATACCCACGAGGAAATCGGCATTATTTTGTACATTATTTTAAATACGGATGCCTCGCGCATATGTAAAATAAAATCAATCAAATAGAACACTTAATAAAATGGGAGTGTAAAGGTCTCAATTACTATTGAGCATCGGGGTTTGAAAAACCTTTTTATAAAACATCATTGCTATATCTTGCTAAAAATTGAATTTTACATAAATTCAAACCACAATGTATATAGGTTTGACGAGGCTCGCACTACTTCCAAATAATGACACATTGACCCACACACACACACATTAGGATAATAGTTTCTTGAAAAAAGCGGTCGTAGTGGTAACACGGATGTAGAGGTGCCTAACACCTTCCCCGCATAACCAAGTCCCCGGACCCTAATGAATCTCGGTTTCACAGGCCCGTTTAGCATGTGTCACATCCTTTGGGTCGATGTGCAAACCTTTTTCTCGGTTGTGTTGGTACAACCATTTAAAAACCAATCTGGCGACTCTTAACGGTCCATCGTCGACATTATACATATCGGACCTTTTTCACTTGTTTTTTCAAACAAATCTCACCTAAAATGAGAACACCAAAAAAGAACAAGTAGCGGAAAGGGACATCCAAAAGTGTAGTGACAATTATTGAAATGACGGTAATCTCAAAATATCAGCCTGCTTGATTATTGAATCGATAAAATAAAATATTGAGCGATGATGCTTGGCAAAAATTGATGAGTAGTGCGCTTTCTTACCTAAGAATCGATAATTGAATTTTAATCCGGTAATAACTCTTTGTCACGACAACGGCGTCTCTTTGTGTGTTTTTAACCGCCGGGTATTCCAGCGGTGATAGCAACGACTGTCGCATCGTTATTTATAAACAACATACTTATTAGTTTTTCTTCATCCCGATGGTTATATCAGTTATGGGGCCTACAAAAATGGCAGTAGTAAATACGAATATTCCCTGAGCAGGAAGAATATTCCACGACCGACGAATATTCTGACAATGATGATGAATATTTTATATCGCCTTTGCTTATTTGAAATATTTTGCATTTTACTACATAGCTTATACATTGTCAAAATCGACCCTTAATATTTCAAAATAATAAATAGAGAAATTAAATTTCATTTATTAATAATTTAGGGTCTTCACAGCAACTCCTCACGAGTCGGCACGATCTCTGTCAGCGGGGATCTCCAGACTTTATCTGAGGAGGATCTGCGCCCGCAAAAACCAAATAGGTCGCTCCCGAGGGGCAGTAGCCATTGAGGCTGAAGAGATCCGAATGAAGCCGCCTCTCTGGGATCTCTACCCAGAATGCAGGATAAATATGTGTATACGGTCTCTACTATAAGATCGAACTATCAATGTCCCCATGTCCGTATAGGTGGATCCTACGACGCTGACTATCAATCAAATAATCGTCCTGCAGATCCTGGAACCATATCCCCCATAAAGCATAGCGCGGAATTTGGGGCTCCCGATGAATCTGGGGAACCACCAGCCATTTGGAACATCTCACAGGTACTTGGGCCCTCTGATAATGTATAATAATCGACTGACAATGCGACAGGATGTCCAAGTGATGGGTGGCTGTGGTGGAAACAATAACGCCTTTGGCGGGAGAAGCGAATCCCGGACATCACGAATATATATCCCATGTAGTGCTCCCTAATATGCACGCTCTCCTAAATAGAGCTCGATGACCTCTCCGCTGCCATGGGAAGAACTCTCGGGTGGAAATCACGCATTTCGTCCCGTTCGGGTGTGTCCATCCTCAAAGGCAGTGGTCAAGTGTTCCCCTAAATAGGGAATCCGTGTGATGGTATCAGTGATTGACAACTCGACTCACATCTGGCCGGTGATGAAGCCCACCATTACGAGGACCACCGGCAAAATGGAATGATGCCATGGTGATACTAAATGGATATGTAGCAAACCCTAACCTGCTTTCGCGGGGAATGAAACATGGGGAGCCTCTGTGGGCGGCTCAAACTTATTGAACTGATAGCCGAAACATTCTTGCTATTATTAAGCTTTTCTTAACTTTAAAATGGGAAATAATACAAAGAAAAATACTCACACCGGTGAAATGGGTAAAATCACAGCGAAGCCTCGGGGTCCGAGACCACAGCGATGTCGCGTACCCCGGAGAAATAGGCGACAAAGTGTAGGAACCCCCTGATCATACTCTCCAATCACGGTCCATGATGTGTGGCGGTTGATCAGCGAAAAAGACAGTGGAAGGTTATGTTGCTATGGGCGACCTCTAATGATCATTGGAACAGTGATGATCACGAGTCGATCCGCAGTCCTAACATCATCAAGCGCAGAAGGCCCAATCAAAAGCTTCGATCGCCGCATCTCGCCAAAAGGACTGAAGGGCGATCACGCCTTTGAAGCCGCTATCTGGAACTCACAACAAGGATCGATGCGATGGAAGTAATGTCGCCGTACAGAACCTTTGGCTCCCCCTCCAAACTCCGTACCTATGATAAATCACCAATCCGCCGGCGTCATCATCACCTACATGATCCGGCGGATAGGGTGGCCGAGTCGATGAAACCATGCAGCTCGAACTGATGCCACAGAGGTAACCCGGGGGACAGCACGTCGAGGGGAAGGATAGAGAAGAATGCCGAATCCCCGCTCATGCACTCAGCTCACATAGTCGGGATGAAACGCTTTGGTACATGGGTGAATCTTGGCCATTCCTCGGTGGCGTGTAAACCCAGGACACCTGCATGAAATGCAGAATCGACATCAAAAAACTGCCAGCTCTGTATTAGGAAAAAAGGAAGATCAAAATCTAAACCTTGGTATACCGTTAGCATGAAAATACATCGATGGATGTACGCTCGAATCACCCAGCGGCTACGGGATTTCCACCTAAATCTGGTAACTCCTACGAGGGACGTATGCGGTGAGGCGGGGATCCTCAATCGAATATCTGCATCCGCGTCCTCAACGTCGCAGTACGTCACTGGGCAGGTGGGCGAATCCTGACCTCCTGTCCGATCGGCGAGGTTGTGCGACGCGGAAGCGAGGTGCGGGCACTTGAAGCCCTCCTACCTTGTATAGTAGAAGTGGTCCTCAGGGGAATTGCTTGGGCTGATCCCGGGATCCATGATATCACAGACGACAGTCTCCAAATCACCTCGGAAAAAGGGTGTGGTATTTTACTACAGAAGCTTTTTAAAATGCATCTTATGACTATATGCATGCATGCATTTACTTTAACAAAAATAGAGTTAAAATGAATGATTACCCAATACACATTTTGGAAGAATTTTGCGTAGTTCCTTTGAAAATAAGAACTATCCACGTGCACATGTAGGCATGTATACTAAATTAGCCGTTCATTGATAGCACACACCTTTAAAGTCGTATACAAAATATATGCATTAAAATCAAAATCATCCATTCATAAGGTTAACCTCGATATCGAAGGTACTTTGCATTTCTACCTTTTGTTCATTGGACCTCCAAATAGGGACGAAAAATAGCGAGAAAAATGTGCCCGATTTATTTGTCTCAAAAGTCAGAATTTTTTTACATCATTATGTTTAGCATGGTTTAATACTAACATTTACTATATTGAATATTTTTATCAAGTCATTTGTGCTTACATAATCACTACTATGTGTTTAGATGCATTTAAGTACTATAACTCAAATCAGCGGATAAGCTGGAAACAATTACATAAATACGTTACGGGATAGTGTAGAACACTTATGCGGTGGCCGAATTTATAGAAAATAGAGCCAAGCTTCAGCCGAATCACGAAGGAGGCTCCACGGTTTCTCTTGGCAGCGCGACAAGTTAAAATATGACTTTGTATTGCCCGACTTGCTGGATTTTATCATCCGGTTGGCAGCGAGTTCATGTCTATGCGGTGAAGCGGATTTGCACCGACACCTATATGGGTCCCACACTCCCTACTCGGTCCGGTTCGAATTACAAAGGGTTCTTCACAGACTAGAAAGGTCGAATCAAGAATAAAAGTGCCACTTGCCGCGATTGAAGCCAAAAGCGTCTGATCACAGTGGCTTCTCGATGATGAAACTCACAGTGCGTACGCCGCCCATTGGTAGTCACCCCGAACATGAGGGTATACCACAATGATCTCATTTATCACAAATCACATCCGATAACTTATCGAGGTCCGATGCTTCGTCGACTCAGTCGTTACCTAAATAAATCCCCGTGATTCTCGTGAAGCCCAGCAAAGGGATTACAATGCGGTCAATGGTTGAAACACATATCGATGAAGGTCAGCTTGGCCTTGGCGTTATCTCAGCCAAATGGCGATTAAACCTACTCAGAGCTCTAGAGCTATTCGAGGATTTCATGCTCGATTACTCATGTTCGGCGGATCCCGGCCCGGAGTCCGCAATATGATGTTCGTTGATTCACCGTCGGCGTGAAAAGGTCCAGCGACCTTGACAATCTACCGGGTGTTCCATTGATTCATACGCCGTTGAAGGTCAGCAACTTGGCGGTATATTCCCGAGATTTTTTGGTAGTTGATTCAAATATCTTGCCCGCGTCAGCGAAGGTCGAGGCGTCCACGAAGCTGACATTTGTTTTGGCGATTAAATACAATAGAATGTGTGACATATCTGGCGATACTAACCGAGAAAGGAAAACATTATCGAAGAGGATAGATGATAGAATATGTTATACACATCCTCAAAGCAGACCAAGCCTTATCCCCATATATCTTCCACGTAAGAGTTACCTCTTGAGGATCAAAGTCAAATACTCGAGAACACGGGGAATTTGGTGATAACTCCAACATCGACATCTAACGATTTGGATTACACATCAAATATGGTCATCATTGACAATCCCAGTTGAAGCAACGGGGATCGACAATCATCCCGAGAATGTTGGGCTATAACCCGTACCGCTGGCGTACATCGTACATTTGCCTCATTATTTAGCTACATATAGTACCGTATTTTGTCTTGTTGCGTTTTAAGTATCTAAGATTATTTATCTACCGTGCATCTCAATACATGAGTATGATAAAGAGAGCATCATGAGACACTCAAAATTTTACATTACTTCTTGTGCACTAACATTGCGGAGACGGTCCGATTTTAAGAGGAACCCTGAAAGACGATCCACATCCATATTGGATACTACAGGAAGATTGTTGTCGACCCGAATACACACTAGGAGTAACAATTCCAACCTCAAGATAACCCAGGAGAATGCGGATCTATCTTGGAACACACCGGAGGGAAGATCGATTAACCTCGGGGGATAACCTTCCCCGGTATCCGGTCTCGATCAATCGTAGGGAATATGTACCCAACCTTGGTGATAACCCCGAGGAATGCGGTTTCGGCGATAACCGGAAATGCTTGTTTTCAAATCGACCGGCTTCAATCCGGTAGCTCCTGACGAGATATGTACCGGCCGGAGAATATCTGGGAGGGCAGGCAATTACCTCAAAGATGACAATGAGGACATTCAGCAATTACTTGATCCAATCTGGTGAAGCTGAGCGCTTCGCTGCTCGGTCATTGAATCCGTGATAACCTTTAGTGAGTGAAACAGCCGTCATCTAGCCAGCGTGATGCCATGCCGCGTCGTCTTACGGCATCTCTACTGGCTTGATGTCCCTGAAGACTAACCAATCCGAGTAGTATTGTGCCGGAATTAAAGGATAAATTTGAAGCTTGAAAGGAGGTAGTAGCATCGTCCATCTTCAATGACTTCGTCTGAACTTCTAATCCCGTGCCATCGTACTGACTCGACAATGATAGGCGGTCCTTAATGATAGAGTCCTGTATATACCTCGAATGGATGCGGGATTGCTTCAAAGTTTAAGTGGACATTCACGATTGCTTGGAGGTACCGTCTTCTGAAGGTGACCAGGCAGAAAGCACGGCCCACAGGGTTGCCTCTACGAGTACTGCTACGGTGTACTGGCAATTTGGCCAGCAGTGTACCTAACTTGGTGGCCATGGTACTGCGCTCTTCTCGTCTATAAATAGAGGCTTAGGCTGCCCATTTTGCAAGAAAAAATGGTAGGGAAGCCACACTTAATTTGCTCTCTACACTCACCCCGTGCGGTGTACTTTCTCATTTAAACACACTGTGAGCTCATATATAGCTTCTTTGTACTCTGAAAAGCAGGTGTTTCTGCTTTAAAAGATATAAGTTTTTTGGTAGTCAGTATAAGCCTTCTCACATGACTTTAGAAGTCTTTTCTCTTCGTCTCTGCACACACCCTTCTTCCGTTGAGAGTGGTGTTGCTTGCTTTTAGGACTTGGTCAGTGGTTTCATTAAAATGCAGCATATATATATATATATATATTATATTATATATATATATATATATTTATATATATTGACTAACATTATCGAGTTATGCCTCGATTGAGCCTGAACTTTGATCTAAAGCGTTTATTGCTTATATATATACATATATATATATATATATCTTTGTGTGTCGAAACTTTGTTGGATGAGCTGGGCTTGATTAAGTGCAGTTACTCTACTTTAATATATATATACTTATATATATTAGCGTGTGTCAGAACTACGATTCGATGAGGCACGGATTTTACATCCAGGATGCGTTTATTACGCATTTATATATATATATTTATATATATGAACTATAGTCGGGACTACGTTCCGATGAGCACGGATTTTATATCAGAAGTCGTTTACGTTAACTTTTATATATATATATACTTATATATATGAGCATTGTCGAACTACATTACGATGAGCACAGATTTTACATCCAGATGCGTTTATTTCTTTTATATATATATATATACATTTTAAGTCCCACACAGAGTTCACTTAGGTAATTGGTTGATCGCTTTACTGACTTTAACTTCGTTCGTCCTGCACAGGTTTACTTCGTGGCGGTTGATACGCTTTATCTGGCTTTATTTATGTTTTGTCTCGCTTGGGTTTTTCTCAGTGGCGGTTGATAAGCTTCTACAACTTTATTTATATTTACGATCCTCCATTGAGGAATTGCTTCGTGGTTGGTGATCATGTGATCATAGATTCGAGTATCTTGATGCGCCTAGGAATCATGTGATCATAGAATTGACTATTGGATCTGAATTCCGGTTCCGTGATGGACATTTTAAATTTATGGCGACTTGTATGAAGTATTATGCGATTAATGCGAATTTCCTCGGATGCTTTCCATACCCATGAAAGAAAGTCGACATTATTTTTGTACATTATTTTGGAAATGCGGATGCCTCACATCGTAAAATAAAAATCAATCAATAGAACACTTAATAAAATGGGAGTGTAAAGGTCTCAATTACTAATGACATCGAGGTTTGAAAAACCTTTTTATAAACTTATCTTGCCGTATCTTGCTTAAAATTGAATTTTACATAAATTCAAACCACAGTGTATATAAATGCGAGCGAGGCCTCGCACTACATCTAAATCTTGACATATTGACCACACACATATATTGAGATAACGGTTTCTTGAAAAGAAGCGGTCCATGCATAACACGGATGTTGGGGTTGCTAACTCCTTCCCTCCATAGCAAGTCCGGACCCTAATGAATCTCGGTTTCATGGCTTGGTTTAACGCTTGATGTCACATCAACTGGGTGATGTAAAAACCTTTTTCTCGGTTGTGTTGGTACAACCATTTAAAAAACCAGCTGGCGACTCTTATGACCCAGTATCATCGACATTATACATGTCCGAACCTTTTTCACTTGTTTTCAAATAAATCTCACCTAAAATGAGAATACCCGAAGAACGAATGTGAGAAGGGACATCTAAAAATCCAAGCGTCGACCTTTAATTAAAAGGTTGGTTAGGAATATGAAACTAACAACCTTACAAAAAAATCCAATTTAACATGATGAATAGTTAACTTCAATCGATCCCTAAATCACATCGAAATACGGTATTTTCAAAGAGATGAGAGATCGGCAAGGTAATGTGAGGGTGCGATTTGAATTAGAAGCAAGATTCATAAAAAAGTGGATGTAATACGGTTTCTCTAACGAGGTTTGATAGATAAGTCAAGTCTAATTTCACCAAGGTCCAGAGTTCAAGCGTTGAGCACAAGCGGGTGAAATAAAAGAATGAAATTGAGGCGATATCGAATAAGGTATAGACTTCACGAGAATTTATGATTAACTTGCGTGATAACCATTTGGGTTCCTCGGCTTTTTGGAGGTCACAACCAGCGCTCTCCCTTGAACTACCGGCTTTGACTTATCGTACTCGGTCATTACCTGCAGGAATTGAGTGTCGTCATTACCTCTGGAATTGACTTATCGGCTTGAGTGTCATCATTACCTACTGAGGAATTGACTTGATATAAAGGCGTATTTCACCCATAACTACTTTTATCGTACTCACGATCCATGATCTGAATCATTAATCTTGATCCATATCGAATTGGGGTTGGCCGCTCTTCTGGGGTAATTCAAAACTTCGATGTTGGGTTCTCCCAATTTACGTCAAAAAGAAATACATATCATCTATTTTAGCCTTCTTGGATCGGACTTCTCTTTCTATAATATCAGCAACGTCGTCTTGAAATTTACCCAGTGCATCCTCCATTCTTACTTCGATTCAGGTTGTTTTTACTTTTAGATGATCTTTGACATTTGCATTCTCATATTTGAGCTCTATTATCATATACTCTACCAAAGAGAGCTTACATTCGAAGCATCGGATATCAAGTAGTAAAATCTTGAATTATTTGCATCCTTTTTGTTCCCTGAGCAGCTTTGCCTTTCTTCACCTACTCTTCTTACAACTCACGAATCTGATCTTGGGTTCTACATTTTGATCATAAAATTCTCCTAATAAATCCTCCTTAGGTTCCTATTCTTCCTCATCTTCCTGGGTCTTAATTTGCTACCTCTCTGACTAGCTCGATTGCAACTATTAATTCTTCACTCATCCATGGATATCTCTAATTTCTTCTTTGCGACATCTTCTGATCAAGTTTAATAACTTAGTAGTACTCCCCAAAAAAATCTTTGCTATAACGAAATATTATACTCCAATATTTATTCTTTAAATGAATCTCCTTGATTCATCACTTAAAACTCTATATGGGTTCATCTCTTGATTTTTAGATGTCATTTTCAAATACTTCCACAAAGCAAGGTTAATTGACATGCCACGTATTATCCTATATTACGTGAGCTTGATTAAATAACAAATAAGCTTAGGTAGGTCATCTTAGCGAAGGATTTACTCGTCTCTCCCCTCTAGTTCTAGCCTCGAGATATCATCCTTCGAGGATCATATCCACTAAGCTTTGAAACCAACACGTGATGCCCCCAAAATAGGTATACCATGATTTCATTTATAAATTAGCGAATATGATACAAAATTCAAATACAAACTTAATTTATACAAGCGTAAATGCAAAATCTGACAATCTGATATTAGGTTTATTGAAATATTGTCTCATAGACAATATCAAACTCAAATAAAGTCCTCATTACAATTATTTTCACCTTTGTTTTTATAGAATAGTGAGGACTCTTATAGCTTAACCATCTTGGTAGTCACTCCATTTCCAAAGCCCCAGGTCCCATCTATATTCTCATTTCAAGAAGAGAACAATGAAAGAAAAGGGTGAACTCGACTAGACGGTAAAGAATATTATGACTAAGATAATGTAGAATAAATTATCTTTGGTCTTGATAATATAAAAGCGATACAATCTGACAATGAATGACAAGAAGTTTAAGCTGCGGCGGAACGAAATCCGATGTAGAAGTCGGAAGTAGAGCATGATGTCTTACTTATCTTACATGACTTAAAAAGTTCATCATCGATATTTTATCTTTGTAACACATCTCAATAATTAATCCACATCACCAAATTATCCATGCACTTCGAGGCGAGGATATTCGTTAGTATCATCCACGAATAATCCATGCACTACGGGCTTCCACATATATTAAATTCTTATCACCGGTGGTCATGATCATGCCAAACAACTATACATCCAACGAACTACAGGCTAATGTGGGACTTTACCACATCATTTGTAACATTATAGGTAAATGATTATCAAATACATATATCACAATTAATAATCATATCAATCAACAATCCATCATATACTCTACGGGCGAAAGATGACTTTTCGTCATGCAAATATAAACTTGATAATACAATTGTCGTGCAAAAATAGACAACACATATCTTGTGAGTTTGAATACAAATATTGTCTAATAGGCGATTATACAAACTCGAAAAGGAGTCCTCATTACAATTATTGATACCACTATTTTACAAAATAGTGAGGACTACTAAAACAACTATCTTGAACCATCACTCCATTACCCCATTTAGTTCTGCTTTATGTTCTCACCTCCACGAGAAGAAAAATGGAACAAAAAAAGAAAAGGGTGAGCTCGACTAGCCCGAGTAAAGAATATTATGACTAAGATAATATCTGACAAATTATCATTAGTCTTAACGAGGAAAAATCGATAAAATATAATAGACAACAAGTTTTAGATCAACAAGCTGCGGTGAAACAACAATCCATTAGAAGAGTCAAGTAGAATGAATTCTACTATCTTCTAAGATTTAAAAGTCCATCATCAATATTTTATCCTGTAACATCAATCGATATACATCTTGAATCAAATATTCATCTTTGCCACTACTGGGCGAAGATATTCATTTTATATCTGAGTTGGTTATATTCATCTCAACACTTGTTCATCTTTGCACTACGGGACTAAAAAGATATTCATCGATTAATCATTCATCTTTTTTATATTCACTTCTGGGGCGAAGATATTCGATTAATATCATCATTTAGGGTGAGGATGATGAAAAATATCTTAAAAAGCGAATCGAGTGAGATAAAAGAACAAATATTAGGGATTAGTATTACGGTTTATCGAGTTTGATAATACTCCATAATAACCAATTGTGAAGCAAAATTCAAAATAAAGATCAAAACATGGATCTGATCAAAGATAGTAACCATAATAGACATCTTGGACAAAAAGAAAATTTCATTTTTGGTTTTGAATAGTTAAATATTAAGTGAATAGTGTCATATCGTGAATAGTCATGTATCGTCGTGAATAGTAACCCCCGACACAAAAAGGTAGAAATTTGATAAAAATCCATACCAATATTTTGGTATAATGATATTGAAAGAATAATATCATTATGAAGAAAATAACATCCACTTACCTCGAAAAAACGGTACTTACATTTGGAATATCGGATATAAAATTTGAAGGAAACTTGCCTTGATGAATAGCAACTCTCAAAGTATCTAAATACTCACAAAAATCGCTCGATAATATAGAGAGAGAGAAAACTTGTTTACGGTGTGATTTTCAATTCTAACTAAGCACCTATTTATAGGAAAAATGCTTAGAAGCATGAAAGGAGACTAAATTAATATAATAATTGATTTAAAATTTTTCTTCACGCATACCTCACTTCTAAGACCACCACTTTTGAAAATAAATTCAACACATTTCAACATTCACCACATAAAAAAAAAAGTGGGGCCCACCATATTTTAATAAAAATATTTATTTTACGAAACTTCAATAATTCATAATAAATAGCCCTTTTATCAGAGAAAAATATGAATTTTATGTCCATTCCATAGGAAATTAAATTCTCTACAACTTTGTAAGTTTAAGTTTTCCAAATTCAAGCGAAAAAATAGAAATCCACATACAGACGATTTTTAATACCTCCATTCCAGACAAAATCTTGATAAAACACCTCGGCATTAATTCCTTCATTTATATCCACATAAAATAAATATATCCATCATTTATATCCACATAAAATAAATATTTTCTTATCATATAAATCAATAATTAATTATTCATAAATAATATTCTGAGAATCACAATTATAATGATGACAGTCGTTCCGGGAAAAGGGGCTTTTCAGATAAGGATTTCTCCTTATTGGTAGCGTGATTAGGTGACCAAACCCCTTTCTGAAGCGAGAACTTCCTTAGACATTGCCAATAATGCTATCTAATAATATTATTCAAATAATATGAATTATTGATTTGATAATGGAAATCTTGTGCGGTGTGATTATTGAAGCAACAATAATATAAAATATCAAGCGTAGCAATTATTGAATCGATAAAATAAAATATTGAGCAGTAATTCTTTGTAACAATTATTGAGTAGTGCCTTCTTACGTAAGAATCGATAATTCAAAAATCTTGTCATGCAATCTGGTGTATCTTTCTTTATGCGACCACGCGTATTCTTGTATTTTAACCATACGGGTATTCAAGCGGTGTTAGCGGTAACAATTACTGCAGATTATTTATAAAAAACTCAAACTTGTCATTTTCTTCATTCGATAATTTTTAGTTATGGGGCCCTAAATGGTTGCGCCGTAAATGCGAATATTCCCAAGCATGAAAGAATATTCCACGACCAAACGAATATTCCCAAACAAAAATGAATATTTTATAACCACTTGCTTATTTTGCAAAATTTGCACATTTCACCCATAACTTAAAGTATTATATCAAATTAACACCTTATTATTCACAATAATAAATAGAGGAAATTTGATTTTATTTATAAAAAGTTGGGGTCTTACAACCTCCCCCTCTTATGAAATTTCATCCTCGAAATTGGCGTACGTTACACAGTGTTTTGAAAAGGTGAGGATACCTCGCTTTCATTTACGATTCAACTCCTCGAGGTCATTTCTTGATAGCATGGTTTCTCCACAAAACCTTAACTTGTGGTATAACCTTCCGTGCGTGGGACATACTCTTTCTATCCAAGATCTTAACAGGTACCTCCTCGTACGTTAAATCTTTGGCTATCTAAATGCAGTTCTAACTTCGATAATGTGGTTCGGGTCTTTCACATATTTCTGAAGCATAGATATGTGAAAAACATTATGAACACGAGACATGCTTGGAGGTAATCTTGAGTCTATAGGCCACATTTCCTATTCGGTAAAGAATCTCAAATGGACCAACAAATCTTGGATTGAGCTTTCTCTCTTCCCAAATCTTGTAACTCCCTTCCATGAGAGCGAACACGTAACAATACATGATCCCCGATATTAAATTCCACGTCCTTTCGATGAAGATCGCATAACTCTTTTGTCGATCTTGTGCTTGGTGTTTGTATCGTTGTCGAATCGTTTGGATCTTCTTTGTAGTTATGCGTACCAATTCTGGTCCAACAATGTTGCTTCTCCCACCTCGTCCAGCATCTTTGAGAAGCGACATTTTCTTCCATCTGCGCCTCGAATGGAGCCCACCTATACTTGCACGATAAGCTATTGTTGTAGGAGAATTCCACTGATGGTAAGTACTTATCAACTCCTTTGAAATCTAGGACCACGAGTCTTAATAGATCTTGAGAGTTTGAATAGTCCTCTCGATTGCCCGTCCGTTTGAGGATGGTATCTTTGCCAGCGAATCATAAATCCGTGCCCGTAGCTTTTATGCAAGCTAACCCAAAATCGTGAAGTGAATCTTGGGTCGCGATCAAAACTATGGATCTTGGCATGCCATGCAATCTCACAATCTCATTTCACGTACATCTGAGCAAGGCGTTCGAGGAATAAGTCTCTCGTATAGGCAAGAAATGAGCGAGACTTGGTTAATCTATCAACAATAACCCAAATCGCATCTATGCCTTGAGAAACCTTGGGAAGACCCGTAACTTGAAATCCATAGTAATGTGTTCCCACTTCCATTTGGAATCTCAAGTGGTTGCAATGGACCCTTTGGCACTTGATGCTCGCCTTTTTTACGTTGACAAGTTAAACACCTCGAGATAAACTCGCGATCTCTCTCTTCATATTGCTCCACCAAAATGTATATGAAGATCATGATACATTTTGGTACTCCCAGGATGGATTGCAAACGGTGTGTTGTGTGCCTCCATCATGATTCTATGCTTCAAGTCAGAATCGTTAGGAACACAAAGTCTGGAGTTGACTCGAAGTATTCCTTCTTCATCGATTCTTGCTTCTGGAATAGCACCTTCTTGCACTTTCTTCTTCATACGCATCAGCTCCATGTTCGTAGCTTGAGCAACTTTAACTTTATCAATTAAACTCGGTTCTACTCGTATGTTTGATATCATCACGTGGGTACTTGGAGCCTTTATCTCTATCTCCATCCTTTGCAAGTCATACAAAATGGGCCTTTGTGTTAACAACATTGCTTTTCGTACCGCGTATGATCTTACTTTCGATCGTCGACTTACACGTTTGCTTTTCGAGGATGATATTGGATGGTATGATCGTAATCTTTCAACAACTCGAGCGAGCGTCGTTCCGCGTGTTGAGTTCCTTTTGGGTGAAGAAATATTTGAGGCTTTTATGATCTGTATAGATCTCCACTTTCTCCCCATCGGTAGTGTCTCGGATCTTCAATGTGAAAATAGCATTTCTTGCTGACTCCAAATCATGAGTAGGATAATTCCTCTCATATTCTTTGAGTTGTCGAGGCATAAGCTATGACTTTCCCATGTTGCATGAGAACACATCCTAACCCTTTGCACGAAGCATCATTTGTAGATAACAAATCCATCGAAACGAGATGGTATTGCCGAGCAGTGCCGAAATGAGTCTCCTCTTGAGTTCTTGAAAACTCTTCTCACGATCCTCGCTCACCAAATTTTGTATCTTTCTGAGTCGGTGAGTTAGCAGAGTAGCGATTAGAGAAAATCCTTCCACGAATCTCAGATAATAACAGCTAAGCCGAGAAAGCTCGTACTTTGATCATGAACTTTGGTTGCTCCAACTTTGTATTGCTTGATCTTTGCCGGGTCAGCGGATACTCCATGTTTTGACACCACGTGCCCGAGGAATGCTACTTCCTCAAGCGAACTCGCATTTCTTGACTTGGCATATAAGCTTGTTATCACGAAGCCTTTGAAGTACCGACTTCAAATGGTGCTCATGATCTTCACGACTTTTGGAATAGATGAGGATGTCATCGATAAAAACAATGAAGCTGATCAAATATTCTTTGAACACTACGGTTCATCATATCCATGAAAGCGGCGGGGCATTAGTCGATCAAAAGACATGACTAAAATTCATAATGCCCCGTCAGGAGTTACGAAAGGCGGTCTTTGGAATATCCTCGGTTTTAATCTTGATTTGATGATATCGAAGCGAAGATCGATCTTTGAAAAGAATTGTGCTCCTTACATTTGGTCGAACAAGTCATCAATGCGAGGTGGCGGATACCTATTCTTGATGGTGACATGGTTCGATTCTCGGTAGTCAATCAAAAGTCGCATACTCCGTCTTTCTTCTTTCTGAATAAACAGGAGCACCCCGAGGAGATGTCTTGGGATGAATGAAGCAGATGTCCAACAACTCACTGTAGTTGGACCTTTAACTCTGAAGTTGATAGGAGCCATTCGATATGGGGTTTTAGAAATGGGCTTTTGTACGGGTTGAGGTCGATAAAGAATTCAACTTCACGTTTAGGGGTAGGCAGGAAGTTCTTGAAATCGTCGGGAAATTCACTAACAATAGAAATATTATTCAAATCGGCGTGTTTTTGTTCAAGTCCAGTGACATGGGCTAAGAAAGCTTGACATCCATTTTCAATAAGCGAATAGCTTTATGGCTTGATATGGCGGTGATTGACTTTAGTGGTTTGGTTGTTTGAATTAGCATAATAGGTTGGTTAGGAATATGAAAACTAATGACCTTACGAAAATAATCAATTTTAGCATGATGAGTGGTTAACTTGAATCGATCCTAAAATCACATCAAATGCAAGTATTTTCAAGCGAAATAAGATCGTGAGGTAATGTGATGGTTCCAACTTGAATCAAGCAAGATTTATAAAAGCGATAGATGTAATGAAAGTTTCTCTAGCAGAGTCTCAGCAGATAAGTCGAAAGTCTAATTTCTCGGAGTCGAGTTTAAGCGTTGAGCCAAGCGGGAGAGATAAAGAATGGGTAGGCAGGTATCTAATAAGGTATAAACTTTGCAAGAGTTTATGATTAGCTTACCGTGATCACCTCGTTTGGGTTCCTCGCGTTTTTGGCGATCGCGAAAAGCGCCCTTCTTGAACCCACAGAGCTTTGACTTGTAAAGGATGAGCCTTTGGTGTCACCATCCCGTTGAACTTGGTTTTGCTAACAAGACAATCTCTGGCTTATATGACCTTCTTTTCCACAGTTATAACACACCTTGGATTGTTGTGGGCAGTTTGGACTTGATGTGTCCCTCCTCTCTCGCATTTATAACATCTAGCCGGTGGTCGTTCTCCCCTAGAAAAATTTGATGTTTGTCTTTGGCGTCTTCACGTTATCATTGTTGAATCTTCTCTTTTGAAATCTCCCTTGACTAACCTCTCCCTATTATCATGGTACGATTACCACGGAGTGGTTAGCTTTTAATCAGAATATTTTTCCTCCCCCTTTGGTTATCATTGCTCAGATGATTGCTTGCCCGCCGGTATGACCACTGGTTGTGGTCCCTCGGTTGAACATACTCATTATCTCGCTCTAATAATTGAGCCATTATTTACAACATCTGAATATAAAGAAAATTTATGAGAGATAAGATATTAGAATCTGGGTTTTAGACCTCTCGAGAAACATCGCGTCATTCGTTCCTCATTCTCTACCAAATGAGGTCTGAACTGGATAACTCTGCGAACTTAGCCTCGTCTTTGGGACACCATCGTTGTTGTTTTGTTCGGTCTAATAAACTCTACCTCCTTCGTATGATGAATACTTTCGAGGAAAGTACTTGTCATTAAATAGTTTTTGAAATGTTTCCCAAGACATATTTTGAGTCGGCGGTATTTGGTATGCTTCCTGAGACTCCACCGGTGTCGCCTCACCACGGAACATAAAAGGTGGCGAATGGAACCTTTGTTCCTCCGTGCATCCCAAGACATCGAATATCTTGGTAATTTGCTTGACCCATTGTTTTCGCCTTAATCGGATCGGCTTTCCCATAAATTACGGTGGTCCCGACTCTTGAAGCTGCTTGGCATTTGTGACAAAGCAGCGCATTCTTATCATTTCACCCATATTTTTGTACGAGTCTCCCTCGTCGATTTTGCATGAGCTGCAAAAAGCTTCTAAACATCCCATCATTCATCATTTTGTTCGGTAGTGTTTTTACGGGAGGAATATTGCCTTCTTGTTGCACGTTCCCACAGGTGGTGATTAAAGGTGTCTCCACGGTCTCATTCACTCCATTGTTAATATTTCATTTGCCATTCTCAAATCATCAGCCACAAAACAAGGGTTAATTAACAAATTAACATATCACATATTATCCTATACTCTAATGAGCCAAATAAATACCAAATAAACTTAGTCGAGGTCGTTAGTAGCGAAGGAATTCCCGTCTCTCCCCTCTAGTTCTTGTCTCATCTCGGCCGGGGATCATATCCCTAGCTCACGATACATTATGTGCGCCCCCAAAATAGGTATACATCACCCCATTATGAGTGCATGAATACATGGTATAGAAACAAATACAACTTTGTAATCTGATTGTCGTGCAAAATCTGACGACAACACATATATTTGTGAGTTTGAATACAAATATTATCTAATAGGCAAGTATACAAACTCAAAAGAGTCCTCATTACAATTATTGATACACTATTTTACAAAATAGTGAGGACTACTAAAACAACTATCTTGAACCATCACTCCATTACCCATTTAGTTCTGCTTATATTCTCACCTCTCACGAGAAGAAAAATGGAACAAAAAGGAAAAGGGTGAGCTCAACTAGCCCGATAAAGAATATTATGACTAAGATAATATACAACAATTTATCATTAGTCTTGACGAGGAAAAATCGATAAAATATAATAGATGACAAGTTTTAGATCAACAAGCTGCGGTGAAACAACAATCCATTAGAAGAGTCAGTAGAGAAAGAATTCTACTATCTTCTAAGATTTAAAAGTCCATCATCAATATTTTATCCTGTAACATCAATCGATATACATCTTGAATCAAATATTCATCTTTTGCTACTGGGGCCAAAGATATTCATTTTGTATCACCGAGTTGGTATGTATTCATCTCGACACTGTTCATCTTTTGCTACTCTCGGGCCGAAGATATTCATTCGAGGTAATCATTCATCTTTGCACTTTACGGGCGAAGATATTCGGTAATATCATCATTTAGGGGGTGAGGATGATGAAAAATATCTTAAAGAAAATGAATCGGTGAGATAAAAGATCAAATATTAGGGATTCGTACTTACGGTTTATCAAGTTCAATAATACTCCATAATAACCAATTGTGAAGCGAGAATTCAAAAATAAAGATCAAAACATGGATCTGATCGAAGATAGTAACCATAATAGACATCTTGGAAAAAAGGAGAAAATTTCATTTTTGGTGAATAGTGTAAGTATTAAGTGAATAGTCATTATCGTATCGTGAATAGTATCGTGAATAGAATAATAACTGAATAACACACAAAAAGGTAGAAATTTCATAATAAAATTCATACCAATATTTTGGTATAATGATATTGAAAGAATAATATCATTTCTGAAGAAAATAACATCCACTTACCTCAAAAAACGGTACTTACGATTGAAATATCGGATATAATTTGAAGGAAACTTTGTCTTGATGAATAGCAACTCTCAAAGTATCTAAATACTCACAAAATACAAATCGATAATATATATAGAGAGAAGAAAACTTGTTTACGTGTGATTTTCAATTCTAACTAAGCCCTATTTATAGGAAAATGCTTAGAAGCATAAAAACTAATTAATAAAATATTATTATACGATAAACTTTACTTACTACTATTCAAGCCCACCACTTTTGAAAATAAATTTGGCACATTTCATTTCTCACTAAAACAAAAAGTGGGGCCCACCGTATTTTAATAAAAATATTTATTTCCGAAACTTCAATAATTCATAATAAATAGCCCTTTTATCAGAAAAATTCGAATCTCATGTCCATTCCATAGGAAATTAAATTCTCTACAACTTTGTAAGTTTAAGTTTTTCAAATTCCAAGCGAAAAATGCCAGAAATCACATCGGACGATTTTAATACCTCCATTCAAGCAAAATCTTGATAAAACACCTCGACATTAATTCCTTCATTTATAACCCACATAAAATAAATATCCATCATTTATATCCACATAAAATAAATATTTTCTTATCATATAAATCAATAATTAATTATTCATAAATAATATTACG
The DNA here is from genome assembly GCA_020205615.1 of Panax quinquefolius. Lineage (NCBI taxonomy): Eukaryota > Viridiplantae > Streptophyta > Magnoliopsida > Apiales > Araliaceae > Panax > Panax quinquefolius. The sequence goes on from CM035166.1 coordinate 28,573,577, forward strand.
AGAATCACTGATTATAATGACGGTCGTTTCAGGAAAGAGGGGCTTTCAGATAAGATTTCTCCTTATTGGTGGTATGATTAGGTGACAAACCCTTTCTGAGAGAACTTCCTTAGACATTGCCAATAATCTTTATCTAATAATATTATTCAAATAATATGAATTATTGATCGATAATGGAAAATCTTTAATGATTGACAATTATTGAAACAACGATAATATAAAATATCAGCGTAGCAATTATTGAATCGATAAAATAAAATATTGAGCGATAATTCTTTTATAACAATTATTGAGTAGTGCCTTCTTACGTAAGAATCAATAATTCAAAAATATCATATGCAATAACCGTGTCTTCTTGTATGCGACCAGCGCGTATTCTTGTATTTTAACCATTAGGGTATTCAACGGTGTTAATGGTAACAATTCTGTGAGATTATTTATAAAAACTCAAACTTATGTCGTTTTCTTCATCAAAGCGTTTTTTCCGTTATGGGCCCACAAATGGCTGCGCCGTAAATACGAATATTCCCAAGCGGAAAGAATATTCCACGACCAACGAATATTCCCAAACAAAATGAATATTTTATAACCACTTGCTTATTTTGCAAAATTTGCACATTTCACCCATAATTAAAGCATTATATCAAATTAACACCTTATTATTCACAATAATAAATAGAGAAATTTGATTTTATTTATAAAAAGTTGGGGTCTTGAGACCTACTTCTGCATTGGCGTGCAATTCGGTGACCAAACCCCTTTCCTTGATTAAAACTTTCTAGACATTGTCAATAATGCGAAATAATAATATAAATAACTTAATCGCCTCAATTATTTATTTAACGATATAAAATATTGTCCTTGAGATAATCTTGTGAAACCCAATAATTGAATTAATATATAAATACTTGTCATGTAACTCTTTGTTTAGCCGATAAGTGAGAGTAACTAGTGAATTATTTCTCAACGTAAGCGTCGATAATTAAAGATATTGCTTTGTCAGGTGTGTAACTCTTACATAAGCTACGGCGTGATAGCATGCTTTTATCGTAGGATAATTGACGGAGTTAATGATGGCATGGATTTTTCCGTTATTTTATAAAAAAGTTATTTACATGCTCTAACAAGACATTAATTCCATTAATGGAGTCCACCCGATGATTATTATTATTAGTTATCGAATATTCTTTGATAAAATAAATATTCACGAGCAAATGAATATTTTTTGACTTAACCTGCTTGCTTTACGAAATTTGTAAATATTACCCATATTTATAACGTTATATCAAATCCATACTTATTATTCAAAATGATATTTAGAAAAGTGCATCTTTATTATTCTCGTAAAAGTTGAGGGTCTTCTGACTCCACTTGGGGATCTTCATCTTGAGACTGTCCTTGAGGTTAGAACTCTTATTCTTGATAGGTTGGTTTCACAAACAACCTCTACCTTTCTTCATCGTTCCTTCACCTTTTTCATGGGTTTAAGAGGATTTGACTACGAAATCTCCCCATTGTTGTTATATTTTTGCAAGAAATTTTTCTTTTTGGATTTTTCTGCCTTGGAAAGGATCAGGATTTCCTCATCACCATCCAAGATGATGAAATCAGGAACGTGGTTGCTATCTTTGGGCCACATGATGTTTGATGTTGGCGGAGTAATCTCCTTTGGGGATTCCTTTGTC